>CM046832.1:20307721-20686878 GCA_025618425.1 Heliocidaris tuberculata | reverse complement strand
AGAGAGAAAGAGAGAGAGAGAGAGGTGAAATTAAAATAATGGGATATGATAGAAGATGAGAATGGAAAGAGAAAGAGGTGAGATAGAGAAAAAAAACCCAGGATATCACAAGAAAAATGTATGTTATTCACAATGAGGGAACCTTTCCTAATGAAAACAGACATAACATTATATGCACTGGAGAGGGATACAAAGTGATAAACACCAAAGAAAAGTAATTCATTAACCAACTGATGATGAGTGAAAGGCAATTAGAGATCTGTACTAGCTTTCAAAATCCATCTTTGTAATGAGAGGACAGCAGAAAATTGATGTAGACACACCATGATGTAGGTCATTGATCATGTGAGGACACCTCGTCCTTCTTGAAGTGTTTATCTCTCATTGCTATATATAGCATCAGAGTGGTCCATCTCAGTTTTCCATGTAATCAAATCCTTATTTTCCTATCTATCAGCTGAATTTCCCTGCCTTGTTTCTAGCGCTTCAGGAACATTTCTGAAGTATCAGTCCTCACGGCAATAAGAATCTATATTTTCACCGCACCCATTTTCAAAATAATCATAAACAAGATGATAGCTCTCTTGCAAGTTTCTCCCCATTTAACATAATTGAAATAAATTTATCAGATAGTGATTTGACTCTAGGGCCACCCTAGAGAAACTTCTTTTTAAGTATATAATGAACTACAAGATTGAGATAAAGTTTGTAGGATATAGCAACAATAAAGATACCACAGAGCATTGCTTTTGTAAAACCACTTTTGGTTTAGAGTGCTCCAGGACACAAGAGAATGACTAGAATTCAGCTTAGAAAACTAAAAACGCATATTCCCACTTGTCAATATTGAATGCAGTCAGTGAGGAAACTAGATCAAGAAGTAGGGCGCACTGATTAATGGGCTGAAGACACAAGTTTTCATTTGTGAATGATGTGATTGTGGTCAGTCAGAATTTGACTGGGTGCCAACTGTAAGGACACTGACCAGAGAGTGGACGGAGGCGGCGGCAACTTTGTGTTAGTCCATTACTCTGGTTCCTCAAGGCTGTTACAGACAAATTTAATTGATAAAGATAAAAGAGAGATGAAAAAGATATATAGAGAGAGAGAGAGACAGAGAGAGACAAAGAGAGAGAGAGAGAGAAAAGCATGTATGAAAATAAAAATAAAATTATATAAAATGCAATCTAATCTAAAAAATAAAGTAATAAAACATTTGGATGAGAGATATTTATGTGAGTTTTAGCAAGAGATGAATAGGTGAAAAAAGACTAAGAGAGAGAGAGAAAAGGAAAGAGAGAGAGTGTGTGTATGTGTGTGTGTGAGCAGGAGAGAGAGAGAGACAGAAGGAGAGTGAGAGTGAGAGTGAGAGTGAGAGAGAGGGGGAGGGGAAGCACATATGAAAACAATGAAAATAAAATTATATAAAATGCAATCAAATCTAAAACAATAAAGTAATAAAAAAATTTGGAAGAGAGATATTTATGTGAGTTTTAACAAGAGATGAATGGGTGAAAAACAGATTTAGAGAGAGAGCTAGAAAGGAGGTGGAAAGAGGGGAGAGAGAGAGAGAGAGAGAGAGAGAGTGTGTGTGTGTGTGTGTGTGTGTGTGTGTGTGTGTGTGTGTGCGTGAGGGGAAAAAGAGAGAGACAGACAGAGGGAGAGTGAGAGAGAGAGTGAGAGAGAGAAAATGGGAGAGATATTGCTAAAGGAAAGTGTGCGCACTTGGTGAATGAAGATTACCCAATCACAAAATTGTGTCAACTTATTTGTCCTCCTTTACTGTCTTCCAGAGAAACCATTTATCATCTCGTGCTAATTTGGTTTGGGTCCCATGTGGTCGCGTCTTACTTAAGTCATCCAAATTAATACGAAAAACACCGGCCTCTGGCATTCCATCCTGGATTACAACTTCAAAGCAAGCCTAGAGCAATATCACATCCTCAGCTGATTAGTATTCCTTGTTTTGTGTTGAAATTGAAATAAAAGTGATTTGCATGGAATAATTATACTATTTCTTTCCTCGTTCTGTTATCTGGTCTATAAACTTGTTCTCTTTTATCTCCATTAAAAGCAACATCTGTAAACCTGAGAATAAGTACTTTTTAAATTCTGAAATATACAATCGCAATTCCAAAATATTCTACACCAGTATACTGAAATCAACATATTCAAAATTGAAAAAAAAAAGGTTTGTTTCTTACAATTCATCTTTAGAAAGAGGCTAAAGGCTCCATGGTATAATGCATGTATGTCGTCTATCTGTATTTCATCTTTAAACAGTATCTATTTATAAACATATGCCACATAACAAGCACATGTATATCCTTTGATAATTGTACTATCAATACTTGAGTAGATACATGCCATACCAATAAAAGGATAGAATATGTTTTTGCAAAAAAAATAAGTTTCTCTTTCAATAACATTTAGATTACATATAACCATTCAATGTCTTAGAAATGTGATATGAGCAATAGAGTGAAATTGAAATTGAAATGAATCTTTATAAAGATGACAGAAAACAGGATGTTATTGGATATTGCTGAATACTGGGGAAAAACCAATGTCCATGCCACTAGTATACTTTACAGTTCTGTTTATACTTTCTTGCTATAACTCACATCTACTTCCAAGAAGAGAATTACAGGATGTTATTCTTTCTTGGAATAAGAAACATTATAAGGTATTTGCAGAAAATGCCTGACCATAACATTGGACATCATATCCTAGTACCCTACGTACATATACTTCCATATGATTTCAAAGAAAATCCATATTGTGAAACAAGTTTAACTCTTTCAGTGCCGATGTCACATATATGTGACAGAGAGACTTGTCATTTTCATTCACCAATTGCTCGACCACAGGAAAGGTATATGGTGGTCAATGTATATCAAATTTTTGAACATAAATCAAGCATTCTAAATATATGATTATAATTATATGCTACCTTTGAAATTTTCAGAGAAAATTGAAAATTTTTAGAAAAATATTATTTTATTTCAACATTTAACAATAGTAAACAAATGAGAAACCAAAAACTAATGGACAAAAACGAAACTCAAATATCTTTTTCAATAATTCTTATGCATAAAGGTGAGTAAAGTAATTATGTTTGGTATCATAAGAAATGGTAATAAATTTCCTACAAGTTTTGTACACAATATTTTGTGAAATAATAGACGGTTAATGAAGTGCAGACATTTGAAAAGTAAGCATTGATCACGTTTTGGTAAAAATTTGAAGAGAGCTAAACTCCCTGGCACTGTAAGAGTTAAGACCCTCTTTCTGCTTTACTTAAACAAAAATATTAGGTAAAATTTTACTCAACAACTATGCATGTTCCCTTTAACCCAGTTTTGAGTGAAATGATTTTTAAAGTGTATACCATGTCATCAACTGTGAAGACACAGAATGAAACTTTGTCTAATTAAGCCAAAGGTGAAAATAACTAAATAATGATCACCTTAAAATAATATATACAGATGTAGGCAAAATGCAAATAAACAGAGGTCACAGTACATTCATACATATGAAGTAAATCAAATTCTAAATCTAGTTAACTTAAAGTAATAAAAGGCATTCTATCAGTCACAGTCCTAAGATACACTTTAAATATTTTAAACAAAGTTTTATCCTTAAAGGAAACCAAAACCCAAGGAGAGAATCAATGTTATTGGAAAGTGAGAATTCAGAGAAACACTTTACAAAAAGTTTCATTAAAATTGGTTAAAAAATGAGAGAGTTATGGAAGTTTGAAAAGTCTCGTTTTACTTTCTATGGGGATCCTCAAATTGGCAAAATTGCTTCAAAATGGCTGATTTTGTGAACAACTCTCCATTTGTTTTGTACACAGATTTTCAGATTTTCCCCATTATCTTTCAAGGTGCAGTTAATCTCCTTCTGAGCTCAACATATATAATGGGAAAATGTATTTTACACCACATATGTCGAGTTCAGGAGGAGACAAGGAGCACCCTGAGAGATAATGGGGAAAATCTGAAAAATCTGTGTACAAAACAAATGGAGAGTTGTTCACAAAATCAGCCATTTTGAAGCAATTTTGCCAATTTGAGGATCCCCATAGAAAGTAAAACGAGACTTTTCAAACTTCCATAACTCTCTCATTTTTTAACCAATTTTAATGAAACTTTTTGTAAAGTGCTTCTCTGAATTTTCACTTTCCAATAACATTGATTCTCTCCTTGGGTTTTGGTTTCCTTTAACTATATACATACGAGGGTGTTAATTTGTTAACCCTTTCGATACAATTGACCACAGTTTGTGTTTTGGCTCATTAACTTTTGATTCAGAGCCCTGAAAAATATACCAGATACAGAAGTAGGAAGAGCAAAAATTTCTGCACACACTATGTCCATTTTTGTTACATGACCATACTGCGTTTGATCCCAGGAATTTCAAAAAGGAGAATAAGCTTTAAAATCCTTAAATTGGCAACACATTGAGAGGTTCAAAATCATTGTTTTTTATCGAAATTGGCAACTTTTTCAACTTTTCAACATTTCTTTTAACCATGTATATTGTTTTCAAAGACATTACCCCTTATTACAATCTTATAGACTAAAAGACAAATATTATTGTTGCCAATTTGAAGAACAAAATGTGATCAATTTAGTCCTTAAATAATTCCTGTCCTGAAAGGGTTAACACATGAATTACAATTATCAAGACCAATTGATCTAATAATCAAGGAGGTACAGGGCAAGTCTTGGTCTTAATTTTATCATGAACAATGAGTCTATTTTTTTTTCCTCCATGTGTTATTACACAGGAGCCCTGCTATGATATCACATACTAGGAAAAACAAAAATATGCACAGCTAGCTCCTCACAAATTGGGATGAAATTAAAACTGAACTGAAATTAAAAAGGACACTGTCTATTTATATTAGTTACTTGATGTCAAGGGATATTGTGCACTCATTACTTGTAAAATATGTCAGCTATTAAGTATGTCACTCAGGAGAGGGTTCAATTGATTAAAAGAGACATCATATTTGACCTTCATTCCTGGGAAAAATAATGAATTTAATGGGTAGTTGAATAAGGTCAGATAAAAAGAGACATGCAAATAATTAATGAGAGTACAAGTAGGGAGGGAGAGAAAGCAAGGAGATGAGAGACAATCTGGAGTGAAAAAATGAAGGACAGACAGAGAGAGAGAGAGAGAGAGAGACAGAGAGAGATGGAGAGCAAACTGATGAAAAAGCAAACAACTCTTTAGAAAAGTTCTAAGAGAGAAGTGCAGAGAAATAACAGAAGATGTATTTTCATCCTAACAGCAGAATTTCATTATGATATGGAATCAAAGTATGGAAACACAGAAATAATAATAATGATGATGATGATGATGATGATGATGATGATGATGATGATGATGATGATGATGATGATGATGATGATGATGATAATAATAATAATAATAATAATAATAGCTGTTTCTTATACAGCACCTTACCAGTTACAATGTAACTGACCAAAGGACAAATGAATATTAACATTTAATTGTGGACACTATTGAACGTTTACATCAAACAAAAGGTTTAGATGGAAAACTTCAAACAATTTACCCCTTGTTTCTTGAGATGCCTCTCAAATGCTAAATGACCTGTCATGAAAGAAAATAATGATCTCCTTTGAACAGTTATCATTTTGCAATCCTACCCAGGACATTACATTGAGATGTATACGATCAATAATCTGAAAGTAATTTCCTCCACAAAGATAAAAAGTGCACTATGATGGTTGCAGTAACTAATCTGTCTGCCAAGACGACGGGGTTCCTGGATGACCATAAAGGAAAAGACTTGGCCAGACAACAGTGTAAAGACTGAGGAGGAAGGTGTGGCAGCAAAAGGAGGTCACTGGCTTGGAGGGGTCACAGGATAGAAGGTGGTCTAGGTGATGGGAATGGTAGGAGGAGGACATAGAGAGGAGGGTTGGTGGAGGGGAAAAGAGCTAGTCAGACAGTGTAAAGACTGAGGAGGAAGGTGTGGCAGCAAAAGGAGGTCACTGGCTTGGAGGGGTCACAGGATAGAAGGTGGTCTAGCTGATGAGAATGGTAGGAGGAGGACACAGAGAGGAGGGTTGGTGGAGCAGAAGAGAGCTGGTCAGACAGTGTAAACACTGAGGAGGTAAGGGTGGCAGCAAAAGGAGGTCACTGGCTTGGAGGGGTCACAGGATAGAAGGTGGTCTAGCTGATGAGAATGGTAGGAGGAGGACACAGAGAGGAGGGTTGGTGGAGCAGAAGAGAGCTGGTCAGACAGTGTAAAGACTGAGGAGGTAGGGGTGGCAGCAAAAGGAGGTCACTGGCTTGGAGGGGTCACAGGATAGAAGGTGGTCTAGCTGATGAGAATGGTAGGAGGAGGACACAGAGAGGAGGGTTGGTGGAGCAGAAGAGAGCTGGTCAGACAGTGTAAAGACTGAGGAGGTAGGGGTGGCAGCAAAAGGAGGTCACTGGCTTGGAGGGGTCACAGGGAGAAAGGTGGCTTTAACGGATGAGAATGGTTGGAGGACAGAGAGAGGAGGGGTGATTGAGGGTATGTGTTAAGTGCATTGGAGCACCTTCCAAAGACATTCATTATAAAGTCAGGATGGCTCATCATGGAAGAAACTCAGAAGAGGGATGGTTTACTTGGACTAGGGGAAATCTTTGCAAGAAACCAATGGAATGCCATTTCTGAGCCCAACTTGTATATTTAAAATGATTTGTGTCGATCTAATGTCTTCCAATCAAGTACAACATTAATTGATTAGAAAATGTATGATCAATTCAGTCTATTTGCAAAGCCCAGATGTAATGATTTAGTGCACGAGTATCAATATATTCATAAAGACATCTGTCTAATTTACAAATGTACCAACAAACGTGATGGCACCTAGGGATTTAGTACAGAAGAGAGTATTGATATTCATACTGCTGCATGAGCATCCACATTAAAGTGTCTTCTTTGTCACAGATCAAAATATAATGGTTTCATTTGAAAATCAACATTAATTTTTTGAGAAAAAAAATTACATAAGGTAGGAAATGAGGTATATTAGGAGAGAAAATTAGACATGGAAACAGAACGTCAAAGAAACCACATGTGGAAGCATATCCAAGATAAGGAGAATTTCAAAGAAAACAAATTTAAAAGATACAGAAAGTATAAACATAATAAAGTATAAACATAATAAAGAGTTTTTAAAAGTAGATTACAAAAAGGTATTTTTAAAAAGGTGAAAATAGACATACGTGTCAATTAATAATATTACAGCCACACAGGGACTGGGTTAGATCCATGAACTACAGCGTAAATCCAGTAAACACATAAATATATGTGGTCTGATCTGAATAAGATATGAAGTAAGAGCTGTCACCTAGAAAAGACTCATGAATGATACATTACACACCAAGACTACTGAAAGCTAAATATAAACAAAGTAGATGGCTGCTATATCTAAAGCTCAGATGTGTGTGTGTGTGTGAGAGAGAGAGAGAGAGAGGGAGGGAGGGAGGGAGGGAGAGAGAGAGAGAGAGAGAGATCATAGAAGAGAGAGTAAATAAAGTAGAAAAAAGGAGGGGGAAAACGTGAAAAAAAACACAAAAATACAACAAAATAGTATGAATGGGTTTGACTCATGAACTAAATAAGGGAGAATTCTGTAAACACATAAATACATATGGTTTGATCTGAATGAGATGTGAAGTAAGAGCTGTCATCTAGACAAGACTCACAAATGATGTAAAACTACTGAAAGCTAAATTTTAAAAACGTAAATGGCTGCTACATCTAGAGCTTAGGTATAAGTACGTGTTTGAGTCACAGAGAGAGAGAGAGAGAGAGGAAGAGATAAGAGAAAAAAAGAGAAAGAATGAGCTCAGAAAAAAAGAGGAGAAAAAGTAAGAGAGAGAGAGCAAGAGAGAGAGAGAAAGCGAGAAAGAGAGAATGATTTGAGAGAAAAGAGAGAAAAAGAGACCAACAGAAGACAAAATGACACAGAGATACATGAATAGAATTAAGAGTAGAAACTACGATGAAAAATGTGATAGGAAGAAAAAAAAAGAAAAGAAAATCCATCAAAGTATCTTCTAATAATACCCTTTACATGAAATAGTGGGTAGTGACATAACTCATAAGATCTCACCAGTACCAGTAACATGAAATAACTTAATACAAGCCTAAAACAAGAAACTGGTGTGGGAGGATTACTTTGAAAAAGGCAAAAAATAGTTGAACTTGTCATACTCTAAATACAGAGAAGGAGTATGTAGAGCTGGAGGGTGTTTGTGGAAAGTAGGTTATTCAATCAAGAGGTTGTGAGGGAACATCGTTGTGAATGAGCAGTCTGTAGCAGATGTGTACATGGGTTTGCATCTGTGACTGATAAAGATAAAATGGGATGAGAGACAGAGATAAAGAATGGTGTGAAACAGAGAAGTGACAGAGAGAGAGAGAGGGGGGGGCAGAGAGTTATAGAGAAACAGATAGTGAGTCAAAAAGAAAGACAGAGAGAAAGAAAGAAAGAGACAAAGAAAGACATAGAAACATAGAGGGGAAGAGAGAGACAGAGACAGAGACAGAGACAGAGACAGAGACAGAGACAGAGAGACAGAGACAGAGGGACAAGGAGACACAAAGACAGAGAAACAGAAAAACAGAGAGATGCAGAAAAGGACAGAAAGAGAAAAGAAAACTAATAACATTATGCTAGAAAGAGAAGAGTGGGATCAGAAAACTTAATCAAGAAATAAAAGAGTGTGCATCTTTGAGAACTTGGTAAATACAAGACCCAACAGATTCGATAGATTTTATCAAAATTAATGAAGGGGGCAGGGTAGAAAGACTGCACAATATGGAGAGTTTCAACTGATAAAAGAAGATATCTGGTGCTAGGATGCACTCAGAGGTACAAACCTGAAAGCTGAAGTGCCCAAGGAAGAAATATCAAACCCAAATGTAAACAAAGACCCTGTCAGAGACCTCAAGGAACAGTCAAAACAAAAGTCATAGCACGGATCCTGCTATGGTCTTATAGTACCAATAGAAGTAGGTCACTCTATCTTGGGGTCATGATGAGAAGGTTCAGAAGAATCTCTTTATAGGATGGAACAGCTGAGTCCACACTGTCCTGTATTTCAGTTTCATAGAAATTTGCTCCTCTTTGTGAAAACAAAATGAAAACTCAGTGTTATCATTCATTTTGAATTGAAGTATGAGCAAATAGATAGACTGATTGAGACAGACAGAAAGATAGAAAGATAAAGACCCCCCCAAAAAAAGAAAAGTAAAAAAGAAGAATAGATGAATATGAGAACAAAGAAACATTGAGAGAGCAAATGCACATGAAATATGTAATGAGAGTACCAGAAAGAGAGTGACAAAGAGAGTGAGAGAGACAAAGAGAGAAAGAGAAAATGAAAGAGATACCCCCATCCACCCACATGAACGCAGACAAAGAAGCAGGTTACTTGATGTACATGTACACATTACTTATCACCCAAACAACAAAAAGAAATTGATTAGAAAATCCACTCGGTTTCATATTCGTAGAATGGTCAAAGTTTTATTATTTTGCTCCAAGCAGGCGAGGGTTTTTTTTGGGGTCTATTATAGAATTGCTTTTCTTTCACAATTCTCAGTAATCCAATTTGCAATTGTAACAAAAAAGTGTAACAATAATGATAAAAATGCAATGAAAACACTGATAAATGCTATATTTTTTCATAAAAACCCTAATGTTTTTTAAATACCATTTTAAAAATAAATACCACAAAGAATTCCAGTGAAATGCTGGGGCTTGTTGCATATAGAGTTGCAATGAAATGCAACTTAAAAAATGAACACCCGACTTGATTGTGTCAACCAATCAGTATTCTTTATTCAGAACTTAATGCTTTTTAAAGTTTATTGTAGGCATTGTTTCTAAATGCAATGTTTCATGCAAGAGCCCCCCCCTTTCCCAATTTTTAATATTTTTTTCTAAATTACAATTATAAAAAAGGTATTTTATCATTCCAAGTGTTTATACTGTTGTCACAAATTGATAAGACAATTACATAATATAATTAGTTGAAAAAAGCAACATGAAATAATCCTATCACACATTAATCCTTTTCATCGGTATCTAAAATAAGTATCACAACATCAGTAAAATAATCAAACATTAACTTACATGAGGTTGCTTATTAACCACAGCAAGGCAATGATCAATTCTCTACCAATATCACTTCTCTTCTAAATGGCAATGTTCCCCTTCATCACCTATATATTGTATTTTTGCGGGTTCATGGCTTGTTCATGTTTGTCACGTTAAACCACCTCATTAAAAAAAAAAAAAAAAAAAAAAAAAACTGCTGTGGTTTTTTTGTGTATTCAATGAATGGCAAGTGGGCATGCATGACTCAACAAAGTTCCTATGCATACTCACTTACCTGTGTGTTATAAGATATACGTGAAACATAGTATGCTTACCCCCCCCCCCCCCCCCCTCCCCCCCATTTTTTGAAGGGTGGTTTGCCACTTCATATTTGAATAAGCCCATTTCATTCTTCAAATTGGCAACAATGATATTTTTCTCTTAGTGCTACATGGTACTAATAAAGTGTAATGTCTTGAACAATAAACATGGCTAGGAATTTTGGTAGAAAAGTTGAAAAAATTGCCAATTTTGATGAAAAACAATGATTTTGATCCTCTCAATGTGTTGCCAATTTAAGGATTTATGACCATATAACGTTTTTAAACTTCCTGGCATCAAACGTAATATGGTTATGCAATAAAAATGGACATAGTGTATGCAGAAATTTTTGCTCTTTCTACTCATGCATCTGGTATATTTTTTTGAGCTCTGAATCAAAAGTTATTGAGCCAAACCACAAAATGTGGTCAATTGTCTCGAAAGGGTTACGAGAACAGCTCAATACTAGTAACATGATTTAATTGTAGGGAGGGTGACAAGGAAAAATGACAACAGTTCAGAAGGATAAAATCTTTTAATTTTGTATCACAGTTCTCCTAAATATTACTTCCGTTACAACTATGGAAGTACACCGTGCTGAAATCTTTGAACTTTGTGTCATGGATTCTGAAAATATATGGTTGAAAAATACTGAAAGCAATATCTATAAATTTCCCACAATTCCTCATATACCGAACACCTTTGATTATCCTCTTATGAGTATTACATACATACCGCAAGAAATATGCATTTCACCACAAGGTACTAAATAAAGCACATCATTTCAGGCTTACATGTATGATCTGTCTTTCTGTAAAGGCAAACAAATGATACTACAGATTACCAGAAGATAGTGGTGAAGATATCAGCACTTAAAACCCTTTCACATGCACTCCTTATTGCAAATTGTGGCTGTTATATATTTTATGATTATATATTTCAGCTTGATTGTGGAGATTAAGTTTTAAATAAAAGATAATATTACATAAAAGATGAAATGCTGATGGTATCATCAAAATAAAGGCAAAGTTCATGCCTTGGGTAAAGAAACAAATGTCAATACAGTGGATTCCAGCTAGTTAAATATTATTTTCTTGGGACTTTTTCAGAGTATGCTAGCTTTTAAAAATCTTAACTATGCATTCCTATCCATTTCTTTCGTTTTTTCTTTTTGTAATGAAAAGTTTTGATACGAGTAGGAGAAAATACCTATTACATTCAGATGAAGTTCCTGATACCGAATTTGCTCGTGAAGCAATATTGATAAATTTGAACAGGGCTTTTTGGTTGCAGACTCACTCTTCTTAGGTTGACATACGTTTGCTGCTGATCGATACCCTCCAATTTACATTAGCATCAAAGCTGTTAATCTTCCCAAGGGTGTTATACCACATACTGGTTATATTCATACATGTTGCTTTTTTCAAAGTTATTAGCTGCAGGCGGTGTTGTAGGTCTCGAGGCCGGTTTCCTTGGTCTTGGTCTTGGTCTTGGCCTCGGAGTGTCATGATTTGGACTCGGCCCCTCTGGACTCGGATGACTCGGCTCGAGGCCAGGCTGAGATGGCCGCGCCGCGCTAAAAATGTCATAACACAAAATGTGATTGCCATATCCTAGGACCCCCAAAATAAGGACACTAATGGCTTACATATTCCCCATTGAAGCTAGCTCAGTAAATTTATGTCTTGAGCATTTCTACAAAATGTGTGGATAGAATATAGTAAATTTCAGGAATCTAAATTAGCTGGCAAGAACTAGCCAAATTGTAATCTGAGTGTCCGTATCCAGCTGCGCTGCGCTATATATATATAGCGATGCACCATAATGTATGCATGCCGGGCAGGCGCGCTGGCCGCGCACCAAACAAGGTCATTTTGCCAGGCCAGTGATACTGGTAGTATCAGTATAATTACTGTCTGGGAATATACCCATTAACTGCCTTTAAACAGGCAAAATAAAGTGAAATTTTTTCACATCTGGACTCAGAATTGGACTCGGGTGCTGAGGACTCGGACTCAGACTCGAACTCGGACTTGGTCGATGTGGACTCGGTCTTGGACTTGGACTCGGACGATGTGGACTCTACTACAACTCTGGCTGCAGGGTCCATGGATGACATAAGGAATACTTTCGTTCATTCATTATCTACTGAGTCTGGAGATTATTTTTAGTACAAAACTTAAATAGATTATATTTTTCAATTTAGCCCACACAAGAACAGGTTTAATCAAATAAAGTGTCTTAAAACATAATGGAATCAACAACGTACAAGTACAAGAAAAAAAAGGGCCAAAATTGAAGTCCTTCAAGGCCTCATATCATTTGATGCTTATTTTGATTGTCTGGAGTTTGTGTTGTATAATCTCTTAAAAGTATCTGTATTTATTTTTAAAAAGCTACATCACAACCCAAGATGCAGATAGATTTCAATTGAAGAACAAGAATGGCTTAATGTGATTCAGTTGTCATCATTAACTACAATATTAGCTTTATTTGCAATATTTCATTCCAGATAAATACAGAAATGCAAAAAGTCCAGCATCATCAATATCATCTATACCATGCCAATATGAAGACGGTCTGGAAGCGTCCATGTCATGTCTAACCTTACATGACCTTTGCCTTACCTGAACAGACGGCGATAGTCACACGCGATATAGTGTTTGATTGCAATTCTGTAACGGAAGATTAGCAACTATAATTAGCAGTTAATGTGGACACAAGGGATGTATTAATAGCATGAAGATATCCCTTTGACGAGACATATGATGAATGGATCAATCCCTATAGGTTCATAAATGTTCAAGAATGAATATGGATTAGTAGTTTCAAGCAGCCTAGAAAAGAAAGACATGCATGAAAGATTCGGTACAGATTTCTTGTTCAAGGAGAAAATTAATATATGAGTGAGGTTTTTATTTTTAGTAAAAAAAGATTCACTACTAACACAATCAAATGTAGCTTCTATTTAAATGGGATTATTATAATGTAGGTTTAAAAAAAAATGCATAGAAGGAGGTTTGGAATATTTCATTATAGTAAATAGTGTATGTATAATACGTGCTGTGATTGGTTAGATTCGCATCACGTGACGTGCAAAATTTTTGTTATAGTGCACAATCATGCACTATAACAAAATTAGGCCCGAGCCTAATACACAATAACAGTTATAGATCTAGGGGTCTATTTACTATAACAACTAGTGCATGTTCTATTTATGCACTATTACTGGACTATATGAACTCCAAATACTAAATTATCCCTCGTACAGGTCTATTTCACCTTGGCCTCCGGCCTCGGTGAAACAAAACTGCACTCGAGATAATTTAGTATTTGTCGTGCACATAATCCAGTATAGTGCATGACAGACCATGCACTATTTGACCATGCACTATTTAAATAACATAAACATATCTGATCATTCATTATGTTTATACAACACAACCATTGAGTTTATCACAATAAGACGCTTGGCACCAAATAATTTTCAAATCTATAATTTCATGGTTCTCCACAAAGCCATAGAAAAGAGAGATAAAGATGGGGAAACAGAAGTTAACATTTCTAAAAACAATAAGATTTTAAAAATGGACAAAGGGAGTTCCTGATTTGTAGTTCTATTTTGGGTAATTGGATCAGTTGTTAAGACCTTTATTTCATTTTATTTCCTTTCTCACTGGACCAATAGCTTGCAAATACATGTACCCATTTGTTTAAATACTGACAAAAATTCTAGAGCAAACAAATTGTTCCATTACCAGCTTTCTGATATCCTGGACTGCATGTTAAAAGAAAAGATATTCAAAATTTTGCACAATTTTTTAGTTTAAGTTTATTCCTAAAATGCATGGAGGATAATGCTATTTTTATCATTTTATTGCAATATCATTGTTCAAGTTGTTCAAAATAACTGGAAAGAATATATTGCACAAATAGCACAATAGAATTCAAAATATAGATTTCTTTGTTCCAAAATGCATGTCATTTTTGATCCCTTTCATCCCTTGAGGAGCTTCCAAACAGCTTAAATTCAATAATCATTGCAGATTGCTAATAAGCCAGAATAAAACAAAAGCAGGGCTGGATCTCGGCTGTCTTACTGCCGGCTATTTCATATTTCAGTCTCAGCCTATATCACTTAAGAGATAGCGTTGACGTCAATGGGCTAAAAATAGGTCATCGTGAACGTCTGCAAAGTGTCGAGATAAAGCCACGAAGATGGAATGAAGGCTGATAGGTCTAATCAAAGATGCAAGAGATTTGTCAAGTGCATTTTATGAGACACTTGTAGCCATTTCAATCTTATATTTATAGGAGTTAGGGAGGGGGCGGCTCCAAAGACCGCCAGAGTGCCTGCAAGTAATCCTTACTCTTTAAAAATTAGACTTATGTTAGTGGAATAAATGAATTCTATCTCTGCTTCACGAGGAATTAGAAGGCAGTAGTTCCAAATGCACATGCAATGGGGGTTACTAAGTGAATAAATTCCATTATCAAAATAGAAAAAAAAAGCCTTTGAAATGTTTCATTTTTCCATAAGCCTTTGAAATATACTACATGTATTACTAGAAAAAGCGTGTGAAACTGTGTAACTGAAAAAGCTTTTGAAATAGTCTATTATTATGAAAAGGCTCTTGGAATATTCTATCATTAGGAAAAAAAAGTCTTTGAAATACAGATTCAAATGTTAATCCATATTCTTATTCATGCTGAGATGAAAATTAAAAAGCTTTTAGGTGAGCTGAGTAAAAGAAGAAAAAAAGGATCACTAGCTGAAAATTATAAAAAATTGGAAAGAGATCAAATTCCTTATTATTGAGAGTAAAATTAGCACATTACCTAAAATAAAACAACAGGCACTGATTGACAGATGGTAGATGAAAGTCTATATTTAATCGCTTAACCCATTGCTTATGAGAACCCAGTGGTTTCCATATTAAGCCTATGGAATAAGAGAATTAAGTAGTCAACATGTTAAGAATCTCCACATCCTTAAATCTTAATTTCTCAAAAAAGGAGAGAATTTTCATTTAAAGATGAAGTTGAGTTCTGGTCATGCGATTACATAGTGCAAGAAATTGTCTCAAAATAATTTGGGAAAGGTTGATTATATAGTACATAAGAATTGGTGTATGCTGTAAGGTTTTGGAATCACCAAAATAAGAAGAAATTCACTCAATCCTGATGAGAGTCACATGCACTGCACACAGAAATATATATAAGGGACTACAGAAAAATGTTCGGCCCAAACATTTCAGCTGTTTCTTGTCATATTTTGTATGTAAAGGCATTTGAAGAGCAATACTTTTCAGGAGACATTTCTACTATGATAATCTTCCAAAATGACATAAAGAGAATGAGAAAGCTCACAAATTATTTTTGACCTTTGCCAGAACTCAACCTTCCCTTTAAAGGCATTGATTAACTTTGCCCAGGATTGAAAAAAAAAAATCACTGTTCCAGCTAATGCTGTAATCATAATTGCAAACTTTTAGCTCAGACAGGAATCGCCTGAGTTTTATAAGCTGATCGGTCATTTATATATCAAGATATTTACGATTGAACATTGATGTCGTGATAGAGTACCACCGAACCCTAAAGAACTCTTACGGTTGGCATACCTCGCTCTATCACAGAATACCGTACGGGCTGGAAACCCGCTCTGAAATCGCCAAGCGCTGGTGCTTGGTTTTTGTGACTGCAGCGCAGCGAAGAAGCCGAGCGACTTGCACTAGCGATTGATCACGATTTTCTCTTTTTTAGGATAGTAAACGGGTTCCATTTTCTCTCATACTTTCACATATCCTTAATTATATAGTAGTTAGAGGACTGCACACAATTCACTGGCATTTGAGCTGATTTCACAATTTTTCACAAAGTTAATCAATCACTTTAAGCTGTATCAGACTACTGTACTATTTTTGCTTTTAAGGCTTACAACCATGTTTTAAAAAATTTTTTTTTTTATAAGGAATGACCATAAACATGTTATTTCAAAGTTAAATATAATATGGATCATACATGTAACATTACCTCCTCTTTCCTTGTAATTTCTTGTTTGTCAAAAAAATATATACATGTACATCATTCAAGATGAACAAAGCAGCATGCTATAAGCATGACAGATAGGGTTAAAATGATACTATGATCAACATCTATAAATCCAAATGACTTTTAGGGGCTGTCACATAAGCATACAGATTTTGAAGTACTAACAAAAACTCTCTAAACAGTATAACTGCACGTATGGTTATGATTGATATTCTATCACTATATCTATCATATAGAAAACCTTTCATCTGATTTATTAGTAATTTTCAGGGCTTCACCTTTCCAAGAAAGATACTCAGTACTCCTATTCTCTCTCTCTCTCACTCTTATATATCTCCTCTTCTCTCCTTGATCTACTATCCTTCTCTAACCCAACAGTCCTTTTCAGGACTTACACACATGGTGAACCGTAAACCTCATCAACGTCACAAAGAAAAAGTTTTGTCCCAATTGTAAACTAGATTTCTTGGAACACATACTTAATAGGAGGATTAATCTTTCTCTGTTTCTCTCTTTCTACAGGAGTTAACAAATAACTATAAAGATTCTTAAAAAGGCCTTTAAGTAATTATTTTAATGACTTCTTTTCCACCACCATCCCCTGTCCCCCTCCCCCTCCTCTCCCCTCCCTATAGCAGATATTCTGAAACCTCCATAAGTGGCTGTCCGTTAGGGATTGACATAGCACCTCCATGCTCTTTTCCAGGTGTAATTTGACACTCAAGAGTTGAAGGTTACCTTGAATTTGAAGGATGTTCTAGCCTATGATAGGCTATATTTCAATATTGATTGACTCACTTTCTATCCACACATGCATTTCACATGAAATGAGAATTAACCTCGACACTTTTGATGAGCCATTAAGTCAATGATAGGGAATAATGAGTCTCTGTATTCACCTGGGCACTCTGTACGTTTTCTTCAATTCCATGTACCTCATTTCCAGCAAAATTTCACTACATTCATTTCTATTTTTCTGAATAATATAACCATGGATTGCAGTTTGCCCCATTATTTTATGATTTCCAAAATACTTTGATTTGCATCTATGCTACCTTCAAAATGTTTTAGATTTTAGGGAAAAAAATTGAGAAATTGAGAAACTGAGCAAGAGAAAAAGAGTATTTTGTTTGATAAGATATACATACAAAGGGGAGTTTATTGCTTCAATAGAAACTTATATGACTATAATGAAAATAATCAAATCACTTAGCAGTAATCCCTTTGCTATTAAATTCTTTAAAAGAAAACTGACAATACAAAAATAAGGTTTTAATTCATTTTTTACTTTAAAAAAAAGGAAGAAAAAAAAATATGATTCACTTTTTAGCTCAAGTTAATTCCAATGGATAGTAAACATTGTAGTCATACTATAACATGTTAGGATAAACACAATATAACACTTTGTAATTTATAATCATGAGCCCTTCTCCCTAGGTGCGTGTATCTCTCTCTCTCTCTCTCTCTCTCACTCACACACATGACAGTCCCTGGATTTTTTTAAACCACCAATCATTCATACTTAGTGCCTCCCTCCCATCAGAAAGACAAATTAGCCATTATCATATTAATCCTGGTAGTTATTACCACAATCAAGGGTATAATATATTAAAATTCTCAGAAAATAGAGACAAAGAATGACTGAATACTCCATATCATTACACCAATAACACTACTCCTTGCACGCAACTGGGCAGGAGAGCTACGTGGGAGCAATGACAAAATACTACTTTTTGGAACTGTGTAAAATGAGCAATGAATGACTTGTTTCTTTAAATTAGGATCTCCTATATTATATTTATGTTGAGCCATACTGCCATTATAAAAAGGGGGAAAATTTTTTTGGTCTTGATTCTGATTCTCTTGATTGTGAGAGAGAGAAAGACTGGTAACAGGTGGGTGGTAGGGCAGAATATATAAGGAGAGGGTCAACAACAAAAAAGAGACAAAGTGACAAAGCATATATTTGATAAGTGTGATGATACATTTTTAGAATGGATATTTCTTTGGAAATATACACATCGAGTATGTCTTGCATCTCTCAAACAAAGTGGATTCTTTGCTTATGTTATATGAAATACAGCATATTTAATATTCATTAAAACTCTATGTGTGATGATTCGTGACAAATGACTAGAAGTTGATAATGATTAATAAAATCCATACCTGCAACATGTATGTGTGGGTGGGTGGGTGTGTATGAGAGAGAGAGAGAGAAAGAGAGAGAGAGAGAGAGAGAAAGAGAGAGAGAGAGAAAGAGAGAGAGAGAGAGAGAGAAAGAGAGAAAGAGAAAGAGAGAGAGAGAGAGAGAGAGAGAGAGAGAGAGAGAGAGAGAGAGAGAAAGAAGGCAGTGGGAGAGGGGGAATAGGGAGGTGGCAAAGCAACATGAAAAGAAAACCTGTAAAAGCATAGCCAAAAACAAGAGACTGATTACAGAAATTACAGAGTCGAACAAGTCTCACATAAAATGTGTATAATAAGAGTGGGTAGTAGCCAAAAAGACAAACACATAAAGAATAAATGGAGATGTAGAGAAAGAAGACAGAGATAGTATGAGAGAAGAAGAGGAGAGGATGAGAAACATACAAACAACCAGCCTGTAAAAAAAAAAAAAAGAATGACAAGCAGGCTTGAGTGACCTTTACCTGGAAATCTAGGGAAAGCTTTAATAATGTGAATCCATATTAACATGTACTTAAGACTGTCTACTGTTTGCCATACCCACTTCAAGCTCCCTTTTCTTTTGAAGACACCAGATAATCAGTTTCATTGTATACTACAAATAGATCTATCTATCAATACTCAACTTGACAAGATCCGTGACAAGAAGAACAACCATGCCACAATTATGCCACAAATCACATAACCAGAATGTGATTAAGTATCAGGCAGAACACTGTTTCTTGGAATGAAAAAGAAACTACCCTTTTGTTGACCTAACATTAATTTTACCTGTTTCACTCTCGGTTCATTAGTATATCCCGGATATAATCAGCGGTATGCCTACTATTGCTATGGTGCTTTACAGTAGATTGCACATGTCAATCTGATTTATAAAATTTGTATCTTTGCTGATGGCTGGAGACTTGCCTTGAGCTACTCAAATCTTAAAGTAAACAATTTACATTTCTTTGCCACATAATTAAAATATTCTGGTGTGTTTTTTAAAAAAAACAAGTGATGCACTAATGGGCATTTTTCAAATGTATAGCCTTTAGTACAGAGGAAAAAGAGGCCGATACATTTTTCTTTTACCAGAAAAAATGTTAAGAATTATCCCTAATCAACTTCCCACACATCTTAAGACCTCCTATAAAGCAGTCTACTACATACATTTTAGACAATGTTGAGTTTTAAGATTAATATTAAATAAATCAATGCTACAGTTAATATGAATTCAAAGTAGATTTTAAGGTTCTATAAGCTGGGATGGTACACTTCCAAGTACATGTCATCTTCTATCTGAAGGAAAATATATATACCATGGAGTGTAAGAATAATGACAAATATTGTAGTGAGAAAAACTCTACTTGCGAAGATGAATACATAACAGGCTTATAATAAATGAAAAAGGCAAGGATTAGGAATGCATGTTTTTGCTTTAGAAAGAAATTTCCTTCCTCAAGTTCATCATGCTAAATATATGGTTATTCCGTAATGACAGATATCGTGCTCTCTGGATCCTATGACGTAGGATGCAGAAAGAGAACATCTTGAGGGGGGAAAAATTGGGGAGAATGGGCTGTCTGGTATTCATGCAAATTGGCAAAGAGCATCGTTCCTTAGGATGACCATGTCCATGGCATAGTGGCAGACAAGATAAAACATTAAATATGAGAAGGAATCTGTCCTTTAGAAACAAGCACTTTGGTCACATGGCCGGCCACTGGATGATCAATAATACAAGAAATCACAAGGGCTGTTGTTAAAAGATCTTTAAAAATGCTGTTTTCCTTTTCTGTCCTTTGCCTAATAATTCCTAAAGAAAGGTTATGGAAAAGCATCAAAGTATGTGACTTTTAAAAGTGCCAGATACTCCTGATGGTTTATGAATATGGAATTTATTTGCTATCAAAACAAGTTATCCTTAAATGTTGCTTTGTATTTTAAGTCAATATTCATACTCCAAGTGCAACATTTCTTTAACATGTTTATGTGCATTACATACAGTCAATACTTTGCTGTTACTGTTTGATTGCAATTTTGTGACAATTTAAGGGCAGCCCTTTTCTTACTGGTGAAAAGAAGGAGCAAACGGCAAAGTTCAGGGTTTAGTATGATAAATATGATAATCGATATCACATTTTAATTTCTTATTACTTACCTTTTCTATTTCTCACACTTCCACAGCACACTCATCCACTTGATTAATGAGAATTTTGGATTCCTGAAGTGCAGCTTTCTCAATTCTGTATAAATTATACCCCCCCCCCAAAAAAAAAAAATAGCACAAAATAAATGAGTGTCATAATTATGAAAATGAATTTTAAAACAACAACCTTGAAATACTTTGGCTCAGTGAGAATTAAAACAAAAACAGAGTTATCATTACAGAGATTTCAAAATTATTTATGATGCTGCAGATTTGTTTTCTGAGCTTCTCCAGAATATTTGTATTAGAAGTATCCATCAGATTAATGTTCTGGCATTTCAAATCTGGATGAAAAGACACATAACATTTGATTTGAAATCATGTTTTCTTTCTGATTTTGCTTGACAGGGAAATGCACCATTCATAAATGCTCCACAAATGGAATAAATTGATGCAAATTACCCTAATAAATATTCCATCTAAACTTCCCTTTTGTGGAGGATGAGTCACTCTCTGTAATGAGTGCTTGATTAGAATAAATTATAGAGGGCAGTGATGGGATCGGGTCATAAAAGAGGGACAGAGACTGAATGAACCACCTGTCCAATGGATTGGGGTCCTCATTTATGGTGAGACTCGACCTCATGAATAGTGGATGAGCCAAGGGAGCTGGGCACTGAATTAAATGCTTCCTAGGGATGAAGTCTTTTCCTCTCGGAGGAGAGCCTATGTTTGTGAATATTAATGATACCTTGGTGTAAGTTATCCTCCTGCCCTGCGGATGAACCCCTGCTCCTCCTAATTTTCCTCATCACTCAGTATCTGTAGTTGTTCTTGTATTTGTTTTACCAACCCGCTCTTTTTTTTTTTCTTCCTGCCTCCTCTACTCTGTCTATCCTCTTAATGCACAGTGTGCGTCCATCTCTCATCATCTCTTTTCGACTCTCCCCAAGTTCTATTTCACTCCTCGCTCCTGACATCCAAGCATCTCTGACTATCTTTCTTCCACCCTCTTTTTCTACCCATCCCCCTGTTTAGCCTTGTCAAATTGAAAGTGGTGTGAAAAGATAATTAACGAGACTGTGCATGTCTGATGGCTAATCTAAGATTGGCACCTCAATAGTGATAAAATCCCTGCCATCCACAGCAATCTAAAGTAAAAGTCTTATTTGAAATATTTATCTCTTAACACTAATCTGTCTGTCCATCTCTCTGTCTCTGTTCTTCTCTTTCTCTCTGTGTACCTCTCCTTATTTCCTTTTTTAAAGGCTATATCTCTTTCCCCTTTCCATTTTATTAAAAATTTACTTTTTGTATATCTGATACAAACTAATTTGATTCCAAGGTGAAACATATATTCTCCTCCACTGCTTCCCATAAAGTTACCATGACTCAGACCCTCCCCAACATGCCTCTATATTCCTATACTTTAATCTTCTAATTCATCTCCCCACCTACCCATTCCACTGTCATGTCATCTCTCTATCTCTTTCTCTCTCTCTCTTACACTCCCTAGCTTTCTGCATTAAAGTCACATAGACAGGTGATAAATCAAGTGTACTTTTACCTCAATGAAGACTGATTAGACCACTCACTTTCAATGAGTAAAATAGCATTTCAAATATGTTTTCATATTTGATTCGCTTATTATATTTGATATGGTAACTTCCTCATACTCTCCTCCCCTTTCCCTCCCCCTCCCCCTCTCTCTCTGTTTTTTTTTCTTCTATCTCTCACTCTCTTTCTCTCGGCCTGTTTATCATTACCTGTATAAGCCACCTCCTTGATTTTACTCACATTTATGCTCTTGATGCCTTGATATGAAAAGTGACAGCCCTCACCCAGGCACAGAGACATGATTATTTCAACATACTCTGCAACAACCGAGAAACTGCTGGGAATACGCTTTAAATGTCAAACATGGTGAGGCTCAAATAATTCATCACATCATGTGAAGAAAGGCAAACTGTACTCTCTAAGATTCCACAGGCTCAAACCTCACGAGGCCACACTTTTACATTTCCCTTCCAGCGCTCACCGTTTTACTATGGTAATGAAAAGAGACTGCCCAGGAAATTAGGAGCTTCTATGAAATACAAGTAACCAGCCATTCCTTTCATGAAGCTACTTTTAAAACACAGTCTTCCATAATGACACCATAAACCTTAACTATTCTTTTTTCATATCTGCACAGGAAAGAGAACATTTTGATTAAAGAACAAATGAACTTCAATGCAATCTCTTCCTTTTCCCATATATATACTTAACACAAACAGTAATTGCCAATGCCCCTTCAGCAGTTTAATGTTGAAGTGGGTTGAGGGTAATCTATTAATAATTTTTTTTTAAATTCATGATTTTTTGCAATTAACATACTTTTTGAAAGAAATGTTATAGCATTACAGAAGATCACAGCTGTACCAAATATCAAGGGTGAATTTTACTCTGTGGTGGTTTCACATCTGCAGTAGATCATACACATTAGTATTATGAGGATCAATAGACTTAGCAGAAAGACAGGTAAAAAGACAAATTCTAGAATAAACACAATAACAGAGGATAACAGATAAAGATATTATGAATATGCAGATATATTATGTGTCTGAGATAATATATAAGCCACATTACAAGCCAATTTAAAAAAAGCAAATATGAATACACTTGTTTTGGACTACCACTGCAACTAATCTATGATATTCTTTTGAAAAATAGAATCTCAGTACAAGTATGAAGGAGAAACAGCTTTATTCAGTGCTTAGTTGGACAACAATTCTCTTCAGCATACTGGCAGGCAACATTTCGACACTTCAAGTCTTTGAGTTAGTACTTTGACAATATTTGCATCCCATGAATATACCCTTGGAAAGCCTCACTCTAGCATCTTGGAGTCAGGTATATCACATTTATTAATGGACATGCAAGGTTACCAGAAGGGGGGAAAAGGGTATGTTGTTTTACATTGATCCTTTCATCCAATGGTCATTTCTATTCATCTTACACAAGTGTGCTGAAAGGATAGTGAGTTCACAGGAAAGAAGTACTACAGCAATAAGATCATGAAAGATGCTTTTCCGTTTCGTCTTTTACCATTATGAAGCTAAATAAAAGCAAAGAATGAACTCAATAACAATTGCACAATTCCTTTTTTTTTAGAGGGGTGGAATGGATGCAATACAGTGAAAAATATAAGCGAGTGCTAAGGGCGATTAGCCCCCAAAATTCTTGAAAAAGCCACCGTAAATGAAAAAATTAGAGCCACCGTCAAATAATATTTCTGCCCATGGGTCATAGTGCATTAAAATCTCTGAACTCAGTAGGTGGAGTTCGAAGTAGCCCTCGTGAAAGAAATTTCAATTTTTTTACACTGATGCAATATATGTAATTGTTTCTTCAAGCCTTTTTAATCCATCTTTTTTCAAGAGAAAAATCAATAAAAGAATCTAACCATGCTAATGCTTGATCAATTTTAATAATTTTTATAATGCCTTCTCTCATCTAATTTCCTTATCAAATGTTTGCAACTTCAGGTAAAATGTTATTATGCACATTAGCAGCCTCACAGAAAATCCCTGAAAGGATTGCCAAAGGACATAAATATTGTTCCTTACACAAGTGACACAAACACAGAAGTGTGAATAGCTGATATATTTACAAGATTTTATGACAATGCAATAATCAGATATAATCACTACTGTTCAAATAAAAACTTTGGCCCAGAAAGAACTATTGTTATCAAGGCAAGGTTGATAAACATATCCATAATATTTATACTACAGTTGGTCTATGATCTAGTTTGATCTTGTAAACAACTTAAATCTGCAGATTGCAAGTTAATTACATTAAAAGCAGTATGAACTGCTTTAGTTCTGCATCCGTGAATGCAAGCACATTAACCAAAATCTGCATATATATATATATTTGGTAATCAATTCCTTTTTAACATTTTATTTGAGTTCATTAGAAAGGGTTCTGTATGATTGGACTTATTAAGACAAAAATGAATCACTTCAGATTCCATATTTTCTGTCTCTTAATAAAACAGAAAAAAGACATGAAGCTTTGTCTCATTTATTTGAAGCAACATCAAATTGTATAATTATTCACTTAACAGCCGTATTTTAGACAATTTAATAATGATCTTTGTCAATGTCTCCAATCCTACTAGGTCACTGTAACTGATGTGTTTGTTCCTGATACAGTTTTGTAACAGCTGATAACTTAAGGGGACACTTGAATACCTTTGACTCATTATCAGCAGAACATTTCAATGGATTGCCTTGTGTTGACAAATGAGGCTAAAACCAACACTCTGGTTTACTAGCGCTACTTGTGTACAGAATCAACTGATAAAGAACAATTGATTTTCAATGTGGAGTGAGAAATGAGCTTTGATCTCAGATCATTCCATACCTGTATTTAGATATGTTTGGTGAGTTGAACATCTCATTGAATAATGCAATGTCATTGAGGTGAAGGTAACTTCAGGTTAAAGCCTTTGCATTTTCAAGGAGAAAGAAGTTGTTAAAGTGTACCAACCACCTGAAAAAATAATTTGTGTACAGCTAGAAAGTATAAAATCAAGCTCAAAGAACTTTATCAGGCATTCTATCGGTCAACAGTTAAGGAGTATGAAGGAAATAAAGGATAACATGAAAGTGCAGGCACGAAACCAAACTCCGAGTTGGGTTCCGCGTGAGCCCTTATCTTGGCGAGCGCGTATGGGTGCGTCAAGTAGTCTACTCACAAGTCGTTTTTATGCTTATAGAAAGTGTAATTAAACTTGCAATATCTCTTTATAGAAGTAATATTTAAAGCCCGTATTTTGAATATAGTATAGGGACATGGAACCTCTAACATACAGAGCAAAATAGTTTTTGAAGATTGGTACCCTCTAATTTTGTTATGCCATTGATCTTCATTTTGTCACTCCTTACCGGGGAGAGAAATTGGGATCTGACAGGCTGTTGAAAGCCAATTTGAATATTGTCACAGGTCCCCATGGTTATTACAAGGTACAAATACTCCTCAGGGAGTGGAGATGGTGCACACAAAGAGTGTATTCAGGAATCTGATGGCTAAGGTAATGATAAGTGTAAAGTGTTTAAAGGTATTTCTATAAAGGACAATATAAATCCAACCTATAATCATCATTACTATTTGATGCTTATTTCTCACAAGTTGCATGTTTGAAAGGCTTTAGCACCATATGTTTAGTATTTATCTTATTTTCAACCAGAGATAGAGTAGATGCTCCGAAGTGCGGCCGGTAGCTTTAAAATACATAATATATATAAAATCACCATATATTACATATCACACACAAAGGGTACATTACCAAAGTCAAAGAAAAACGTATCTATAAATACCACATTTTTGCAATACAATTGGCGTTCCCACTACGAAAAATTGAAAATTTTGGAAATATGCCTTTCTTAAGCATGTTGTTAAGAAAATAGGGTTTGAAAAATAAGCTTAATTTCAAGAAATTTTCACTTTTAGATCTGGGTTTTTCACAGGCCGCAAGCTCAAAATTGTCTGATCGCTAGTTGCAGTCGTCGATATTCAGAGTGTGTGACACACCAGCACGCTGCGGCGAAAGCTCCGGGCGAATGGTGATGTCAGTGTCAGATATTGCTGCACCGGTGTGCGGCCAGATCGTACGCAGGGAGCTCTGGCGTGGGACTCTGGCTCCGGCTGATGGGATTTTGCTCAGCTCGTGCACACATGATGCGCGCGCGAACTCTCCATTGAGTTTGTACATGGGGCCGCAAACCGGTGCAGGTATGCCGCAAACCGGCTCTAAAACAGGGAAAATGAAAAATTAATATTACCATGGCAACTCTTTATTTTTGGGGGGACTATATTTTTGCTCAAACAGTTACTTTATGAACTTCCATTATTTAGGTAAAAAGTGAAAATAATTCTGGAATAAAGAGTTCTAAAAAATTGGATTTTGTCTTAAGTGGCGACACACTAGAGCATCTACTCTATGTAAGAAATAAAGATTTTTGGGGTAAAAAACATTATTACACTTGAATCGGGAGTTTAGTTTTCCAGCATCAATTTACATAATCAACATATAGATTCACCATCCAAGTTAGGTTCAATTGGCTTTTTAAAAAACCTTTATACTTTTATAGCCCTGAAATACAGCAGAAGGACATTACTCATTCTTTTGTTTTACATCAGAATGAGCATTTCTTCATTGTTTGAAAAAAGGAGCCACACCCTCACACAAATTTGTGTGCCAGGGGGCTCCATCTTACAAAATCAGTGTCAGTTGGCACATGTACTGTGAGTGATAGCAAAGTCAATAGAGGTTACTGAAGGTCGTGATTGAAGGGTCATAGAAACAACAATTGATACTTGTATCTTGTATCTATATCATGACCTATTGTATTCTTAGTATTTGGATTAGGGTAATCAAATATTGAATAAGTCAAGAATAAATCTATACCATTGAGTATTAGCATTGGTTTATAGTGTACATAGAAGAGATAGACATCAGCCCTGGTAAGTTATCTCCATTTGTCGGATTCATTCGGTGAAATTACACTTGTATTTGGAAATTTAAAGTCCACGGAGAGTAATGGCTTGTACCACAGCAGTATGGAAATTTTCATAAGAACTTGATACAAATGATTTCCAGATGTACTGTGAAAAAATATCAAAAAGGAGTTATTCAAAATGATGAAGCAAAAG
Source organism: Heliocidaris tuberculata (assembly GCA_025618425.1). NCBI lineage: Eukaryota > Metazoa > Echinodermata > Echinoidea > Camarodonta > Echinometridae > Heliocidaris > Heliocidaris tuberculata. Next base: position 20,659,347 of record CM046832.1, on the reverse strand, counting down.
CTAATTTATAATGAAACTAGGTGTAATAGATTATTTTTATCTCTTATTTGCACATACCCATTTAAAAACAAAAAACAGCTTTGCAGCCATTTAGAATTATGATCGTTAACATTTTATCAACTATATTCATAGAAAAAGAAATAACTGACTTTGGGGGTTTACCCTTATCTGTACCTGGGCTTTGGGTAATCAATATAGGCAATATATTTTGCGAATAGGACTAACAAGACTATTGTGCGAGTGGTTAAATTTGGGATCAGGAAATTCTGAAATTTGAAATCAGCAACAGCAATGATGATGCACTTTCGCAAAGTGAAGTGGTGAATTTAGTAGGCTTCTGCACAGTTCGCATGCATACAGCAACTATAGCCGCACTGAGATCAATCGGAGACAGTGCCGGTACTGGTAGTACAGCTAGCCGGCTGCATACGAAAGCCCACGCCAGGCTTACATCTACTGTATATGAACTTCGTGTGTTGCTGCATACGCGACCAACTAACGACTCACAAAATTCGTGAAAATACAAACCCAGCGAAATATCTTGCTTCCCATCATTCATTGGATTAATTTTTCAACATATTTATTCAAAAGTCAAACACGACCTTTAACCAATTTTATGGCCATTGCTGGCATACCCTTGAAATGACCTAATACTACCAGTACCATCAGTGCCTATCCACCAAAATGGGGACACACCCACAGAAGTTCCTCGACCTGTAGTGCAAATAAAATACCCTAGACGTGAAGATGACACAGATTATGAGTTTGCTTGGTGGGGTGATAGTAGACCCTTCTGTGAGACCTTCCGTGTAAGTAAGATCATTTTAATATTGCAACAGCTAGATCAAACTGCTGACACCTTGAATTGGAGGGGGTTGACTTGAGAGGAGTTTGATGATGACAATTTACGTAAGAAGTTTGCCGCTCTGGGGTTTGACATTTACATTCAAAGTTCACATTCTCACTAAACCAACATCATTACATCAGGCAGCCCAGTCTAGTTTGGAAAGCAGCACAGCGTTATTTACATATTTATACTCAACTTATAAGAACATTTAAATCTACATAAAGATTATTGGTACAATGAATGACAGGTATTTGTTGAAGACCTTTGGATATGGATATTTTTCTTTTCTTATTTCTTGCCATACTGCATACATATTAATGAGCATAAAATCTGCCTGTCTAAAACAATATCTTTCATAGTTTTCACTAATACCTTTTATATTACATTCAAATGAACCAAGAAGCAAATAGTATTACTGATACACACATTAATGATATGCACAATACAGCCAAATCCCTTGTCATAGTAGGGATTAATAAATTTAAATACTAGGATAAAGAGAAGACCTAAATACATGTAGAAGGCTTACATATGAATCATAGTCCTATACATGATCAAATATGCCGTTTATAAATCTTCTCCAACTAGAAAAGGCAGTGAATTAGAAAATTTTGGATTAAGAAAAAGTTAGATCTTTCTTCATGAAACAAAAAAGGTTCATAGATTGTAGAATTTGTATTGTTTTATCAAGACAAAAGATGAAAAAAAAGTTACCATAAAATTGGTGTCATGAAATCTTATTTGTGATATATGATGGTAAATTTGGCCAAAAAATTTGCAAGTGATATATATCTTGGGAATCAATCAATTTCAATTTTCATTACAGCTGCACATGTACAGTTAAATGAAAATTGATAAAATGATCAATTTCTTTCCTTATTTGGTGCAGTGTAAGCACAGATACAGTTAGGTAACACTCAAAGATATCTACTGTAGTTCCAGACTTGGGAAACCCATACCAGACACAGATATCAATATGTGGTGCTGAAGGACAGACAAGATAACCCAGATATGTCAACAGAATTGAATTAAGAGTTGGTTACAAGCAAGGTGAGGTCACTTTGCCTGAACAACACCAATCAGAAAAGGATAAAGTCTGGCACCAGCCAATATATAGAGGATGGCATGCATTTACAGACACAATAAAATACATGAGAAGTTCGAACAATACCATGAACACACTTTCATGACAGACAAAGAGCTAGAGAGAGAGAGAGAGAGATAATTCAAATGATGAGAAATCTGTCTGGCATAAGGCAGTTTTAGGAGGGCATAAACTTGCAAAGAGAATAAATTTTTAAAAATGAGACAAAGACAGAAAGAGACAAAGAGAGAGAGAGAGAGAGAGAGAGAGATAGAATGAGAGACAGAGATGAAATAAACAGATACAGAGTGATAACAGAGATAGACAAAGTCTGACTTCATAACGAAAACTTTCTGTCCCTCCATCATTTTATTATTAAAAGGGAAATCCTAAAATGTCCTTCGTTAAAAGCAGTATTTTTTAGTATTTCGCTAGATTATTGATTTGCCCAATTTCATTAATTAATTGCAGTGATTTGGGATCATCTGCAGAATGTCCCAGACAGACAATCTTGACAATTAAGGGCAAAAAAGAACCCTTCAACAGAGGTCATCTGCAGTTCAGGGAGACAGATAGACAGTACTATTGATTTATAGTAGGCTTGAAGCCTTCACTGCTTTCTATCATGATTAATAATTGAGATTAGACAGTCTAAGACTGCAAATTCTTTCATCCTAAACTTGTCTGAATCTTGCAATATAAGATGAATTAAAGGTTCAAATGCATATGCAGTTTGCATAACTTTGATTAAAAAGCATGATTTTATTGAAAAATACATCAAGAATACATGGACAAATAATCCATCACAATACAATTTTTTGTTTTTTTTTTGTTTTTGTGAATAAGTGAATGTATTTCACATTTGCTCTGATTATCAATAAGATTATAATAAATGGGATTCACATTTCTATATTTTGTGAGGAATTTCATATCATTTCATTTTTTTTCTTACCAACTCAGATTCATATAATTTCTGGAAATATATCTAATTCCTTATACATGACACCCCATACAATATATCGACTCGTATATTAAGGTATCATGTAGCTCCCATCCCCCGGCTGCTTTCCACTCAAGCATTTTTGCTTATGATGGCTGGCCCCTGCATTTATCTCGATTTATTGACTTACCTCCATAATTTCAATATTATCTAAGTGTATATATTCTTTTTGTAATTCACTTGTCACACATTATTTGTATCAATTCTGATTTGTATCATTATTGTATTCAATGTTTGTATTTGATTTCTTAATAAATGCAGAAACATCTGCTTAAAAAAAATATTTCTTGAAAGGAAGACCAGTGCTTATCAAGGTAATGTGATAAAAAATTATTTTGCTGTGCATCTATGCAAAATATGACTTTTGATGATAATTAATTTCTTTGATATCCAGAGCCCTCCAAAAAGCAATAAAACATAAGGAAAGACTAGATTCACTGGTCTGCATACACATAAATATTATTCTCCTTTGAATAAACTACTTATAATCTTACAAATTACTTTTTTTTAAATTAATTATTACATGTACATGATATGCCCCTTATTCTTCAAAAAATATTTTTAACATATACCATAGAATGGCTTGTCTGTATTTCTTTTATTAATAGTGAAAATATTTGTCCATGCAGAGCGAAAATTAGTGGCCGTTCACAGCAACCACTTTTTAAACGCCTTCCGTGAGTCTTCAGAGTATACCAACAGATATCAACTAAGTACCATTAAGAACGAAATAATAAATATCAACATAAAACTCTTATTACATGCTTATACACATAGAACAGGGATTAAATTCATGTCATATAAGCATTGTGTATCATCCATATCCATCCAGACAGTTGACCTATTTCACCAAAAAGCTCACTTTCTTACATTTGATGTCCTTTTCATTACTCCTAAATTACAGACTTTCATTTCTTTCTGTTATGCAAAATCACTGGAGGTTATTTCAAGTTCACCAAGGCATGCCGCCAGACGACCTGATTGATAGAAATGAAGGAACTTAGAAGATGTCTCCTATCCATTTCATTACTCAGATTTCATATATATATGCAAAATATGGAAGCCAAATGATGTCAACAAGATAAAGGGCACCCTCAGGCCATTTCTGCTGATTCATTATAAGCTACCACAGGAGGAGAACGGCAGTCCCATTTATTAATATATTCCGCTGCCTCCAGGCAAGTTAGCATTGGCACTGAATTTAGACTTATCACAGGAATTTGTCGTTGGAATTTGAATGAGATCCTTTGCAAATAAATTCTAAGTTGTTTCTAATAGCTGGGGCTTTTGATGATACTGAAACAAAACTGAATTGTTGCATATATAAGCCTATTTATTTAGGTAAGCTTTTAAACAGCAGTTATGTTTTACTACATGAATTATTCACAGGGTGCATTATCTTATTTTAAAATAATTTATTGTAACCAAATTTTCTTGCTCTTCAGATTACCATTGACAAGTGAAATCTCATTTGAAATCTCAAGCAACAATAAAGAACAGGAAGAAATATTTAATGATATTTAATTTGTGTTTTAAAATAGACCAATTTACTAATTTTATGCATACTTCTTGAACAAAAGTGTCTCTTGATGACTCAAAATCTTGTCAGAGGCTTGCCCAACTTAGCAACAACTAATGTATGCAAAATGGATTCCATCCATAGAGATGCCATTATGCATAGCAGGTGCACTGAATAGTTGGTAACTAATGATTCTGGAGAGAAACATGCATAAAATTGAAATACATTAGTAAACAAGTCTATTCATGAAATAAAATTTGGTAATAATGTGCAGAAAAGAAAGAATTATTTTTAATTATCTTCTTAATCTTTTAAATATATTTTCATAAATGATAGAATATGTAACAGTTCATCATACTTTCAACTAATTCTTATGATTGATATACATTTGAAAACCAGGTTTACACCATGACAAAGAATTTTTTCATTAGCATGACTATTCATCATTTTATATCCAATTTTCAACATACTGAATCATATAAAATAAGCACAATCAATCTTATGACAAATATAAGACTAATGTTGAGCCGGGCCATTTGCAATGGATGCTATACCTCAACAGCTGAAAAGACAAGCTGATGTCTACATAAATAGTCAGTTAAATGATGGTAATAAAAGTAATAGACCTAGGTCACAGGGGTCACCTCCGATCATCCTTGCCCTTTTCTTGACTCATAACTACGTTCAATAGCCAGATAAATCAGCTTTTGTCTGCCAGCAATTCTTCTCTTGCATAAAAAAAAACTACAAATGTCACTTTCAGAAGGTGTTAAAATACTGAACTTTACACACAAATTCGAAAAGTTGCATTGATTTCCAGATCAATCAAATACCGACTGGAACTACTTTGGTTCAAAAGGGCAACACTTTGGATGAGCTTCTGAGGCTGAACTAAACCCGTCAGACAACCTTTTGCCACATCATCGCTTGCCATCATCAGAGTCCACATGGGAAGAACGTGATAACTTCACAAATATTGGTTTACATTCAAATACACCAGGAAATGGGGAAGTCTGGACTGTGTTGACAGGGCAAACAGTGACAGGGCAAACAGTAACAGGCTCTTGCATTCACATGCAAAGTCCAATCTTTCATGAATGCAACTATATATATCTCTTCCCTATATACTGTAAGCTATTTGTATTTTAAGCTCAACAAACTTTGATAGTGCCTAGGTGAACCATGCCCGACTTTTTCCCATTTTATCTCCCTCACTACCTCTCTTTCTCTCTTCCCCTCTCTCTCTATTTTTTTTTCTCTCTCTAGACTGTTCTCACTTGTATACTGACCTCATACTATAGCCTTGTTCTCTTGCATGACTTTTATATTTTCTTTTCTTCTATACCCTTTTCTCTCTATCTCTCTCTTTTATATATGGATATTACTTTGACAAGTCTGTAGTTCTTAAAATGTACATCTTTTTTCTACTTTAAGCTTGTTTTTTTTCTTAAAACATGCGTTTTCTTTTCCTCACTTTTGTGTACACTTTTAAAAATCTTAATATTCAACTCCTTTATATTCAAGTATCTTTCCTAACTACCTCTTTCCCCCTTACTTCCATTCTATAAATTTTAGAATTTTAGAGTTTCTCAATCTTCTAAATCAATACCTCCACATCTACCTATGATAATGTTCCTCCATGTACCTCAGAATATGTCCACAAGAATAGTTTTCCTATGGTTCACCAAGTGCATATAATTACTATATCTTATCAATTATTGTAAATTATGATGATTTTTATAAAAGGTCTGTCTTCTAATTTTTTTTTAAAAGTTATGTACATGTTAAATTAATACTTTCCAAATCTCTCTGTCTCTATTACAATTTTCATTGTTGCTGTTATACATCCAATATTACCATGATTTGAAGCTGAGCATGATTTGTTTCCTGGAAAATAGCAAATTTGCTAACACAGCTTGAGTAAATACTTTAATGACTGTACATGATTTCTTTCATCTGTCTTTTTGAATATTGTTTGCATACATTAAAAATTAATTTACCAATCCTATGAGTATTAAAATTATTAAAATTTCATCATTTATAGATCATTTTGTACATGTTGTCTTCATTTGAAGCCAAGTATTACTTGCTTTCAGGAAAGAGGCAAATTGCCTGCACAGTTTTATTGCATATTTTATTAATGACTGTAAATAAAGATTTTCTTAAAATGTCCATCTTTTCCCAATATCTTTAATATGTCAAATAATTGATATCCAAATCCCTCTATTGCTGTTACAACTTTCATTATTTATAACTTCAACAATGTATGAATAGTTTTTATTCTTAATAAATGAAATCTAAATCCAATAAATTCCAACCACATCCACAAATATAATGCAGAGTTTTGCATATATGCTGAAAGCTATTTTAGAATGATAATAATTCACTACAGGTATACTTCTATTACTGCTCATCTCCATCACTTGTCAATCTCTAGATAAATAATTAAACCACCTGATATCATCAGTCTAAACATACAAGCATGCCCCTCCTCCTCGTATACACCCACTCTAGACAGCAGACACTGGCTGGCACTTCAAACAATCTTCAGCTGCCCAGTCTACAAACATTACTCATGCATAATTCATGAATCTCGTTGTTATGAAACGAGTCACGTCATAGCCCAAGCTCATGCATATTTCACTCAGGGCCTCAAGCCAGGCAAAAGGTTGTGTAGCCTCACTGCTATTATAGCAGCAGCTGGCTTCATTTTACAGAACGAGCTTAAAGCAAGGGCGTGAGGCTCTCTGGCCAGAAGTAGTTCCGTCGTCATCGTCGGTCCTGTGGCGTGATAGCTTGCCGTCTCGTTAAAAGCAGTCTAGCATGTCCAGTTGACCCAAGTAATAAGTAGGACACATGATGCCTTCAATGCAACACTGGTTCTTGATTCACATGCAAGGGCTATCTAATTCCATCTATTCCCTGGGTCATCTCTGACCTCTAATGCATAATGCTGAAAACCCCATTATTTGTACTCAAATTCGGATATAATAGGTGATAAATGGAAAGAAGCAATATTGTTGGTGCTACTATAATACGATTTTGTCCTTGTACTGACCTTGTACTCTACCCGGGCAATATGGGCAAATGCTTTTTATTCTGGTTTTATATAAAAGGCCATATGTGAAGAAGTAGAGCTGTATAACATGGTATATAAGACTACACTTATATGTAATAAATGATTTATCACAAAAAGTCATTCTGGACTGTCTAATATATGGGCATTTCATTGTTCTTGCACTGCACTTCTGAAATGGAAAACTATGCATCAGTTATATGATGTATATTACCTTGCACATGGATTAAATGACTACTTGCAGATTCAATAGCATACCTGCCAACCTTCAAAAGCAAAATTTAGGAATTCCTCTAGGCAAAATCAGCAAATGCCATATATTTTGTATGGTTTTACAAAATAAATTTTCAGCAAAAGAGAGTACTTAATAGTTCATAACATAAGTATGAATGAACAAAAAAATTCTAGTAGAATAGTAATGGTTGAAAGTTATATGAAATGAATAACTATAAAGTTGATAGTTGGAAAATGTCTCCCCAAATGAACATTTCAAAAGTAGCTTGGGGTATCTAATATCAAATGACACCAAAACATCTGACAATATTTTACGCTTGAATGAGCAAAAGCCACTGAGGTGAAATGGTGCAAAATCCATGTTTGGCAAAAGTTTGTAGTGGTTCTGGCTGGTATCAGTAAAGTTGAGAGTCTTTAGAAGGCTTAGAAATTTTCATATTCTGATCATTAAAATGCAATTTCATGAAAGAATAGGCTTTGTTTTCTGTATGTCCTGACATATCCTATCAAAACTTCATGGTTGACTTAGAAATCCAGCTTGAATAAAAAGCTTGACAAAAAAGTAGTTAATTGCTCACTGAAGCATACATGTACCTGTCCTTTGTCTTAGTTCTTTCAATATCGTAAATAAATTGCCATAGCCAAAATACTGTTCTTATCTGAACCAATAAGCCTTGCATCTGCTAAATGCAATATCAATTGTATCAATTCATTCTCAAACATTTTCATTAATAGCTAGAGGTCCTTAACTGAATTCACCCCTTATTATCCCTATCAATTACCCCCCCCCCCCCCCCCCCCTCCCTCCTGTGAGCCAACCCCCTTTTTACTACATTGTTATAAACTAAATGTTTGGGGGCTGCAAGCAAATCCAGCTATGCTCAGACTGTAGCCCTTCTGTATCATCACTTTTTAATACACTTTTAGTACATGTTTTTGTGAAGTTATTGATTAAAATATGAACATTTCTAAGCCTTTTCATGACTCTCAACTTAGCTGATACAGCCAAAACAAATACCAATTCTTGTCAAGTCTAGATTTTGCATCTTTTCACAAAAGTGGCCTCTGCTCACTCGAGCATAAAATATTGCCAGATCTTTAGGTGTAATTTAATAGAAGAGACCCTAAGCTATTCATAGGTATGATATTTTGCTTCAAATATTTTGAAATATTCATTTGGGGAGACTTCTTCTGACCGTTAACTTTTTTTCTGGGACACACTGTAGAAAGACAAAATGAGCTGAATTTGTACAATTACAATAAACTTACATGTGAGGGATATTTTTATACAGTATGCACATACATGTATATAGAGTAACAGCAGGTCTGATTTCAAGACCAGAGCAGTTCCGTTGATCATACAGGATCAGAAAAGGTGAACTTTTTGCGCATCCGGAATCAGCGAGGTGTGCAAAAATGAAGAGGTGAGAGAGGAAGCTATCAATTTGACGGTCAAGGCGACGGTGAAGACAGATGAGCCACTGAATGAACCAGGTGAGGGGAGAGGGAGATATAAATGGAAAGGGGACTGGGAGATAGAAAGGGAAAAGGGAAGAGGAAAGTGGATGAGAAAGAGGGAAGGGGACAAGGGGACCTGGCTCCATCCCTTGACCCTTCAGCTAATTAATGAAAGGTGACAATTTAAGACAGACGAGCCATTGAATAAACCAGGTGAGGGGAATGACAGATAAAAAAAAGGGGTTGGGGTTGGGAAAGGGGTAGGGGATAGGGAAGGGGTTTGCACCTGGCTCCATCCCATGACCCTTAAAATAAAGACAGATATCCATGAATTAACAGGGTGATGCAAGAGGGAAATAGAAAGGAATGAGAAAGAAGAGCTACTGAATGAACCAGGTGAGGGTGGGTAAGATAAAAAGGGGAAAAAATGGGAAGGGAGGAGGGGAAATGGAAGGGGAAAAAAGAGGTGAAGGAGATGGGGATGGGGTTTGTACCTCTAGTTACATCCCCTAACCCTACTGTAGCTTATTTCAAGTTAGATTACCAACACGTCAAGAACAAAATGACATATCTGTACACAATAATTTTTATTCACAATGAAAAAAAAAGGTTTAAAAACCCCTTCTTCAAAATACTTGTGTATACATTACCCTATACAGACCCCCAAATACTGTACACAGTATGCCAGTACCCTACAATGATTCTGAGCACAAAAATATATCTATATACCTTATTCTCAAGGTCGATTATCAAAGGTCAATTTGATTAAGAAATATGAAGGCTGGAAATTTGGCTTCTCTGAAAAATAACTGGGGTGCACACATTTATACTATCTGGGTGATAACCCAATGAAGTCCTTACGACATATGGCAAAATTGTCAGCCCATTCAAAATCATACGCCAATCTTTCTTTAAGAATAGAAATTTGTCAAGTTTGGTACAGTCTTTCTTTCTAATCTTCAAAATCAAAATAGTTTTCAATAGGGGGCAACATCTAGGTATCCCCAAACACTTCATTTGCTTCAGAATTTCTTTGTCCACCGGCACTGACAGTAATCATTAACCTCTTTCTGAACTCCACATAACATTACCAATATCACTACATCTTCTAGAAAATCTTTACCTCTAATAAAAAAAGCTTTAAAACAAGAAACACAAGTAAACCTGCAATTCTAAATATAACAAGCGTCCAATTAAGCCAATGAATCACACACAAAGAAAATGCAATGGGGATCTTTACTTCAACCTGTCCCTTTGAAAAAAATTCTGAGGTTGCGGTTTAGGCGACTATTTTGGTCGCACCTATTTTATGATGTAACAGATACCGTTCCCCGAGACAGCCCTATGGGAAGTCGGGGACATTATTTTTAGCCACAGTATACTTTTAATAGCTTCACTCCTTGAGGTTAGTCTAATATTAACTCTGGTGAGAAAAAAAAACCCAACTTGTCTGCACTCCAAGTTACCTTCTGAGCAATGTAATCATAGCTTCTGGCAACAGAAATCTAGCACCCACATATTTTGAGTGTAATGAAGGAAATAACGGTCTCCAGGAGGCACCTCAGAAAGTAATGAGTATGAGTATGTTTGAAGGAAAAAAAATTAAAAAAATTGGCAGCTATAAAAACTGATTTGATTGCCTGGCCTCTATCTGATATTCAGCCATGTGCCTTAAGGTGTAGTAAAATCATTTTACCTGTGAAGAGCCAGATGGGTGTTAACTCTACGATGAATTATACGAGTTAATGTCGTTCTGGCTCTGAGCAGATGATTTATATACTATCACTTATACAGGTTTCCTGTATTCAGTCACAAGGGCTATGCAAAGGTTGATAACGTTGCAAAAGGGAAATCAGGAATCCTAATGGGCATTCTGCAGCACTCACAAAAATAACTTTGAATTTTACTACAGAGACCATCAAAGGAGAGATACGAATTATTTTGATTAAACTAGCACATCAATGATGTGGCGCTCATCCGGCATGCAGCAAAGAAATTGATGCAATTTGTACTTTGAACACAGTAGACATTGTAATGAATCAATGAAATGTACATGTATTGGTTACATGCATGTACAGATGATGAAGTTCCTATTGCAGATCTGGCTAAATGTGGTTTTGGAAGGAGACAGTGACTATTTTCTAGACAAAATTTTAAAATTCCGAGTAGAAGTTTAATAAACCTCATGAAAGTCTTTCAAATGGAACAAAAAAAAAAAAATCGAAATCGGTCAATAAATGAGGAAGAAGAAGCCATTTTTGTGATCTTTTTAATAAATTTCGCATAAATTAGCATAAATAATTTTCTAGACAAAATTTCAAATTTCCGAGTAGAAGTTCAATGAACCTCATGAAAGTCTTTCAGATGGAAAAAAAAAATCGAAATCGGTCAATAAATGAGGAAGAAGAAGCAATTTTTGTGATTTTTGAATAAATATCGCATAAATTAGCATAATTAATTTTGTAGACAAAATTTCAAAATTCTGTGTAGAAGTTCAATGAACCTCATGAAAGTCTTTCAGATGGAACAAAAAAAAATCGAAATCGGTCAATAAATGAGGAAGGAGAAGCAATTTTTGTGATTTTTGAGAAATGCGCATAAATTAGCATATTTAATGAGTTTCAAAATTCTGTGTAGAAGTTTCGAATCCCCCACCTAGTGCTATCATATAAAGCAAACGGAATTAAAATCGGGTAAGAAATGGCGAAGAAGAAGCATTTTGAAATTGTGGACGGACGACAGACGAAGGACGGACGGACGGACGGACGGACGATGGATGACGGACGCCTCGCCACGGCATAAGCTCATCTGGCCCATTCGGGCCGGATGAGCTAAAAATGTAATACCTAGATGTATATTCTTTTGCATGGTCATCACTTTTTACCCTTGCCCACTCCCATATAGATATGAACTATCTTCTATTGAACTTTCGGAAGAACTCTCTCTCTCTCTCTCTCTCTCTCTCTCTCTCCATTCTTATCATTTATATTCTTTTCTTATATAGTTTGTTGAATAATTTACTTGCCCCTTGTATGATCTATTTCATTTTATTAATTTTTTTACATATATTATCTACTAATCTTAATTGGTCAATACCTCTTACATACACAACACTTGTGCAATGCTCAAAGCTGGTTTCTTGGTTATTGAATATCTTGACATATTCTAGGTTTAATCACTCGCACGGTCTACATATCAACTTCTCCTGCACAATTTCTTAATTAAAAGCATTATTCCTCTCTTTAAGATAGGCTAATATTAAAGAGGAACCTTCCTACAAAACCTTGGCAATATTCCCGCCTTGTCCTGTCACCAGCACTTGATATTTCACGGGATTTGAGGTGTTTCGCTATAGAGGACATCAAGTGTGATAGTCCACTGACGTGCAGCCACAGGAAAAGGAATCTATCTTTTAGATCCAGACCTATCACTTTCTCCTGCGCTAAGCCTTCAGATAATTCAACTGACACCAGAAAACTGGAGAGAAGGTCAACTAGCGGCTTCAAGAGGATAAAATTATATCCTGATCATTAGAAGCCAGATTTATAAGGGATCCAGCATGGATTCTTCACTAAACACTCTCACACTCTGTCTACGATATATACCTGAAATATTTGTTTTAAAAATGATATTACTAAGAATTTTGTTAGAAATTTAATAATACAGTTCACATACAATTTAAAAACCTCGTCCTAGACTTTACTTGTTGGGTTAAGTTACCTGTCATAAGTCTTTTTGTTTATTGTCTTTTGCTTCTGTCTTCATAATGCTTCATGTTTCACTGTACATTATCTCTGATTTTTAACAATTTTGCAACATTCTCTCATCATCATCAGCAAACACCTTCTTTGCTGTAGTACAATGCAAAGGCAAATAATGTGGTCTACAGTATACCAGTCCAGTGCTTTTAAAACTGAAATTTTCTCATGTTGGCATGTAGTGAATACATCACCAATATTGCAATCCATTCTATAAACAAAAGTTGTGAGTCAACTACCAGTAAACCTATATTAAGACTTCGCAGTCAGTAAGAGTTTATAGAAACAAAACCATATTAATCCTGTATGGCCTCTTTTCTTTACTTCACTTTGTTCCATGTAACATCCTTGGTTATAATCCTCTTTGAAACCTTACATACAGACAGGCGAAACATAATAGTAACAAGAATAGACGAGACAATTGCCAGATCCAAGATGACACTCGGGTTCCATCACTTATGACTTCAGCACCTATTCTTGGGATGGACTTTCAGAAGGGACTCAGGGGTACATCCGACTCACGCAAACTATTTCTGGTCTTTTGATCTTTTTGTGGATCAGGTCAGCGTTGTCAGGTTTGGTCGAGGGAAAGGGATGATGATATCTCACCCCCATCAAACATTATGCAGACTCACCTTGGCTTTCGATGATGACGAAGGAGAGGCCTTATATGGAAGGAAAGAAACGTCTGTTCCGCACGATGTGATTAACATCATCACTGTTAACCACACTCGACAAGGCAAACATCGTTAGCAATATTTAGTCATATGCAGAGGCCAGACATCCACTATATATTATTCTTTACTGAAAAAAAAACTAGATAACTCTTTGGAGATGCATCAAAGCTCCTTAACCCTCTTTCTTTCATTCATATTTCAATTACATATTTATCTTTGTCCTTCTATCATATGAAAAATAGGTGGTTTTTCTCTGATTACTATTTCATTGTAATATTTAAAAAAAAAATCAAACTTTAGTCTTTTAGCTACATTTGATTTCACTTAAAACCAAAATGTGTCCACAGCCAATATGAAAGAATGATGTGGAAAAAACAAGTCCAAAAACTTACAGAGAAAGAGAATGGGAAAGAATAGAAAGAAAGAGTGACAAAGAGACAAATACATGAAAGAAAATTACTTGAAGAAATCAAAAGAAGATGTGATAAAAAGAAGAGGTACATAAAACAAATCCCCAAATCAGAAATAAACACACACAAAATTGGACTCAGTCTGAAAGGGAGGCTCGCTCAAATTCTGAAATCAGACCAAAATATCACAGAGGAAGTCTAATATTAGATATGTTGGGTGACAAGTTGAGGGAGGGGGGGAAATAGGGTTAGGAGAAGGGGGGCAAGATATGGATGATTCAAGAGGAAATCCCGGTCTATGAGTAATAGTGTCGAATGGGGAAGGGTATGAGAGGTGAGGGGGAGGTCAGTCAGGCTCCAGTACAGCGGATGCAACAGGAAAGGTGACATATCATGGGCTCAGAGATAGGCAAGAGATCTTTTAACACTACACCAGACTCACTATAACATACAAAGTTATGATCAGAGATAGGCAAGAGATCTTTTAACGCTACACCAGACTCACTATAACATACAAAGTTATGATCAGAGATAGGCAAGAGATCTTTTAACGCTACACCAGACTCACTATAACATACAAAGTTATGATCCAGCTTTCTTTTGACATACTTTAAAGGCTCATCAATTTCTTCAGCTGAATTGGCAATCTATCTATCTATCTATCTATGTTCCATAGCTTGGAGGTAGTTGGGTCGACAATGAATTGGCAATGCGAAACTAAAAATAAGAAAAATAATGCTCAGTTTATGAAAAATTACTACTTTCTCAATATCCAGTATTTTTTTACATTTCTGTGCCTTGTTTTTAACTGCTGGATTAAACTAAAGGAAGAACAAAAATTTTTCTTTTGCTAGAAATATTCAATTGTAAAGGTTAAGTTCAATTTTCATTTTCATTAAAGGGCTGATTCAACATGGAGATTTCTCCAGAGCATAACATTGTTTCAGCTATCAAAGATCACAAAGATCTGTGAAATAATCTTGAAACTTATAACAGATCAAATATCTGAGCAAATATTCTGAAGATCTGAATATCTGAATCAACATTGCAACTTACCTATATATAAGAAATATTTGCACCACATAGATTTAATAGCTGTAATGACTTTCAAAGAACATTTGAATAGGTCAAAGTATTAGCAAATTGCCAGTATGTTGATTGTTAACAATTACCAGGGTTGCTGAAATGAAATATTATTATAGATTCATGTTCAATATAAACCAAACTACTTGGAAAAGTCTCAGGGGCCAATTAATTTATGTGCTCATAATTTAAAGAGAAATTCTATTCTATAGGTAATTTTTTTTTTAAAGGGACAATGGAGTTACCAATAGAAAATATTACATTTCTAAAGGAAAACCTTATTTAAAAAAATGCTGAATTGTTAAATGGGACCTTTAAATGAGTCTGGTATAGAGTAAACAAAATGAAAAAAATTATGATTGTTAGAGGCATTAGGCTGTATAGATTGATCAACAAAATACTTAGAAAGTCCTTTCCATAAAATAATCTGAGTCTGAAATAGTAAACTTGCTTTTTACTTGTAATGTTCAGCATCCAAATATTAAACAAAATATGATCCAGATGATTTCATTTGAACCTTTAATGTCAATATAACTATTCAAAATATTCTTATAAGGCATGTTAGTACATGTACAAAAAGAAATCCAGTCTCTAATTATTGCATGCACAGTAAATTTCTGGAGTATTTCCTGACATTACAAGGTGACATTAAACTTCTTACATTTCCCATTTACTGTTATCAATCATGTTTTAATTATTTGCATTTTGGCAGATATTACGACCCTGTTCATGTGATACATTAACAAACTACTTTACGATCTCACATGGTGCACAAGAGCAAATGAAGTGTAAAGATAAAAATCATACGAGAACATTTCAACATAGTATCATGCTTCAGCTAATCACGCCATTTGAGCATGTTCTACAAGTGATTGCATGTCAATTAAATGGGGTCAAGATTCATTGACAAAAAATTGACATGAAGCCAATTATTACCTAAGTTCAACATGCAGGTAATAACGTGGAGTGGATGAACTTGAACTACATTTGAGCCTGATCGGTTAAGAGTGAGCATTGGGGTGAAAATTTAATTTTCAGATTTTTATGATGAAATCACTTTCAGGTTTTTCATTAATATCTAAAGTTACTAAAATTCACGTTTGTTGAATTGACAAGGTCGGGAAAGTCATTGGATTGGCCCATTTTTCAACAGGGGTGATGAACACTAATGTCACGGACGGACATTTTCTAGAAAGATTGATTTGGTCCTAGTTTAACACTCTCTAAACTTTCTTAAGTTTTGTTAGCAAATAATTATAGATCAAACACTACTCCATTGAAAACCCCAAAATATTTGAAAATATTTGTACAGAAATGGTTGTGCCGCATGGTCATTCACATCTTGATGCAAATTTGTCCGTCCGTGACAGAAAAAATTTGCAAAAGTTTTTTTTTTTTATTGGTGGGACAAAAGTGAAAACAAAAACCATGCTGAGCTATTTCACTAGCTAGAGACCTATACCATGTATGAATAAAACCTTGATCAATTAAATTTACATATACTAAAAAAGAATTTGAAAATTGTCACGGACGGACACTAATTTTGTCACGGACGGACAATGCAATATACTGAAATGGTAAATGCTGTGAGATTTCAAATTCAATGAATTGTTTTATTGTTTATTAGTTCATGGAACATATTTCATCCAAAATATCAAATACAGTAAAACCTATCTATAAAGACCGCTCAAGACAGACGAGAAAAGCTGTCTTTATGAGCAGGTGGTCTTTACTTACAGGTTCCTTTAATACATGATTTAATGAGAAATAGTTTTAAAGGGAAACAAATATTGTGGTCTGTATAGACAGGTAGTCTTTCTATACAGGTGGTCGCTAAAGCAGATTGGACTGTATATTGTATTGTGATCTCCCATATGAATGCAAAAATTACCCCCCATCCCGCCCCAATTTTTTTCTTTTTCAAGCTAATAAATGTCATAAAAACCTAATGATTTTGCTATGGCTCTAATGGGAGAGAGCCTGCATTGTCAGTCGGCAAAAGACATCCATTACAGGTGTTTACAGAAGATGAATACTTCTATTCTTATTTATTTATTTATTAATATTATTATTGCTATTATTGTAGCTGATATTTTTGGTCATCAGCAACATGTAAAAGTTTTAGATTCGACATTAATACCGAAGCTTGATCAATATTCAAATTAAATTGCAAATTGTGCTTGAAAATTATAAACATTGGAGGTCAGATGCGGTATCAGACCGCATAATCCATGTTTGGACTCTATTTTGTAAGAATGCTCTGAATTAGTTGTAACGTTGAGACAGATAGAGATTCTTTGTAGTTCAGGATCATACATAGCCAACAATTTTTTAAAAATTATGTAATCACACAACATAAGAATAAACCTTTTTAGACACTATATAATTTTAAATGCTTATAATTGAATTGGTTGCATCAACCCTGAAACAGTTTTTTATGGGGAAGGGGGTCAGAAAGTTATGACTTACACTAGTTGGGTTGGGCAATCCCTCAACTAACAGGACATAATTAGGCTCTATGGGCTTTATACACTCAACTGTTGCCATTAGGGCCTTTGTCCAGAAAGCCAACATTGTTCTTAAAGTGATAGAGACATTACTGAAAAAGTAAACTATGGTATGAGAAAGATTTAGACAATGATCTGCTTTTCACCCTCCTAAACAGAACTATTGAAAAATATGAGATGTTATAAAGAGTACTGGTATGTGATGTTGTAAACCAAATGAGAAATTTTACTTCCTATATATGATAATGATCAATCACAAATAATCCTATTTCTACATGTATATTACCTCTATGTTTGAAACAAAATATATGACTTTGAGCTGTAAAGTAAATTAAAATACTAAATATTGATGTTTGATTTCGGTCCACCTACATTACTGTAATGTAAAGATTATATTTTGAAAGCTTACATCACATTCTTCTCAACATGTTCATTTTGGTCTATAGCATATATTGAACATGTACAGTTATACACTACATGAGTACATGCACTTGTACATTGTGTATACACTACAATACAGGCATCCACTTTTGACGTATATTCCACTTAAAAACTAAGTTTTTCAAGCTAAGTTTTGCTTAATAGTGGAATAAAATCACTTTCAAACAAAAAGTAGAAAGCAAGAAGTACGTATGCACGATTTTAGATAGGAACACATGCAGTTTTTAAGTTAATGTCCGTCCATGACGCTCAAAATGTCCGTCCGTGACGCCCAAATGTCCGTCCGTGACAAAAAGTTTTGGGACCTCTAGCAAAAGTTTGAGCTTGCTTTAAAATTTTATGTATGTGACAGGGAAGTCAATTTACTTGACTAACATTTGCAGTCAAAAAAATTTGTCAGAGACAGTTTGTTTAGATAGAAAAGACAAAAGATTACCGATAAGTCAAGAAACCCATTTCTATCTTGTCCGTCCGTGACATTGAATATTTAATGGATTCTATTTTTAGTAGGCAACCATGGCAACCAAATTTCATCATCATTTAGCACCTTCAGTGGTACCCTTAACAATGAAACAGAAAACAGCTCAACACATCTCATAACTTATTTTTTACAGGACTTCAAACTTTCAAAATTTGTCAAATGTCCGTCCGTGACTAACCGATCAGGCTCATTTACTGGATCCTTCCAATTTTGAACATTTGTCTTGTTGATATCACAAGCAGGTGTTTTTTTTTTTAAAGACAAGGTAAATAAATATTAATAATGGCAGTGTAATGAATCATTATTTCAACACTGTATGAGAGTAGCAAAAAAATGAATATAAAGCTAAAAAAAGCTGTAAAAAATAGAGACCACTTTGGAAAAAGAGAGATCTCTTTTTGCGATATCATCTAAACTGTAATAACCTAGCTACTCAAATTGATTTATAGAT
Source organism: Heliocidaris tuberculata (assembly GCA_025618425.1). NCBI lineage: Eukaryota > Metazoa > Echinodermata > Echinoidea > Camarodonta > Echinometridae > Heliocidaris > Heliocidaris tuberculata. The sequence continues at coordinate 20,640,321 of CM046832.1, read as the reverse complement.
GTTGCTTCTTTATTTTCTTCATTTAAATCGCACTTCCGATTTCACAAAACAAAACAAAAACTTCATACAATTAAAAATAGTTCGCTCCTTTTCTCCCCCTAAATAGGACACAAAATTATATTTTTACTAAACATATAAGAAGAAATCAAAAGGGAAACCACACGATTCATGACATCACATGTTCTGAGAACTTCATATCTTACTTAGATGAAATTTCCTATCAAAATTCTGCCTGACAGTCTTAACAACCTAAAAATAGCCTCATAAATCAGTGTGGCATATAAATAATCAATAATGAATACTCTGGGACTTTGCTGGAGGCTTCCAAGCATAACAAGTATGTCACTCTATGAATCTCTTATAAATATATAACAGTCTTGTCAAGGGGATATTTCGACCAAAGGTGAGCTTTTTGGTTTTTACATGTATGGCAGCAAAAAAAAAAAAAAAAGTACCCACAAGAGAATACATGCCAGCATTGATTTATCTGAATTTTAGCACCCCTTGAATTCTATGAGCGAGGGTACGCATACCAATGAAGGTACGTTAAATGTGTGTCAAAGCCTATCTGTACACTCTGGGTCTTTCCACCTTCCCTGAAACAGAGCCTCTGGCCTAGTCTTACATGCAAAGCACCCACAATGCACCTCCTGTCTAACCAACCCAAATCCATTGTGCAGTGCATTTACGTGTAGCATCATTTTGACAAGAAAAACACAGTCGATTCATTTCTTCCTTCATCCCCCCTTTTTAAAAATCTGGCTTGGTTTCTGGTACAGCTCGTGGCAAGCATAAATCTCTATGTTGCTATGCTTTATCCTGGATTGATTTTTTACCTGCGGGGCAAGGAAGCAATACGGGGGCGAAATAGGGGAGGGCAAGAAAACAACAGAGAAAATGTCAGCAGTTCAGTGCATTAGCAGACGGCTGATGAAATGTAAAAACACGTCAAAGGATCAGGTGTAGATTGCGAGCAAACAAACATTTGCGCTGGACAAGAAAAAGCAGCCACTTTCCCATCATGTGATGAAATAAACAACTCCATCCCACTGATCTAGTTGGAGTACCTTAGGATGAGAGGCACAATAGCGCTAAACCAGTCTGGATTCCAGCACACTAAATGCTTCTTATTGATTTTGAATGAAAGTTGTCACTTAAACCAACTTTATAACTTTCTTTTAAGATTTTGATTTAAGAAAAAGGAGATGGACTTCCAACATCTATGGGTGTGAAGATTATCTTCTGATTTGTATCCCCCAGAATTCATGTGTGTGTGTTACTCTTAAAATGCATGAATTTTGTTTTGTCTAGAGGGATATCTGAAATAAAAAGACACCTAATCAGAAGCAACAAGATTATGCTACATATCACTCTATAGAGGCAATTGCATAAAACTTAAAATTTTCAGTGTTGTTTTACTTTCTACCTCTTAAAATATTTTCTTTAAAAACATCATCAAATTACAGACATACACAAATAACTCAAGTAAATCAATGAACTCTTTCAGGACAAGAATTATTTAAGGGCTAAAGTGATCACATTTTGTTCTTCAAATTGGCAATAATAACATTTCATTTTTCTTTTATTGGTACATGATTCTAATAAGGTGTAATGTCTTTGAAAACAATATACATGCTTAGTAATTTTGTAGAAATGTTGAAAAAATTGCCAATTTTGATAAATAAACAATGATTTTCAACCTCCTCGTGTGTTGCCAATTTAAGGATTTTAAAGCTTATTCTCCTTTTAAAAATTCTTGGCATCAAACGCAATATGGTTATGCAACAAAAATGGACATAGCATAAGCAGATATTTTTTGCTCTTTCTATGCACGCATCTATTATATTTTTTAGAGCTCTGAATCCAAAATTATTGAGTCAAACCACAAAATGTGGTCAATTGTCTTGAAACTTTGAAAGGGTTGAAGTAAATTGAATTGGACACTAAAGGGTAAATCTCAGCTTCCTTCACCTAATCATCTGATACCTCTTCTGCAATGTACATAATGATATGTAAAGAACTTAAATTTCACAATACAACTATTCTACAGATGCGTGTGCATTACATTTGCAACTTTAAAAAAAGAGAACAGAAAATATATCAATGTCATGTACTTATTCATCACTACATAAATAGCCGATTGTAAGTCTGCTTTTGATCTTTTTCTCAAAAAGTTAGAACACAGCTGAAGCAGACAACAAAACAATCATCTTAATAAGACTCCCACAGCAACACATGGAGGAAGAAATGTAGCAGATAACCCCTATAGCTACTGAGCCTGAAGCTGCTTTTCAATTTTCCTCATCACTATTCCCTTTCCGCCCACTTCTCTCACCCACCACTGTATATATCATCAAGAAAGAGAGAAAAAATAGATTACCTTGCAGTTTAATTGTCATTTTTTGGCCTTGAGTAAAAGTGTAAAAAATCAGAGATCAGTCGTCACATTGTACAGTGTTACCTCTAAACATCTCAAGAGTCCTTTGATTGGAGTTATCAATAATCAGCTTGCTATATCAGGCAAGGCTTGAGGGGATTTTCAATAACAAAATATTACCCACAAGTTATCAATAATCAGCTGGCTATATTAGACAAGGCTTGAGGGTATCTTCAATGACAAAATATTGCCTGTAAATATGAAAATATCAAAATCAAAATCCATTAGAGGTTTTGTTGCCACTCTGATAATGTTGTTTGGAACTGTTGCAGTATAAAAACAATAATTTTTTTTTTTAATTATTGAAGGTAAATGACAATCTATCCCTCTTTAAAATAGGAAACAGCAATTATTCTGACATAATGGTGGATGGTGAATGACTTTAAGCATAAGAGAGTACTTGATTTCTTAATATATGAAACCGAATTCAAAGCATTCCTTGTACAGTACGATCAAATCATCAAAGCATTCACAGCATTCCTTGTACAGTTGTATTACTAGTATGATCAAATCATAGAAATAGACCTGTGAACAAATATATTCAAATTTTATGCACACTTTTAAAACAAAAGTTGTTCTTGACAACCTGAAAGCTTGTCAGAGGCTTGTCAGACATAGCAACAAGTAATGTATGCAAACTGGATTCCAAGTATTGTAGTTCATTCATTAATAACAGGTTAATGGAATACCAAGTTACTAGGTCCCCAGGAAAGAAACATCCATAAATTTGAATAACTTTGTGAACAGGTCTATTGTGGTGACAATCGGGGGCGGCGCTACAGGGGGGGGGGCAGAGGGGGCGACCGCCCCCCCTATGATTTTTCAAGTAGTGAAAAAAGAAAAAAAGAAAAAGAAAAAAGAAGAAAAGGAGGAAGAAAAGGGAAGAAAAGGGAAGAAAGAAGAAAGAGGAGTATTAAAAAGAGAGGTCTTAAACATATAACTCTATATTACCCCTGTTATTTAATGGAGAAAAAATATGACGTCATCTTTAGGTCGTCTTGCCCCTCCTATCAAAATACCCTGGCGCCGCCCCTGGTGACAATACTCAATAAAGGTATTGAAGCTTATACATTCATTCCATTAGGTAACTGACCATGCACTGGTAGGAAACACCGAGTATATACTTTCTACTAATTCAACAGACATTCCAAATAATAGAAAATATGTTCCTTATCTCTCTCTCTCCTAATCCCTTCTAATTTTGGATTGCTTTTTGAGGCAAGTCTGATACTACACTCACAAGCTAATGTTTCCATCTCATGTTTTTCTTCAAATTCGAAAAGTAATCTGGACATGAGATGACATAACCACACAAAGGCGTATGGTTCAGCTTTGCAACTTTGGTGAAAAGGTTTATGTAACCTCATATATGTTGAGAGGTCAAATTAGTCCGTCATTTTGATCTCAAGAATCATCTTTATCCTCCATTTCTCCATGCTACAAAAAGATGAGTTTGCAAAGGAAGATATTAACTTCAAGAAATACATTTATCATTTCAAATACATGCACCACTCTTATAAGAGAGATAGAGAGAGAGAGAGGGAGAAGCAGAAGGCAGTGCTGTAGGACTCGAGTCCCTATTTCTCAGGACTCAGGACTCGGACTCGGACTCGGACTCGAGCCACAAGGACTCGGTCTTGGACTCGGACTCGACCAATGGTGACTCGTGACTCAGGCGAAAATCGGGCCGAGACCGGCAATGAGACCGGTAATTTTTTCCGTTTTCCGCTTTTAATTATAGCTCAAAAAATTACCCCAAGGCACGCAAAACCCCCCCCGCTATTTTCTCGATTCCTTTCTCGATTGAGCGGTATTTTGAACATGAACTTAACATTGATCGCCGTAACCGTACGAGAATGTGCCCAAATAGACATTAAGATTAGTTGCTTTATGCTCGTATACACTCGTTTTACAAGTATGACACAGACAAGTATTGAAATTGATATTATCCATTTGGAGATGGATTAATCTATAACACACGTTTCCCCATAGACCCCAGCCTGGGATATCTTGCAATATGGACAGTCTCAAACAGATATAATTCCACTTGTATTTCAAGCCAGTATTATGAACCATACAGTTTTGATCTTCTGTCTTTTTACTTGCAACCTATGTTCCTTTGGCAAAAAGTCAAAGTCAGCAATTTATAGTTTTTGGCAGCGTCAAACGTTTTAATTACGGTATAACAATTACTTTTGTTTTACTTGAGTCACTTAGTCATGTAGTCAGTTTCCAGAATGAATGTTAACCCTTTCAAGACAATTGACCACATTTTGTGGTTTGGCTCAATAACTTTTGATTCAGAGCTCTAAAAAATATACCAGATGCCTGAGTAGAAAGAGCAAAAATTTCTACACACATTGTTTCCATTTTTGTTGCATGATCATATTGCGTTTGATGCCAGGAATTATATAAAGGAGAATAAGCTTCAAAATCCTTAAATTGGCAACACATTGACAGGTTCAAAATCATTGTTTTTCATCAAAATTGGCAATTTTTTCAACTAATCGACAAAATATCTAACCATGTATATTGTTTTCAAAGACATTACACCATATTAGAACCATGTAGCACTAAAAGAAAAATATTATTGTTGCCAATTTGAAGAATGAAATGTGATCAATTTAGCCCTTAAATAATTCCTGTCCTGAAAGGGTTAATGTTGCACTTGTATTACAAGTCATTAAGCCAGTTTAATGAACTATAGCTGATATATCTACAAGGGTTTTATTAGGGTTTGAAGATTCACCTTTTTATTACTTTAATCCGTTATTTTATTGATAACACGATAAAAACTACTTTCGAAAAATAAACTCAAGACAATTTCAATAGCCCTGTCTATCACCTTTAGAAATGTGCGAACATTATAATTATGTATTACGTAATCCGAACCTGATTTCTATGGGCAGTACAATAGGCCTTTGAAATTGCCCTTGAGTTTATTTTTCGAAAGTAGTTTTTATCGTGTTTGATAAGATTGACCTATTGCGTGATTGGTGTTCTTGGTGAAATATTTGTTTTCCCTCTTTTTTTCCATTTCAGTTGGAAACTTTCTTTTCTATAATCTGGCTTTAATATGGCATTCAATCTATTATTTTTGTGTTCTGTTTAATTATAACTGATATGTTGATAGAATTCTGTTTTTTAAAAAGATTAAATTACAGGCCTTTGAAATGAACAAATATTAATTTGTGTATCTTCGTTGAGGTACCACAGATAAAATACAGTAAACTCTCTATAATAACTGTGGATACAAGCATAATACTGGGCCTGATAAGGCTTGTTCACATATGAGCCATTTGTCAACGAGATATGTACCTTGGCACCAAAGGAGTGCATGTTCACTTTGGTCAATAAAACTTCTTAAATTCCACCAGTACACCAAACCATCACCGAAGATCTAACTAGACATTTATCTCAACATTTCCAATTCAATTTTCTTACCTCCTGTCAGAATTTTTAGTGTTAGTAGCTGGAAATCTTACTGAACTTAATCTTCTTAAGCACTAAGCGACATGTCACGGCGACAAATCAATCATTTGTAAGCAAGCCTTTTTACAACTATTTAAAAATAGTTGTCCGCATTCGAACGACGAAAAGTTAAAATAAACTAAATTCTCTGACAAATGGAAGATTCAATGAACCAGAAACTATTTATGTTATCATGGTTACAGAGAGTTCACAGTAAGGCATGTATGATAATATAAATAATGTGACGTAAAACAAAATTGCAATTTAAGATGTTCCCATCTGGACTCGGACTCGGACTCAGATGTCCAGGACTCAGACTTGGACTTGGACTCGGACTCGGACTCGGACTCGGACTCGGACTCGGACACGGACTCGGACTCCAGGGACTCGGACTCGGACTCGGATGGGATGGACTCAACTACAGCACTGGCAGAAGGATGCAATGCAAATCCACAAGAGGGATTGAAGATGTAAGTAGTTGCTTAATGTGATGTTAGGTGTTTCTGGTTTTCAAGCCCTTCCCATTAAATTCAGAAAACGCTCCATTTGAGATGAGCTGCTCAGATTTACCTGTAGGGACATGGAGGAGAGAGAGAGAGAGAGAGGGGAGAAAAGGGGGAGAGAGGGGGGGGGAAGAACGGGTGGAGAAGAAAGGTGCAAGCACCATCAAACAAGCGCCGCAATTAAAACCCACAAGCTGTCACTACGCTCACACTCTCTTAATCAAACTACCGAAGACTGATCCTGATACAGTGCACCGGCCTCCGAATGAACCCCCTTACTTATAAATGCAGATGAGCTGAGAAAATGTGTTTGCTTAGAGCAATCGGAGTGCCTATCACCATGGAGGCGTGAATGACCGATTGTCTGATGAGGATGATACTTCATCTGAAATCCCAAGCTTTATGGGCTCATCGAAATCTTAGAAGCAAGCGAGGTGATCAGATTGAATCTTCTTGTCCATCTCATGGCCACTCGTCACCAATATGTTTACAACAAGATTGGCCACATTCTTGTATTTCGTTGTTACTTTATCTTTCAGTCTTCTTGGTTACTGTGTGCAGTTTCTCTTCTACCTTGTCAACTTTTTTTTCTCTTGCCCAGTTCTCTTTCTTTCTACCTCTCTAATAAATGTGTGAATAAAGAGTATGTGAGGGTGAAAGCAGGAGTGGTATTGAGGTTCTAAAAAAAAAAGCAGGAAATCAAAGTTCAACTGTTTTTATACTTAAAACTTAAAAAGTATTGGGAACGCTCACACAGAAAAAAAAAAGAAGAGTAGAAATATATCATGATTGCTTTTATTTTATCCTCTCGCAAAAATGATATGAACAAAATAAAGAATCTGACAAAAAACAATATCAAAATGGAAGACTTTTCTGTCCACATCACTCCATGTTTCGACTTTTCAGACACCGCTTTCTTCCCATTTCATATCAGCCTGTTCCTGCCTTCACCCTTACATAACATTCTCTTTACAAGCAACCATGGAGCAACCCACCTCATGCTTGGCTAGATTTCTCCATCTTTTTCCTTTCCATATCATTTTTCTCTAGCTCAATCTTTCAAATCTGTCTTCTCTCAGAGCCACCCCACCGTCTCTGAGTGGCATATGCAAGGTGCCCTTCAAAATATAGATCTGTGTAAAAGAGAAAGATGGAAAGAGAGAGAGGGAGAGAAAGAGACAGAGGATGAGAGACTCAGAGAAAGAGAGTGAAATAGACACACATAGACAGACACAAACACAGACACAGAGAGTGAAAGAGAGAGAGAGAGAGATAGACAGACATAAATAGGAAGAGTGGAAAAGAAAGGATGGAAGCCGAGAGTAAATATGACAAGAGAGAGGGAGGCCAAACATAAGAGAGGGAAAGAAAGAAAGAAAACATATATCACATGTTGGGTGGGAGCCACTATATGAAGAGAAAGAGAGAAATTATGTTTGCCAAGTGATGTTCTGATTATCGCTCAGGCATGAATGACAGATGATTGGAGATGTTGCATTTAAGGAGCTCAGGGTTCCCAAGTTCAAGTGAATCAATCGCATTGATTTTTTTTCTTCTTCTGCAATCTTCCTGAACATCTCCCCCTCTCTCTTCCTCTCATACTTTGTCTTTATCTTCAATAGTATTTATCTGCCATCATGGGATGAGCAACAGAGAAATAAGAGAACAGACATCTAAACCCCAGAGTAATATTAGATGGTATAGTCATGAAATGCATCTGTCCGCTCATGCAGATGAGACGAGGAAATGTATGTGCTGAAGTGTATCTGCACGGCGGATCGTTACTCGAGCGTGAATGACCCTATGTCTCGGGGCCGGTTCATTCAGGGGTCTAATGCACGTGCATAGATGTTCTCCTTAATCTATGACCCTCAGAGGATGCTGCCACTTTTCTATTTGATTTGTTTATCTCCTCTATCTTACTCAACCTTTTGCTCCCACTTTCTTCCACAATGTCCATATTTTCATGTCATCATCAATCCATCATCCAAAAGCTGCTCTTCAATTTTCCCTCCTTATCTCTCTCTTTTTCTTTAAAAAAAAAAAAAGGTTAGTCTACAGATCTTTATCAACCAATGTACCACTTCCTGTAAATCAAATTCATTTCAATTGGAGTCATGATGTTGGTGTTCTAGCTATTCTGTCTTCATCCAAGTTATATCAGGGGCATTCTAAACAGGCGACACCCCTGATCCCTATCATCCTGTATTTAATGTTGTTTTCTTTACAACAGAATCCTCAATTTGATTAGAGAATATAACATGTTCCAGCCTCATTGACAAGAGCAGAAAAGTAATCTAAAATCTTCAGGAGATCCAGCATAACACTCAGAATGCTCATCTTATTGGCTAAGACTACAACAGTTGGGTACATACATCCATTCTTTAGTCATTTTTAATGAATGACACATTTGCCTAACTCTATGGCTAGTAGACTGCATGCTAAAAAGGAATTGATGGCTTGATGGCTAGATAACAGCTACACATTTTTGGTAAAGATTCACTGTAAAGAACAGTTTGTGCCTGTCAGAACATTGATGAAGTGAAACATTTAGCTCTGTGTTTTCTAGTCCTTTTTTTTGGGGGGGGGGGGGGGGATTATTCAAGGTAATTTTATTGCCACAGATACTGGAATTGAGACAGAGGGAAAAAAATATATCATCCATGTTTTATATACAGGTAGGGTATCAACTAAAAAAGCATTCACTGATATTTTTTTCTGTGAAACTGAATGAAAACATGGTAGCTTTTTAACGACTGATAAACTATCAAACCTACTACATGTGCTATTCCTCACCTGCCTTCATCTTAAAGCCCCACCCTTTTTTAGACGGCTCTTAGGATAATACTATGAATGAGGTTTCAAGTTGAACCAGACTACTATCTCGCCAGTCAATGTAAGAATATGTTCACAAGAGGGCGTTATGTACTTTATCAACAGACCAAACCTTGAGTCTCCCTATAAACACCACTGATTGTGCCGGCATCTTTCATTAGGCCACTGCCTTGAATATTCAAGAAATATCTATTACCCCTTCCCAATTTTGCATAATATAATTATGTAATATTGACTGGCCTTGAGGGGGATATCGAATATGTTGCCCGCAACAGAATCATATTGCCCTGAGTCTAAGATGGGGGCAATATGGTTCTTTTAAGGGCAACATTTTCGATATTCCCCGAAAGTAGAGCCAGTCAATATTATTATTACTATTACCTATATTATGCATATGCCTATTTTGTAGCAATGACAGACATGTCTGTTTGCCTGTCAGACCCTCTGATTTCAGGTTATTCATACAGGTATGTAATCTTGGCCAAGCAATTGTGACGTAAATTGTTACAGCGCGTATCCATTGTTTAAGCCTTTCGTACACATTATTACGTGTACTCAATAATGCGCGTATGCACTTTGATAAGCGCACTGACACGAAAGGGTGGAATATGGCAAAATGTTGCCCTCTTTTTTAGTACAGTGGTCTATGGGGAAAACCTGGAAGAGGGCAATATGGCAAATACTACCCGCTCCGGTGACGGATTGGGAGTAGCGCGTAAAATACAGCTTTTTATTTTGCAGCTAAAATGCCCTGTATAGGTAATAATATATACTATAAAAAATTGCCATCCAGAGACTTTTACATATATACTATAATTCCTTCCCTTTTTATTTTTTATTTTGGTAGAGTGATAACAATTTGTATTTTGTCTGAGGGACAAAATGTTACGATCGGAAACTTCACATATGAAATGAATACCAACATCTCTTTGAACAGAGAATACTTGATTAAAACATAATGCCTCTGGCACCACCTTCAGTGAGTGGAGGCATAAAACAAAGTGACCCCCCCCCCCCCCCCCAGCAATGTCAAGAAGATAATTTTCCAGCACATGCACTCATGAAATCATCTTTACACAGGAGCCAATTACAATAATCTGACACAACTTTTGCTTCTCTGCTATTTCTCTCTTTCTCTCTTTCTCTCTTTCTCTTTTACTTTGTCTCTCATTCTCTCTCTGCCTCTTATTTCCTTCATTTAGAAATATTGAATTGAATCCTACACCAATGACATGTAAATTACTATTGTTACTACAATAAAATGATCCCAGTATTTTTTAAATTGCTGCATAAATAAACGATTGTGCTATTGCCATACTGCTAGATTTCTGTATGACCAGAATATTTGAAATCATGAATTACTGCCATCACAAGGCCATTTCTCTAGATATAAAAATCAATGACTATAATTAACTGAGGTTAAAAACATCTCTCTTAATTGACCAATTTTTGTGGTGCTAAATTATATGCTTAAATAATCTGAAGCCTATGGTCTTCTAATTCCAAGACTACTGACCTAACCAACGAGCTTTTGCTCATGGTATTATCAGTAGATTATTTCAATCTACTCATATAATTCATATTTTTAATTACAATCTTTTGTAGTTGGTAACCTGATCTCATCAGTACTCAATACATGTGCTTGGGGAGAAAAAAAAAATAGTGCAAGGTGGTACAAGTTCTAGTTTATCTTATAATAGAATACCGGATATTGGAAGTAAAGCAAGCAAGTTTTATCACATTCACAACATGTGAACAATTTATATCATGAATCCACTGGATATTAAACAATTAGATTTTTTTTGACACAAAGTCAATTTTAATAAAGTTTATATCTTTAAACTTAATACTTCTATTGTCACCAAGGACAGATATTTCAATACTATGAGCAGTAGGGGAAGTGTAACATTCGACTCTGTTTAGCCTTTGTGCTAACTCATATAAAATTCAGTCCTACAGAATGCACCTACCAAAATTGTTATTATCCAACGAGAAGAAGTCAAGTGGCCGTGGGGGTGGGGTAGCTCCAAGAACTCTCAAAAGAGCCTCAGTAAATTGGCTGTAATGCACTGAACATGACAGTCAAGCCAAGTTTGACAAAAATTAGCCCTTGAAAATAAATAATTCTAGAAAGCCCAGCATAGATACAGAAATATAGCTCAACCATAATGTATGTTCAGTGACATGTTTTCATGTATTATATAGCCAGTCCTTGGAAGGAGGAAAATGGCATATAGGTGTATAAAATCAAAAGCACTGGCCTGGCAAGAAAATCTGTCAATCAGGCAAACATTGTGAATATATTTTGAAATTCATAAAATAGAATTAGGCATGGTTGGAAAACCACATCCACAAAATTTGTGATTTATGTATTTGAGATGTATGTATTAGTTACAACTGTAACTAACAAAATTATCATCAAAATAAAAATGAAGAACTGAAAATTACCAAGGGTAAGAGCTCCTAATGGGACACTTTGAAGTCTATGAAATGGAAGCAAGTGCCAGCAAATTGGTGAGAAAGCAACAACAACAAAAAAATCATCAGAGTAGCCAAGGCAATACTAGTACTTAACTCAGATTTAAGGAGTTGCGAAGAACACTCGCACTTTGCTTGATTTCCTTTGAAAAGATATATAACTGTTTACTTGAAGGCCAAAAGAGGGAGCTTCAACGCAGAATGAATTTCAGCTCCTCTCAACTAAAGTGTGGAATGGAAGGGGGGGGGGGGGGGGGAGACTCATTTCTTCCTACAGAGGAATTTAGTCTGTAAGGTCATACTGAATTAGTTTAAGGAACAAAACAGACCAGCCCAACAAGCCCCTGAAAGTCATAATCTTGTCACCACATTCACCACCCCCAGTTTTCTATATTTGATGCTTGCAATATACACCTTACAGTGCCCTACTCTCAGTTGTGTTTGAGACGATTTGAACAATTGCCATTTCCCAGCATTTATACATTCTCTGGCACTTGCTACCACCTGCAAATCTAAACTTGCTCCATGGGAGGTTAGCCTTACTTATTATTTTGTAAACATGTATGAACTTGCGCTGGTCAATGTCCTGTTTCAGTAGGTCAGGTATAACGTTTTGCATGATATTACAGCATGCACTGAATTACATATATTTCAATATCATGTGTTATTTTATACATGATGTGGTGCAATTAAGTGTGTTAGAAATACTTTTTTTACACCTGAAAGGTTACATCTTCTTCTTTTTTTTCTGTTATGCATGGTACATATTATGGTGCAGAATCAACTCAAAATAAACATTTTTGCTCAAAAAATTAATCCATTGTCAAACCAATTTGAGTGAAAAATTCCTGAATAAAAAAGTAACAGAACAACAACAACAACAAATAATAATTTGAACAGAGAAAAAAAAAAAAATTAATCTTGAGTAAAGATTATTTAAGATATAAAAAATAAAAAGTCAAAATGAAATAACTGAACACAAACTTAAAATGATCAATGTGAAAACAAAGAATGCAGAACTAACATGGATTAGTTATTACAGGATGAATTTACCTGATCAAGCGAGTTGATAAACTCTAACGACTTGCTACTTTGGACACTGGGCTACATTTGGATTGCAGACTTTGCAACCTATTAATATGATCAGGGAATCTTGGGGCAATGTTTTTCTCCTTAGGTATCACAACTGGAGATGGAATTGCAGGTTGCTGTCTCCTTTCGGGAGGCATCAGACAGTCTCTAGTCAAATTTCTCAATCTCTTCTTAATTGGAATGTGTCCGTTCAGACTACACCGTTCTTAAAAAAAAAGGATGAGGTCTTCTCAAGTAGGGTGTAAGATGCAACATTACATTGGCAAGGGTGAGGTGCTATCTAGTCATCATAGTTTTGCCACTCTTGAAGATATTAAGAATGGGGCAAGGGCAAGGCAGTGGAAGTTATAATTCGAAATAAGATGTAACGTGACTTATAAGACAGAGCTAAGTCTAACACTGTGTTCGCTTGCATATTTCTGTGCTAAACAGCATCAGTACATTGTTGATTTTTGAACTTCAGTTTCCACTGAATTCCAGCTCATGGAGGACAGTTTGAATTTTAATTCTGGCCAGAGATTGTTTTTGAGCTGGAAGTCGCCTCATGGCCGGTGCAAGGCTGACAAGAAAATGAAGCACCTCATCATACTTCTGTTCCGCATCTTCCCCCGTTGATGATGCATTGTTCAAAGCCCCAGGAGTTTCAGAAGTCGATGATGAAGATTGTGCTTGCATTGACCTTTTAGCGGAGGGACCATTTTGTGCTCCTAAGCCAAGGTAGTTCATGACATATTCATTAGCAGGTATTTGCAGGTGTTGCCTCTTTTTAGGACTGTGGTGCTTGACATTGTTTGTGGGAAGATGCTGAGGGATGTTATCACTGTTCGTATGATGAGAGGAAGGAGACGAGATGTAGCCATCGGCTGTTGCCCATCCTTGCTCCACTGCTTCATCACTCCCTCGCTCATCATCATCGTCTCTCACTGCCTCAGACGGTGTGCTGAGCTCTTCATCTTCAACATCTTTGACATATGTAGAAGGTTGTTGCTGGTCTCTGAAAAAGAAAAGGTGTAAAATACAGAACACTGCTTATTTCATAAAATATTAGAAATAGTAAAGGTGTTGGGGTCAAGAGTTTTAATCACTTGACAGAGGTGCAAAGGTAGTGGGTTTGAGCCCGGTATGTCACTAATGTAGTTAGCAAGGCATTTTATCTTCATTGTTTCTCTCCAACCTGGAGTTAAATAGGTTCCGTTAGGATGCGAATACCATTGTGGTTGGAAGCTCCTGGAAGCTCCTGGAAGCTCCTGGAAGCCCTTCCAGCCACAATGACATTAGCATCCTATCAGATGTGCACCTGTAAAATGGCTGCCAGTCTGGAATGTCCTAGGTGGGGTGGAGAATGTGCATTATAAGAGTGGGATCGTAATTGAATCCAATGGCTGGGGTGATAATGATAACGTAAAGTGCTTTGATTGTTTACTGAATAAGAAAGGTGATATATTAAATATAGTTATAATTATCATTATAAAAAAGTAATGGTTGGGATGCAGACTATCCTAAATCAATCCTATAATGGGCCAAAATGTAACATATCTCCACTTTGTAGTTGGCTGGTCGTGTAATGTCACTTAATTTTCATGTGTACAGATTAGTTGCTATCTAGATTACACATAGGAGAAACAATGATTTGATGCCTGCTCATCGCTATATACCTTGCAGCGGGTACACCATGTCTTCTTTCTCTTGAGTAATCTTTCAGGAAAGACAGTTGTTTAGCAAATCTGTAAGGTCTCACAAGCTTGTTGATACCGCTTTCTCTCCTCCTCCGCTCCTCTTTCTGAGTTTTCACAAAGCGATCTCTGAGGCTTTTCCATCGTAACTTGCAATACTCCGCTGAAAGATTTTTTAATATGAGAATGATTTTCATAAAGATACTGGAAGAGTAGAATAGTGCTTATTTTTCACAAGTCATATGAAGCTTCTCTTGAGAATATGTGTACTGTCTTTCTCTGTAAGAAGTGAAAACTAACAGACTTCATGGAGAACAATACTTCAAAATTTCTTGCCAAACAATGTTTTTTTTTACCTCTTTTTGTATGAACATACATGTAGGCATTACTTATCCAAACAGTTTGAGTCTTCCCTGTATCCTAAGTACATTGACCTGAATCCCTAATTGTCAAACATAAGCAACAGAAACCAAATCATGAGCAAAAATATCATATCAGGGGTAGACATAAGCAGTTGCTAAAGTAGATAAAGCATCGACAACTGTACTTAGCCATCCAAGCCCTCCATATGTAAGAGAATCAGTCATCCATGAGCAACTAACACTGTAACTGATATGATTACAATCTGGAGTAAAATGCACATTGCTGAGCGTGTGGAAGTGATGGGCAAGACTATACTTATTAAATGACAGATTTTGGCACTTTGTGAACATAGCATTGCTATCCCTGACTCAGAAAAAAAGTCAAAAGTTTACAACTATGATCTAGAATTGAATAAAAGATGAGAATTTTCACACAAAAGTGTTTACATCATTTTTACTGCTGTGCTCAATTGTTTTACACTTACTGCTAACATTGAGGGTTGATGCAATCTGCCTCCATGTTGTCTCTTTGAGGAAAGAATCCCTGGCATACATGTGTGTCGGATCATAGATACAGGAATGCTTCCTGACTTCTTCAATCAGCTCCTCATCAACACACTGTCTCTCTAGTAAGGGGAAACAAATGGAGAGCAATATCTGAGCAAAATCAAAGGGAATCACACAACTCTAATAATGAACAGACAATTCCATGGTAACCTGAACAAGTTCATAGTAAATGATGGTTTGAGATTTCCAGTAAAGCAATTAAAATAAAAATGGATTAAGAACACTAGAAAGACAGCTGTTTTCAATCATTAAAAAGTTTAGAATTCGATTAGACGGACTGCAGTGTTACTACATGTACATGTATATCCCCTCCAACTTCGTCGGCGAGGGAATAATTAAAGTTCTGTAAAATATCACCTTTACTGGGAGACTTCAGAAGTCCACCCTGATATTAAGTTGGTTTTAAAAGAAACAAGCATTAAAGAAAAAGATTAAAGAAACTATAAGTTTGAGAAAAATCCGATGAGAAATATGAAAGTTATGGATTCTTGAAGTTGTAATCATTCAAACACGTTGGCAACTCCATGCAGTATCTTGCAAGCTGAGCTCCTTTCCCATTTGCTCAGTACAGAAAATTTATAAATTTCCATTTTCTCTATAGAAAATATGCAATAATACATGCACCGTTGATATTATCATTGCACATAATGTTTTACACAAATCCTGTATGAAACAAAGTTATTCCATTATCAACAACTAAGAAAATGGAAATTTATGAAATTTTCTGTAATGTGCACATGGGAGAGGAACTCTCAAGAGTTGCCAATTTGTGTTTGATTGATTACAACTTCAAGAATTCAAAACTTTTTTCTTTCTTATCAGATTTTACTCAAACCTTCCCTAATCTGATTCTCTCATTTTTCTGCTTTTATTACAATCAACTAAAGTCCTGGGTGGCCTCCCCCTTTAATGCTCCCAGGAAACTGAATGTTATCACAGTCCAAGTATAAGGGAAAGTGGGGAACAAAGTATACATGTATATAAGCCTATTTGATTTGTACCCTGAACTTCCTGAAGCAAGAATATACATGGAAAACTTCTGAACACAGTTCCAATTCTTCCCTCTTCCTATCATTTCTCACATGATCCTCAGCATGAATGTTGTAAATTACATATAAATGGGCTCTTCAAGTTTTTTCAAAGAAGCTCAATAAATACTTGCATGTTGTAAATTATTGGCATATGCACCCTACACTTGAGACACACACTATCTCATAAAGTTCTGCAAGAATCTTCAAGCTTGAAGGAAGCAGACTACTACTAAGAAGAAGACCTAATGCAGGTTCACTTTCAGTCAGTCTTACCTATGATATCCATGTTATAATAACCTTTCCTTGGGATGGCTTGGTCATGGAGTGCAGCTTCTACATGTTCCTCACTCTGATCTTCAACTTTCATATCCACCACTTCTACTACAGTCCCGTTCATTTTCCTGCAAGCACATATAATTACATAATTACATTAATTATAAACATAAATACAGTTAACTCTGCATTTAGAAGTAGTCAAATCTGTTGGGACCGCAAAAAAGGTGACTTATGCAAAATTTGACTTAGGAAATGTAAATAACACATGTTTTGTATAGTTTAGTCCAAAAATTTTTTGATTCAACTTAGGTAAAATTGACTTATGCGACTTTGAGTCATGCAGAGTTAACTGTAGATTACTCAAGGAACAGCTTGGAACCAACCCGGGTTTGGTGCATGTGGGCCTAAAAATGTTGCCCTCGGAACTAAAAAATTCAAATTCAAACCAATGCATACAGACCATAAAAATGTAAATCCGAACACCTGTAAAAAAAAAAAAGCCAGTGTGGAGCCCTGTTACATTCACAATTTGGATATACATAAAATGCATTTTTATTTCTTTTTTCTGTGATACAAACTACTTTAAGGTAAAATTTGCCTCGTAAACTAGACCTAAAATTATATGAATAGATACATGTAAGTGCCAGATAACAAAGGATTTCAATTTACAGAGAAACAGGCAGTTTTGCATTTATGTCAGATTTTTGCATGATGGGAAAACTTATGACAAATCTGGTAAACATGTAGTATGGCCAGGGATCCTAAAGCTACGCATCCCGCAAATATGAAAATGACACAAGAAAATCTGGCAATATTGTAAGCTCGAGTAAGGACAAGTGACTTTTGCGAAAGGGTGCAAAATCCAGGCTTGACAAGGATTGGTATTTTATTCTGGCTGGTATTAACAAATTTGAGAACTTTTAAAAGTTGACAGTTGGAATAAGTCTCCCCAAATGAACATTTCAAAATATGTTCATGAAATTTTCACACCTACAAAATGTATGGATACATGTAGCTTAGAGCATCTCCTATCAAATGACACCAAACCATCGGACGATATTTTACATTCGAGTGAGCAAAAGACATTCTTGTGAAATGGTGCAAAAACCATAGTTGACAAAAATTTGTAGTGGTTCTGGCTGGTATCAGCTAAGTTGAGAGTCTTGAAAAAGCTTAGAAACTTTCATATTCTGATTATTAAAACACAACTTTGTGAAAGAATAGGCTTTGTTTAAAGTATTTCCTGACATGTATATCCTATCAAAACTTCATGGTTGACTTAGAAATCCAGCTTGAATAAAAAGCTTGCCAAAACAAATATTTCAAAACACTCAATAAAGTAATTAATTGCTCACTGAAGCATGAATATGTTGATAAAATACTACGAAAGTACATGTATACAGAGAACAAAACCTGTTTTTTCATAAATTGTCTATTATTGATTAAAGTATGAAAATGTCTAAGCCTTTTCATGACTATCAACTCTGCTGATACAGCAGAACAAATACAAATTCTTGTCAAGTTTAGATTTTGCACCTTTTCACAAAAGTAGCCTCTGCTCACTTGAGCATAAAATATCGCCAGATCTTTAGGTGTCATTTAATAGAAGAGACCCACAGGTATGATATCTTGCTTCAAAATATTTTGAAATATTCATTTGGGGAGAATTTTTCTGACTGTTAACTTTTTTCTGGGACGCACTGTAGACCTACTTCATGTGTACACTCTTGTACAGTCATACACCTCATTACGTGCAGTTTTTAAGTTAATGTCCGTCCGTGACGCTCAAAATTTCCTTCCCTGATGCACAAATGTCCTTGCGTGACAAAAAGTTTTCGGACCTCTAGCAAAAGTTAAAGCTTGCTTTAAAATACTATCTATATGACAGGGAAGTCAATTTACTTGACTAAAATTTGCAGTCAAAAAAATTTGTCAGCGACATTTTTTGTGATAGAAAAGACAAAAGACTACCAATAAGTCTAGAAACCCATTTCTATATTGTCCTTCTGTGACATTGAATATTTAATGGATTCCATTTTAAGTGGGTTACTATGGCAACCAAATTTTATCATTATTTAGCACCTCCAGTGGTACCCTTCACAATGAAACATAAAACAGCTCAACACATCTCATAACATATTTTTTATAGGCCTTCAAACTTTCAAAATTTGTCAAATGTCTGTCCGTGACTAATCAATCAGGCTCTACTTGATCATCTCATCAGGCGGTAGTGGTGTCCGATACTGAGAAGTACCAGCACAGATTGGGGTAAACCTGGTCAAGAACGTGCGGGTGGCTTAGTCTTCCGTATATGTTGTACATGCACATGAACGTATGGTATGGTACGAACATACGAACAACATTCAGAATGCTCGGCACGCCCTATTGTCAACAAGTCATGCATGGGGATGAAGGTAGCCCAAGTGCAAATACACTGATGTGTGGAATTGCCAATTCAAAGATTGCACGATATACATCACTCAAATTACGTATATGAGTTGTGTATGCATTGTGTGCAGTCTATTGGGATTTTCATACTTATAACTTCACACAATACGTACGCAACGCATGCGTAAAAGGAATTATGATGTAAATAGCATGCGTACAAGGGAAAATTATTATGAAGGGAAAAATGTGATGAATTCATTACGAACTCGCGCACATTGATTTTTTTCCCTTCATAATAATTTTCCCTTGTACGTAGACTAGAACAGCTGCGATGTTATCTTCATTCCTGCGCAGTGGAAACCGTTTGAATACGGCTGCAAGATTTTCAAATGGATAATAACTTGGACCCTGAATTACCTGAAAAAGGAGCATTACAAGGAATAAAACAGTCAAATTGGTAAGTGAACTCAAATTAAATGTTATCTTCATTCCTGCGCAGTGGAAACCGTTTGAATACGGCAGCAAGATTTTCAAATGGATAATAACTTGGACCCTGAATTACCTGAAAAAGGAGCATTACAAGGAATAAAACAGTCAAATTGGTAAGTGAACAGATTCGTGAATGTTTAGAGCCTAGGCCTAATCTATTCAATTTGTAAAAAATAATTAAAAAGGGGGTCTACAAGCCTTTTTACAACTACGATACATGCCGACTGATCGTCGGCTCTCAGAAAGTTTGCACAGCAGAGTGATAGGAGCGTTTCTGTCTCTAAGTGAATGGCCGACCCTGTCAAAATTAAGAGGCTAATGAACAAGAGACAGAATTTTCGGTTTATAACCAATGATGCGCCATAAGCGTACATTTTGTTATGACAATTAAAATTATTTCACTAAAATCACGATGAAAATCTCAGAATACCACCCCTTGTCTAGCTAGTTGTCATTGATCTTACCTAAGACGGCTTCATGAAACACGTAGCGGACAACTAGCTATTTAACGCTAACCTAGTCAAGAACTTAGACTGTTAGTTAGACATATGACGGTTTCGAGAAACAGGCCCCTGATAAGCAATGGGAACTTGGGAAGTATTATAATCTAGAAAAAATATAAATTCATAACTGTTGCTAGACTGACAGGAGATAGGCCTGTATCAAAATGTGGTGGGATTTGAAGAAAAAAAAGTTAAACCAAAACTTGTCAAATTAATCCCATCATTGGAAACTGGAAAAAAAAAAAAAAAAAAAAAACTATTGACAAATAAACATTGGGCAAGGAAAAAAAAATACAAGCCTTACTGATAAGCAATGGGAACTTGGGAAGTATTATAATCTAGAAAAAATATAAATTCATAACTGTTGCTAGGTATGTTTTATGTCAAAATGAATTTAGTAAGTCTCTTAACTTCTGATTGCAAAGCTATTTTACGATATGGGTCATTCATATCTGATCAATTAGCATGAAAAATGACGTGCTGTCATAATAAACTTGAAAATCACATGTTACGTCTTATATAATAATTACAAGAGTGCTTTTTGTGTGAAAACAAATAATTGGGCGATCTTCGTAAATGATTTCTATAAAGATTTCTTTGGTAAACTAAAATCCGACGAGGGAACTGTAATATGACACCGTAGGCCAGCCATAGTCAACGGCATATTCTCTGGTTTTCAGACCCATATCAGTGTAAACACAGATTATATCAACGATTTTTAAAATGAATACTTTAAAATACACGTGTTTAAACTTATAATATGAATATTTTTGTAATTTCCATATCATACTCAAGCCCAAAAACATTATGTAAAACATTCAAAGCATATTATTATTACAATGAAAATATATGGGTTTATTTTCATAAACTATCAAATCACGACATCCGGGGGGGGGGGGGGGGGGGGGGGGGGTACCTATCCAACGTAAAACTGGCTCACCGATCATGAAATAAATCACTCATATTTTTCATTTTACTGCATATAATTTACATAATTTAAAAATTATTTGGCATCTATTATACCCTTCTACATTTTCTATTTTCTTTTATTCCCTAATTCATTCAAATATTTGCAGTTGAGTGAAATTTAGCTTTTAAAAATATAGTGTAATTGCAACCAAGGCTACGTGTCGGCTCCTATTCTCGCCGATAGTATTGATATCACGAGATGTCTAGCTAGTTAGCTCTTCGTGAAACAGTTTAGGAAGATCATGGACATCTCCGTAGTTGGCGGATAAAGTTATGACTGTCTTGTCGTTGGTTTCGAGAAACAGGCCCCTGTTTATTACCTTAGTTTAAGTGGAGACAAGCCTTGAAAACACCATGTATTTTATATAATTTTCAAAATATAAACATGGATAAATTCCAGATAAAGTGAATTCGTAGAAAGAGTTGCATAGAAGTATGTAGTGTCACTTTTTGCCTACCATAATCTACCCAATAAATAACATGTGATGGCGCTCTACGTCGACTAAAAAAGATATGACAGGGTTGGAGGCGTCATAAGTCCTTAGTCAGGAAGTTGTCATGCATCTTGGTAAAGACGGCTTCGTGAAACAAGTAGCGGATAACTAGAGAACTAGCGCTGACTTAGTTAAGAACTTAGAGTTAGACATATGACGGTTTCGAGAAACAGGCCCCAGGAAGCCATCCTGGCTAGTTGCCCGAGCGAGGCGCCCTAGCCTAGGGCCGGCGGGCCTCGGTGACACTCACTCACACTGCCTCAGTCACAGGTCTCAGCGAGATCGAGAGGAAAGCATAATAAAAACATAAGCAGCATGCAGCAATCGGCACGCGCATCAAAAACGTACCGGTACACCTCCTGAATTTCAGTGGCATATACAAAACATTTTCAAAGTATTAAATTTGTATGTAAAATAGACTACATTTCGTACAATTTATTTACCAAACTAAGCTGAACTGAGTGAAGTGAAGCAGCTGACCGAAGGAGAAACGCGAGCCGAGAATTCAAGGAAGCTAGCCTAGCCTAGCTAGCCTAGCGTATAGAGCGTACCGTACCATACCGTACGTATAGCCGTCTCGCCGCTTTTCTCGCGAAATCTCGCAATACGCGGTACGCGCACCCAATCGAGATTTTGAGCGAGCTGATTGATCTAGATCTTGTCGTTTTGTACAGTTGAAATGGAAGATTCAGTTACAATGGAAGAGACAAGTGTAAGTAGACTATAAACAGCTATAGCCTATATACTATACTAAGTTAAGAATCGAAAATTCAGACCCGTTTATAAGTACAGTTTCACTGAATTTGAACTGATTTGAAATTGGTGTATTAAGCAAATTTAAACTTTACACAGATTGCAGCAGGTGGGCACGTACAATAGGCATTGGCCTAGGAGGAATCCAAGCAAATGCCAAAGTATAAGAATGACGTACATAATTTTACAGTTACATTTCCCTGGTTACAATAACCAGGGAAATGTAACAAAGAAGGAAATGAAACTCGAAAATTCAGATTTTCTGGCTTATTATTGTAAGTGAAATTGATCGAGGACACCTAGACCATTGTAGACTAGAGTATGTGCTCCTGTGGGCATGGTGAGCGGCCGGTCCCCTGTGAGCAGCCGGCGGTGAATAAAAAATGAAAAAAAAAAAAAAATTTTGATATCCCTTCAAAAATTACCCTGGACAGTCTCAGGTAGGTTCTATTGCACCAAAAAACATACTCGGCCAAAGCAGTAAGTATCCTGAATCTCGCTCAACATCATGAGAAATGTACGCCACCAGTCATCGACAAAAAAATTGCAGTTTCTTAACTTTTAAGTTAAGAGACTATGACATACTTAAACCAATACTTAAACTTTATTTGTTCAATTTGATGCGTAATTTGATGTTTATTTAAGAGAATGAAGTTGATGGTCCATGTTTTGCTTCAGAAATTTTTATTTACATTACCACAGGGAAAGCTGCATGGGGGTGGCCGCTCACCAGTGCCATTTTTCTGAGTGGGTCTGGTGAGCAGCCACCCTGTGTAAAACGTGTACAAAATGCAGGTTTTTGTAGGAAATCGTAGTCTGCTTTCATTTTTTGGTCATGGCGTTTGATAGATCATCATGTTTGACAGATTTTATGGGTTTCAACAGAATATTATTAATTTTTATAAAGTATTGGAATGTAATGTATGAAATGTGATATTAATTTTCTTTCACTTAGTCACAAATATGATGCTGAATGCCCGACATATCATGGGCGGCTGCTCACAGGGGTAGAGGCGGCCGCACACAGGACCCCTAGCACCGTTTTGAAAAATGGACACTACTGACCACGTTATTGGTCAATAATTTTAATTTTGCCTTCTATTTACTTTAGTAAGCAAGTATTTGGACTATGAATTGATTGTATTGAATTATGTGCAAGTCTTTGATTGATAAATCAGCAAATTCCCTTTAAGCGGCCGCACACCAGAGCCTTTGGTCTAGAGTAGACCGAAAATTCTGTCCCTCGTTCATTAGCCTCTTATTATGCTTATTAATTAATATTATTGAGTTGGACTGGGTTGGCCATTCACTTAAGACTAGAGACAGAAACGTTCCTATCACTCTGCTGTGCAAACTTTCTGAGAGCTGACGAATAGTCAGCATGTAGTCGTAAAAAGGCTTGTAGACCCCTTTTGTTATAAATATTTTACAAATTGAATAGATTAGGCCTAGGCTCTAAACATTCACGAATCTGTTCACTTACCAATTTGACTGTTGTATTCCTTGTAATGCTCCTTTTTCAGGTAATTCAGGGTCCAAGTTATTCTCCGTTTGAAAATCTTGCAGCCGTATTCAAACGGTTCCCACTGCACAGGAATGAAGATAACATCGTACCCGTTCTAGTCTGCGTACAAGGGAAAATTGTTATGAAGGGAAAAAAATCAATGTGTGTGAGTTCGTAATGAATTCATCACATTTTCCCCTTCATAATAATTTTCCCTTGTACGTAGACTAGAACGGGTGCGATGTTATCTTCATTCCTGCACAGTGGGAACCGTTTGAATACGGCTGCAAGATTTTCGGAAAGAGTTCCTTTTGCGACAGCCACCCTAAACCCTAACCCTAACCCTAACCCTTACCCTAACTCTAAACCCTAACCCTAACATGCCTAACCCCAATTATCTCCAATAACCTTGCATAAGTGTGAGTGGCCTAACCCTAACCCTAACCCTAAACCCTAACCCTAACCCTAATGGTTATATTATAACCTTGTACATTGGATAAGTGCCCTAACCCTAACCCTACATTTATATATATATATATTTTTTCATTTTGGGTGGCTGTCGCAAAAGGAACTCTTACCAAATTGGTAGGTGAACAGATTCGTCACTCACACTTATGCGAGGTTATTGCAGATTCGTGAATGTTTAGAGCCTAGGCCTAATCTATTCAATTTGTAAAATATTTATAACAAAAGGGGTCTACAAGCCTTTTTACGACTACATGCTGACTGTTTGTCGGCTCTCAGAAAGTTTGCACAGCAGAGTGATAGGAACGTTTCTGTCTCTAAGTGAATGGCCGACCCAGTCAAAATAATAAGAGGCTTATGAACGAGAGACAGATTTTTCGGTCTAGAGGACACCCAGCTGATAACCACTGACACCAGGGGCACAAATCTGTCATCACATCAGTCCTGAATTTCGCCCACACCACAGGCTTTGAATGTACGTTAGGCCCCCCGCCTAGGGACTTGCATAAATTTTTCATTTTCAGATATTTACCATAAAATACATATCATTGGAAAGAGCTCACTTGCATGTACATAATTATTTCAATATAAATCAAGAAATAAGTCCTCTCCGTTGCTGAGTTATTCCAATTTATAGACCAAAAAATTGCCACTAAATTATGAACATTAGACTTCTACATAAATGTGCATACCAAAATTGTGATTTTGTGTACGCAGCATTGCATGTGTTATGTACAGAGTGTATGGAGCATAATAGTATTCATTCACTGTGTTTATACCTGAAAAGTGTTGTAGAGTATACTATGATTTAATGTATTTTATTTAGATCTAATAGACAACTGTGTCTTGGTCTTTTTACTCCAATTTAAGATAAGACTGATATGTTTTGTTTTCTTTCTTCACAGGAAAATGTTGTAATACTAAACATGATTAATAATATTATAATTATCTCACTTTTGGGAAAGGGAAAAAAAAAGAGTTCCTTGGGAAAATTTTTCATGAAGTTCTTATCGTTTGTATTTGAAAGATGATGTTAAGAGTTTCTTAAAAGAAATGTGTTGCGAGGTAAAATAAAAATTCTTATTCAATATCAAAACAACATAATATCACATGTTTCTTGTTCTTATTCCCACTCTAGACAAATTATAAGTAGGTGGAGTGGCCTCTATCAGAGACTAAGTGGTGCTAGTTTTGACAAAGATGATGGATAGAAATATAAATATTTGTGTTGAAAGACTTTGTAGCTGTCTGATGTTTTGTCATAAAATTGAAAAAAAAACACTTATTTAATATATTGCTGATGTGATTGTAAATAAATGTATTTGATTGTTGAATATCAGATATATCCAACCACATTTATCCTTAATACTGTAAACAGATTTTAGAAAATGCAAGAAAAAAGGGTGGAAGAATATATGAAATGCAAAGAATAAAAATATATCTACTGTACTTCTTCAAATCATTCAGTGTATTTCTAACCCAAATCAACCCTGCAAGTAGACAAAGAAGTATATAATTGCTTTAAATATTTTGATATAAAACTCCTTTAAATAAATTGAAAAATTAAATCCATTCTCAGAGGCAGTAAAGACAATGAAAACAATTTTCCAATTAGCAAATTGGCTAGAAGCACTCAACAAAACTAAAGAGTCCATTCTGAACTTTTGAAGCCTAATTCTCAGGAAAGTAATTTAACATTTGACATCCAAAAATAAAAAGAGAATATATATGTTTATTTCATAATAGTAAAAGTAATATTCTTTTACACATTTTCCATAATGATATTGCGAGAATATTTCAGTTGGGAACGATGAAAAGTAAGGTCAAATCGTTCATGTCAACTCTGCACAATCACAGCAGAGCAACGACACCCACCAGCATAGGCTGTGAGCCCCGCCGTGGGAGTTGCTGGGCTCAAGATAGCGGCAAAACCACACGCACACACGGGCGTTTGACCAGCCAGTGCGATTTTTTTCTGTCCGCTGCCCCAGGGATATCTCTCGGGTGCGCGGTCACAGTGTTCACACCTTCAATTTTTTCGATGGCATATGCCATTTCTGATTTCACAAATTCTGCCAAATGATAAAATCATTGATTTGGAGTTTGAGATAGCAATATTTCTGACCGAGATGAAGTATAAATAGCAACAGATGACATCAATATTTCATTGTACCAACGTTTTCAAAGTTTCGTCGCCATTTTTTATTTCAAATTTCCTTCATCTTCTTTCGTATTTGGTACCAATGTGACCAGAAAATTCTCAATTTTCAGAAAAATAATCAAATTTTATTCTAGGCATTAACAAAACATTTATCGGATGGTGTCACACCTAATATTTTGTCACAAATTTCCATAGGCGATTTTGAGTCAGCTAAAATGGGGTGCCCTCTAGTGGTTTTGCAAGTCGCTATGAATGTTACGCTTTCCCTGCCTCTCTCATAATTCCCTTGCTGTTTAAAAAAAAAGGGAAAAATCGTCTTTTGATGTCACTAGCTCAATGCCGACAAAAATGGTGTCATATTTTCATTTCTTCTGGCTGTGCATTTACTCCTCGATTTTTGTAGACATGCAAAGTTGGGAGAATCTCGTTCCGGGAAATCCAACAGGACGTTCGATGCTCGAATCAAGGAATTCGGCTTACGCATAGCAAAGTAACAAGGCCTTTTAAGTACTTGGTTTATAAATACTGTACAGAATTATGATTTCTTCATATGTTCTGCTAAATTCAGCATCAATTATGATGCCTCATATTGAAGGGGAAAACACAATCTTTCCATTGGTAAGCGTCCCATTTGCGTATCCATGCGTGTTCTTTTTTAATATTCTTATGAAGATGGATGATTTTGCTAAAAATCTGTGAGTCTGACTCATTGATATCTAAGGAAAAAAATCTTACTCTGTCAATGAAATCACCAAAATTCGGGCGAAATTTAGAGTGAAGTCTAGACCTACATGTAGACCCTAGTAAAGTCAAAATACAAAAAAATTTTTTTACCGTTTTGATCAATAGAGTGAGTCTCGTGAGGATTTGATGCAAAACTCGCAGCCCATTTCTTCTTCTCAATGCCCTGCCCCTGGACGCTGGACTGGACATTTGCCCGGCGTATACATTGTCGATATCTCTGACACTCCCTGTACTGTTTCCGTGGATACTGCTAGCTGTAGTCCCACTCATTGACGATGATAGAGTCTAATACTCAATTAGTCTAACACACAATTGGACAACATTATCCGCAACATTGGATTAAATTTTCCGTAGAAGGTACTCCACAAACGCCAATACTGCTTTCAAATTATCGACTTCCCAAATAGTGGGTTCAAATGCTAATTATTCGCCGCAAAAATCATTACTGTCATGTATCACAAAAATCAGTAGGTTGTTTACGGGCGCGGCGTAGTAGAGGCGGGTATTTTCGGCCAGTAGGAGTATAGTAAAATCACACATGTACAGTACCGTACGTACCAAAGCAAAGTCACAGGGGGAACCGCAGAAGCAAAGAAGTATCCATGAATGTCACATGGTAGTGATGATATCAGCGGTCTATAAGGGTAATGGTTTTAAAAATTGAGCTCTGATTCATGAAATTATTTAGATTGGGATTTTTTTGTGTGTCACAAGCTCTAAGTGTTTAATCGCAATTTGCAGTCATAAATAATCAATGTGTGAGAGAACATGGAATATCCCCGTAAGTCTAGAAATGTCCGTTTCTAATACTAATACCGCACCGTGGAGGTAAAATTCAGTGGAGTGCTCGCCCGGTGCTGTGGGTGGGATGCAGACTGGGGCCACTGGGATTTTGATAAGCAGGCAAACTGCCTCTGAGCATGCCGAGAAAACGAAAATAAAAATGAATATTGCCATGGCAATTCTTAATTTTTTCTAGGATATTTTTGTAGACAAAATACAAGTAGTAACAATATTGGCTTCCATAATGTGAGTAAGAAGTGAAAATTAATGTGAAATGAAAAAAGTTGTAACATGGGATTTTGTCTGAAGTGGCCGAATTCTCCTTCCCTCGCTCATACTTCTGCTGGCCAGCCAGCTTTCGAGCGGATCTACGAGCGGTATTTTTATGAACTCGGTGTGCTCGCGCAGCATTAATCCAATTATGGAGAAAAACATATCAAGTTGTCCGCATTGAGCATGGGTGCAAAGATCAGTTTTACATTAATGCTGCTTCTATATAAGTGTTGAAATCACAACTAAAGTATGCACCAGGGGAGCGTTTCATCAAGCGTTACAGTGATTTTTACTGACAACTGTGATAAGCTACTAAAATCCTTGTGTCTGATTGGCTGAGAGCAAATTTGTCAGTAAAAATCTCTGAAAAGACACTTCATGAAACGCTCCCCTGATTGCACCATTTTAAATGTGAAATTGTCAAAGCTCCCTACAGTGGAAGGGGACACTCCCTTCCACACCCCCCCCCCCATTTCTTACTCTAAATGCTCACTCATGGTTGGCAGCCCTGGATTTTAATGTCTACCATCTTTGAACATCCCCATAAAAAATCCAGTCCTCACTACCATAAACGCGAGGAGCGAGAAAAAGCTGTACAAAATACAATTTTCTACACTTGGAATTACAAGTCAAAGAATAATTCACGAATAAAGGAGGATTCCTTCCAGACTTTGAGTAATGGTGAGTCTAAAGCGTCTAAAGCCGAAACTACATTTATCAAATTTACAATGTAGTAAAGGCCATGTATAGGCCTATGAGTGCGTTAAAGGGAAGGCTGAGTTCTTGGAAAGGTGAAAAATAGTCGAATTTGTGAGCTTTTTCATTCTGTTTATGTCAGTTTGGAAGAACATCATAGTAGAAATGTCCCCTGAAAAGGATTGCTCTTCAAATAACCCTCATATTCAAAATATGATGAGAAATAGCCCAAACATTCATGCCACATGTGTGGACAGTCCCATATACCTATTTCTGTGTGCAGTACTTGTGCTTTTCAGTGAACTTGGGTCAATTTCTTTTCATTTTGATGATTCGAAAACCTCAAAGTAGACATGAGCCTGATTGGTTAAGAGTGAGCATTGGGATGAAAATTTGATTTTCAGATTTTTATGATGAAATCACCTTCAGGTTTTTCATTAATATCTAAAGTTACCAAAATTCACGTTTGTTTAATTGACAAGGTCGGGAAAGTCATTGGATTGGTCCATTTTTCAACAGGGGTGATGAACACCAATGTCACGGACGGACATTTTCTAGAAAGATTGATTTGGTCCTAGTTTAACACTCTAAACTTTCTTAAGTTTTGTTAGCAAATAATTATAGATCAAATACCATTCCATTGAAAACCAAAAATATTTGAAAATATTTGTACAGAAATGGTGCTGCATGGTCATTCACATCTTGATGCAAATTTGTCCCTCCGTGACAGAAAAAAATTGTAAAAGTTTTTTTTTCCATTGGTGGAGCAAAAGTGAAAACAAAAACCATGCTGAGCTATCTCACTAGCTAGAGACCTATACCATGTATGAATAAAACCTTGATCAATTAGATATACATATACTAAAATCGAATTTGAAAATTGTCACGGACGGACAATGCAATATACTGAAATGGTAAATGCTGTGAGATTTCAAATTCAATGAATTGTTTTGTTGTCCCCGCCGAACGAAGTTCGCGAGGGGACTATGAAACGGGCTCCGTACGTGTGTGCGTGTGTGTGTGTGTGTGTGTGTGTGCGTGTGTGTGTGTGTGTGTGTGTGTGTGTGTGTCCGTCCGTCCGTCCGTCCGTCCGTCCGTCCGTCTGTCCGTGTGTGCTCAAATGTTAGAAAATGCTACTTCTCCGTCATTTCTTGGCCGATTTTGATTCCGATTGTTTTATCTGATAGCGCTGGGTGGGGGCTTCCAAACTTCTACACAGAATTTTGAAATTCATTAATTATGCAAATTTATGCAAGTTTATTCAAAATCGACGAAAAATGCTACTTCTCCTCTATTTCACATCGGATTTTGATTCCGATTGTTTTATCTGATAGGGCTGGGTGGGGGCTTCCAAACTTCTACACAGAATTTTGAAATTCAATAATTATGCAAATTTATGCAAATTTATTCAATTTTGACAAAAAATGCTACTTCTCCTCTATTTCACATCGGATTTTGATTCCGATTGTTTTATCTGATAGGGCTGGGTGGGGGCTTTCAAACTTCTACACAGAATTTTGAAATTCATTAATTATGCAAATTTATGCAAATTTATTCAAAATTGACGAAAAATGCTACTTCTCTATTTCACATCGGATTTTGATTCCGATTGTTTTATCTGATAGGGCTGGGTGGGGGCTTCCAAACTTCTACACAGAATTTTGAAATTCATTAATTATGCAAATTTATGCAAATTTATTCAAAATTGACGAAAAATGCTACTTCTCCTCTATTTCACATCGGATTTTGATTCCGATTGTTTTATCTGATAGGGCTGGGTGGGGGCTTCCAAACTTCTACACAGAATTTTGAAATTCATTATTCATGCAAATTTATGCAAATTTATTCAAAATGGCTGAAGGTTCATAATGTTTTCATGTTTTATATTTCAGTTGTATACATGCATTGTTGGTATTCTCTTCTTTTGCATGCAGTAACATTATTATTTTATTCACTAAAGTTTTTCACTGAAGTTTTAAGGTTCAGGCTAGTTAATTTCCACAGATCTGCACTTCCGGCGGGGACATTTATTACGCATTGCGTAATTTACTCATTCACTTGTTTATTGGTTCATGGAACATATTTCATCCAAAATATCACGTACAGTGAAACCTGTCTATAAAGACTACTAAAGACGGACAAGAAAAGCTGTCTTTACGAGCAGGTGGTCTTTACGTACAGGTTCCTTTAATACATGATTTAATGAGAAACAGTTTTAAAGGGAAACAATTGTGGTCTTTATAGACAGGTAGTCTTTCTATACAGATGGTCGCTAAAGCAGGTTGGACTGTATATGGTATTGTAATCCCCCATATGAATGCAAAAATTACCCCCCACCCCGCCCAATTTTTTTTTTTTTTCAAGCTAATAAATGTCATAAAAACCTAATGATTTTGCTATGGCTCTAATGGGAGCCAGCCTGCATTGTCAGTCTGCAAAAGACAGGTGTTTACAGAAGATGAATACTTATTTTCTTACTTAGTTATTTATTGATATTATTATTGCTATTATTGTAGCTGATATTTTTGGTCATCAGCAATTTGTAAAAGTTTTAGATTCAACATTAATACCGAAGCTTGATCAATATTCAAATTAAAGTACAAGTTGTGCTGGAAAATTATAAACATTGAAGGTCAGATGTGGTATCAGACTGCAAAAGACATGTTTGGACTCTATTTTGTAAGAATGCTTTGAATTAGTTGTAATGTTTGAGACAGATAGAGATTCTTTGTAGTTCAGAATCATACACAGCCAACAATTTTAAAAAAAAATTATGTAATACATAACATAAGAAGATACCTTTTTAGACACTATATAATTTTAAATGCTCATAACTGAATTGGTTGCATCAACCCTGAAACAGTTTTTTATGGGGAAGGGGGTCAAAAAATTATAACATATGACTTACACTAGTGGTGTTGGGCAATCCCTCAACTAACAGGACATAATTAGGCTCTATGGGCTTTATACACTCAACTGTTGCCATTAGGGCCTTTGTCCAGAGAGCCAACATTGTTCTTAAAGTGATAGAGACATTACTGAAAAAGTAAACTATGGTATGAGAAAGATTTAGACAATGATCTGCATTTCAAGATTTGGTTTTCACCCTCTTAAAGAGAACTATTGAAAAATATGAGATGTTATAAAGAGTACTGGTATGTGATGTAAACCAAATGAGAAATTTTAATTCCTATATATGATAATGATCAATCACACATAATCCTATTTCTATATTACCTCTATGTTTGAAACAAAATATATGACTTTGAGCTGTAAAGTAAATTAAAATACTAAATATTGATGTTTGATTTCGGTCCACCTACATGACTGTAATGTAAAGGGTTATATTTTGAAAGCTTACATCACATTCTTCTCTACATGTTCATTTTGGTCTGTAGCATATATTGTACATGTACAGTTGTGCACTACATGAGTACATGCACTTGTACATTGTGCATATGCTACAGTACAGGCATCCACTTTGACAAAGATTCCACTTAAAAACTAAGTTTTTCCTCATGATACTGAAAAGATGATAAATATTGCCATTCTTGTTTTGGGCAGACACCTTTGAATGAATGATCGACCTTTGCAATGTCCCAATCATAAGATTGCGTGCATGTGCCGCATACAGAGACTGCACTGCGATCCAGCCCCCTGCACAATGCCAAACGTAGCACTTCAGTCTCTATGTACAGCAGTCAGTGGAGCCAGACGTAGTTTCTGTGATACAAGCAACTGAAGCTTTTGGTCTAAGCCTGGAAGACTACTTTATCATGTTTTCAATATCATGAATATACATGTAGCCTCCTGCCTCCATTTTTTTTAAAACAGAAAGGGCCAAGGCAGTGACTCACACAGTAGTTAGATCTAACGTTAGAATCTATGTTAGAGTAGATTCTAATGTTAGATGTAGAAAAGGTCTAATGTGAGATCTTATGTATTTTGAGAAAGAGGCTCTGGGAAATCACTTTTACGTCAACCATCTCCTCATTGTTTTTAAGAATACATGTATTTCAACCCCAATCCCTTCCCCCAAATTGAAAAAGACTGAGACAAAATGTGTAAATTTTGAAGAGAACAGGATAGAACATCGTTCGAACGTACCATTGTTAAGCCTATGTTGCAATATTCACAGAGGTTGAGTAATGATTACTGTGGATGAAAAGTTAAGACCTTTTTGTGTCAGTTATGTAACAGTAACAGAAATTCAATATTTTATAAATCTGGTGAATAGTTGATATGAAACTCAACATTTGTGAATGTACCCCGTATAGTTTATTTATTGTAACATTAATTTGCAGATATTTATTGAAATGTTCACAATATTCTTTTATGATCATTGAAAATTCTAAGTGAATGTCATTTCGTAAAGCTTTAATTAAACTGCCCTGAAACCGAAAAGTAGTCTATAAGTTACGGACAGATTGTCCTAATAAGTTTTCTACAGATGGTCACTTTGACTCTATCTGTATGTGCCAAATGAAATATTTATTGACTGTCTTATTTTCTTTGTAGGATGATGAGGACTCCACACAGCTTTCATCCTCTTCGATGGGCTTTACCATCCTACCGGAGAGACAGGCAAAGGTCGCGACCCTGGTCAGTATGATAGAGAAGACAGAGAAGGATAAGGACACACATAAAGAGAAGGTCGTCAAGACAGACAAACAAGCCATTTTGAGTGGACCAGGGGGAGTCTTCCTGGATGATAATGGGGAGCCTATGCTTTACTGCCTATGCAAGAGCTCAGACTGTTCACAATTCATGATGTAAGAACATGTAGAATTCAACAGAATTCATTTCCAGTATGTGTAGTGGCCAATTTATGGCAAAAAGGAAACAGTTGAAAGTAAAATATTAGATGAATGATATTGTTTGGCTGAGGTCAGGTTTGTGCATGTACAGTAGACGACTCATTAGTTTTTTCAATTTTTTATTATTATTATTATTTTTCGACTTTTAACTATTTAGGATAACCTAAACAACAAGTTCTTTGAAATCAAGACCAGCATTTGTAAACAACCTAAAAGACACCAAAGGTTCCAGATTATTTCCAGTTGAACGATTACACTTTTTAAATTTCCAATTTTTATTTTTAATTTTCCCATATGATAAGAATGTTATCTTGGAATCATTACCTAGGAAAAAGCTGTACCACACAATTAATAGTTTATCTTTATTTCTGGTAATGAAACTTTATTTAAATGGAAATCCAACCTTAATGGCTAGTTGTTCTGAAAGAAAGAGGAAAAATCACAGAAGCAAAGTGGTGATAGTTTGAACGAAATCGGACAAGCAATAAGAAAGGTGTGAATTTTGGAAATTAGTAATCACTATACATATAGGAATTTCAAATTGGCCGAATCAGTAATGTCACTATGATGTAATTGTGGACAACTCCCCCATTTGTTCCAACACATAAAATGACTACAGTGTCATTTTTCTTCCAAAATATATTCATTACTCAGTAGGATCTTTTATAAGGACCTATAACAATATACCATGTGCTATATATTTTGAGTACTGCCCGACAACTCCCCCATTTGCTCCAACACATAAAATGACTCTAATGTCATTTTTTTTTCAAAATGTATTTATTACTCAGTAGGATCTTTTATAAGGACCTATAACAATATGCCATGTGCTATATATTTTGAGTATTGCCCGACAACTCCCCCATTTGCTCCAAGACATAAAATGACTCTAATGTCATTTTTTTCAAAATGTATTTATTATTCAGTAGGATCTTTTATAAGGACCTATAACAATATACCATGTGCTATATATTTTGAGTACTGCCCGAGGGAAAAGGCAGTTAGGGGAAAAACGCAAATTAATAATATTTTAGTGTATGACAGACAGGAGAGTTGACCGCCTGTATGTCACAATCAACTCACCAAATTGCCAATTTGAGATTTGCATTGATTTAGTGATCTCATTTTTCAATCACCCAAAACTTTCTTATTCCTTGTCCACTTTCTTTCGAACTTTCACCTTCATGTTTTTCTTATTTTTCTGCTTTCACACAAATCATCTTATTACTAAGGTTGGATTGCCGTTTAAAAAGTAACTTTTCAAAAGCGAATGTTGGATTGCCGTTTAAAGAAATTTTTCAAAAGCGAATGTATGATCATTTAAGAATGTTCCTATAATTGATAACCTGTCTTAGCAACTAACAACTTATGGAGTTCCATGTATAATTTGCCCCAAAACACACAACTACTAATTCTCTATGAAGTTCATATGGCATGTTTGATTTTGTTGAGATTTGTTTTTGTCTTTACCAGAAATCCACATTCTTTTTCCTTCGGAATACACCAGACTGCTATTTTGAGTACTGGTCTGTGAAAGTGATAATTTACATGAAAGACTTTCTAATTTGACTTGTCTGTCTTTTTCCTCCATACCACTTTCTCCCCCCCCCCCCCCCCCCCCAATGCCGATACCCAGAGCATGTGATCATTGTGAAGAATGGTACCATGGAAGGTGTGTTGGAGTGGAGGAACCTGCTGCTAAATACATCCTCAAATATGCATGTCCACCCTGTAGAGGTTTGTAGAGAATGCTACTGGACAAAGCTAAAACAAATCCATCGCAATGATAGACACTTCCGAATTCAATTACATTTTGCATAGCTTTAAACTAGTTGTTCTTCGTTACAAGTGAAAAAATTTATATGCATCCTATTAGCACTACTTCTATTCAGGTTTAAGGTTTTTGAGTATGTCGTCATTTATGCATAAAGTCTCATTTTGTATCATCTAGGAAATGTATATTTTCTGAGAGTTGCAACACTTTAAAGGCTTATGAAACTCTCAACAAACCCTGGCTAAAAGAACATATTACTTCTATGATATCATATCCAGTATGCTATGCAATACTTATTCAGATATGATGTCAGAATTGTATTTCTTGCAAAGTATTTACATTTCTATTTTTGATAGTAATTGAAATAATAATGATAAATGTATGTAGAGGTAAATGTACTCATTACAATATTATTTTGTGTCGCTGTTTTCAGAAAAAAACCCTGGTCTGTCTGTTGTCTACAAGGAAAAGAAGGAGAAAAAGGAAA
The DNA here is from genome assembly GCA_025618425.1 of Heliocidaris tuberculata. Taxonomy (NCBI): domain Eukaryota; kingdom Metazoa; phylum Echinodermata; class Echinoidea; order Camarodonta; family Echinometridae; genus Heliocidaris; species Heliocidaris tuberculata. Next base: position 20,604,296 of record CM046832.1, on the reverse strand, counting down.
AGCCAAAATTACCGGTAGACAAGCCAAGTGGGAAGAAGATCAAAAAGAAGAAGAAACAGCTCTTGAAAGAGAAGAAAATGAAGATGAAAATGAAGAAGGAGCGAGAGAAGAAGAAGAGGCGCAAGAAGCTTAAGATGCTGAAGATGAAGGAGAAGAGTGGTGTTGGAAGTGGGGATAGAACAGGGGCTTCCGAAGCAGATGCATCAGGAGATTACTCACCTGCAACCAATGCGCAGAAACTCTCCAAGGCAGCACAGGTAAGCTGATGCTGTTATAATTTTTATACTCTCTGCCAAGAAAATAGCCACCCAGATGAGATCCCCTGGTCCATAATGTTTCTTCTTCTTCTTTTTGTGTTGATTCTTTTTAAAATTTTGTGTCATATAGCTTCCAAATTGTTTCCAAATTCCCTCTTCATTGCTAATACATTTGAAGGTGATTTTGTTGTTTTAAATACCAAATAAGACGTGAAATGAAGTATTATGTGAAGCTTAAGTCACAAAGTTACAATATTATTGTTATTTGTTGCCTTTAAAACAGTATTTTATTTCCATTTTTGTAAATTTCTGCTCATATACCACTACTTCTCAGATTCTAAACTTCACTATTAATGACAATTGGCAAACAAACATTGACTGTGACTATGAGATTATTTACATTTTTATATTTTTAGCGAGCCAACAGGAGGTGTGGTGAATGTGAGGCTTGCAAAAGAAATGACGATTGCGGAAAATGTGACTTCTGCAGGGTAAGAAATTTCATATATTTTCAGTCATGGTATGGTTGATGTGAAAATCAGTGGTGAATATTATAGGGACAAAGAAAGTAAAAAAAAAAAAAAAAAAGTGTGAAATGCTTTTGTTAAAATTGGTATTTTAGATAAGTGTGCCCGATTTCATGGACTATTGATGCCTCTACTTGGCAAATATTTATGAAGGGCAAACAAAAGTAGTTCAATTTGTCTTTTAACATGTAATACTATTTGGGTTTGAAATTTCCAATATGTTTTCAGCTTGTATATTTCAATTTTTTTCACTGGAAACAATAATGTTTTGCTATGTAATCATTTGTCAAAATGTCAAGAGTTATGACTAATTAAGAAAAAATATGCATTTATGTATCATGGTAAACACTGCAATATCACAGCTTCAGTCAAGGAATTGATATTATTGCTATATAAGATCGAACAGATATATATTAGTTTGTATAAAATTATGGAGACCATTGTTAGTTACTTCCTTCATTCCCACCCCCCCCCCCCCCAACAGTTGAGAGAATTCATGGTATTTTGTACTTTGTTTTATTCTATCATTTTAATTTGAGCGTGATCTAGAGAAGCCCAGATTGATTACTTGCAACATTTATCATACAAATTTGGCTTGGTATTGTATTATGTAAAAGTTAATATTGATGCCTCTACTTGGCAAATATTTATGAAGGGCAAACAAAAGTAGTTCAATTTGTCTTTTAACATGTAATACTATTTGGGTTTGAAATTTCCAATATGTTTTCAGCTTGTATATTTCAATTTTTTTCACTGGAAACAATAATGTTTTGCTATGTAATCATTTGTCAAAATGTCAAGAGTTATGACTAATTAAGAAAAAATATGCATTTATGTATCATGGTAAACACTGCAATATCACAGCTTCAGTCAAGGAATTGATATTATTGCTATATAAGATCGAACAGATATATATTAGTTTGTATAAAATTATGGAGACCATTGTTAGTTACTTCCTTCATTCCCACCCCCCCCCCCCAACAGTTGAGAGAATTCATGGTATTTTGTACTTTGTTTTATTCTATCATTTTAATTTGAGCGTGATCTAGAGAAGCCCAGATTGATTACTTGCAACATTTATCATACAAATTTGGCTTGGTATTGTATTATGTAAAAGTTAATATTATGTGTATTGTTTTACTTTGAACAGGACATGAAGAAATTTGGAGGACCAAACAAAATTAGACAGAAGTGCCGCCTCAAGCAGTGTTTGCAAAGAGCAAGCGTAAGTTTGAAAAGATGATAACAGTGTGTGGACATTGTGACTCTCGGTTGTGGAAAGAATCTGGATTTATGAATGAAAAAAAAAAGAAAAATATAAAAGACTACAGATTACTGTAGGTTTGATGGTTTATTTTACCAGACTGCTAAGAAAGAATGTGTATGCTTGTAAGTAAGCAACCAGGGGACTGACAGCTTTAAGTCCTCTCCGAGGGACTTGATAGTGAGGATTATAGCTTTGCTTCCGCTTGGTTTTGAACCCGGATTCTCCCAGTTACGAGACCATTGCTCTCCCACTGAGTTATCGCACCTCCTCCAACATAATTACATGGTAGTTATGAAAGATCACTTTTCATAAGGACTTTTCATAGAATGCTTCTTTTGTGTCTGGAAATTGTAAGGTTACGGAAATATTGTTGTTTTAGTACCAATACATAAAGGCATTGAAATAGGGTTAATGCCATCTTTACTTATGTAGTAAATTTTTTAATGCATACATTTTGTCATGCCGATAAAATTTCCTCAGTTGTTAATAGAAAATGGGGAAAAGAATAAAAAACACGATAAAAACTACTTTCGAAAAATATACTCGACAATTTCAATAGCCCTGTCTATCACCTTTAGAAATGTGCGAACATTACAGTGGCGTATTACGTTATCCGAACAAGATTTCTATGGGCAGTACAATAGGCCTTTGAAATTGCCCTTGAGTTTATTTTTCAAAAGTAGTTTTTATCGTGTTAAAAGAACTTTTGTAAGGTATGAAAGTGGAGATATCAGAACCGAATACTTGTATACAGACTTAGCATACTTTACGTAAAATTAATTTGCAAGAAAACTTGTGTGACTTGGAATGTAATACTGCTGAAAAGTTCATTTCCTGTATTAAGGGTGTTTTTTAATGTTTGATTTCTTTCCAACATATTCAGAAGAGTTTTTTGAAACCTCAGCTGCTAAGAAGGGGCATGGATTCCAAGAAATATGATTCAGCCACAAGCCAAGATACAGATATTGAAATGGTATGTTGACAATATCACTCATATATGGTATATACTCTTTAACTTGGTTTGTCAATAAAGCAATCAATAAGTAACGTATTAAATACTGATGAACCTAATTCCTACTTGAATATATTCAGTATTTTTATACCCCCGCCAAATGAAGTTTGAATGGGGTATATATATATATATATAGGAATCAGCGTACGGGCAGGCGGCCGGGCAGGTGGTCGGTCGGTCAGTCCATTGCAAATTGAGCAATGCTCATGAAATTCGGCATACACATTGGTCTTGTGGTTAAGATGTGCAAGACATTTTTTTTTTGAATGTGTCAGAACTGTGTTGCCGTGGTAACAGCATGGCAACTATATATACATGGTAATAACATATTATGGCAATAAATCGGGAAAATATTGTGGATCAAACAACTTCCTTACTTTTTCAAGCAATGCTCATGAAATTAGGCACACACATTGTTCTTGTAGTAAAGATTTTTCAATGTGTGGCAAACTGCGTTGTCATGGTAACGACATATGGCAATAAAATGGGAAAATATTGCAGATCAAACCACTTCCTCAATTTTGGAGCAATGCTCAGGAAATTTGGCTCACACATTGGGGCGGATGCTCTAGTTTCTCTTGGTTTTATTCATAACGAGGGTAAAGAATCATGAGATCATAAATATATGAGAGTATAATATTATGGGTTTATATAATACCATTGTTCCATGTTCATTCACATGACACAATGTCATCTGTCTTTTATCAACTCCTAGAATCGCTCCATGTCTGTACAATTGCTGAATCATCACGACTATGCCATGCGTCCTGATCTTGATCCCATAACAAAGAAACCAGCGATAGAAGAGGAGCTGGAAAAGAAAATGAAAGAGAGGAGAGAGGAAGAAAAGAAGATGAAAAAGAAACTCAAGAAGGAAAAGGAGCAGAAAAAGGAGCAGAAAAAGAAGCAGAAGGAGGAAGAAAGGAAGAAAAAGAAATTGAAAAAGAAGGTATGTCGTTTCAACTGTTGCAAGATTAACTAGGTTTGTAAGAATGAAGGGGTTTAAGTTTAAGAACCTTACACTTACAGTTAAACCAGTTAGACTTTCCTTTAATTTGCTTGCAGTTCATTGCAAACAATAGAATACACAAGAAATGTTTCTGTTATGTATGGCAGAAAGATTAAAGGTTTGACCTAGTCAAGAAGGTGACAGCAGACATTCTTACACCATCTTCACAGAATAATTTCAATAAATTTTTCGTATCTTGAATATTCCTATTTTGGTGGAGATGTAGTCAAGCTCGCATAAACGTAATGTTTAAAAGATTGATGAGACTGGCCAAGATTCTTCTTTGAATTACAGATTTACCAGCATCTGTAGAGCTAGTGTGATTTACCAAACATTATTTTTTATATTGCTATTATATGAGCAATAAACTTCATGAAAGTTATGGCTATATTGAAATTTTATACAGCAAGAGTTGCTAGATTGATAATTAGTTAAGATTCACATTAGAAATGTATTGTGATAATTGTGGAATATTATGGTAGTCTGTTGAACTGTCAAGAATCTCAGCAATGTTATGGGCTCTGTCCTATGCCTCCTTTTCAAGAGTCTACCGTAAGTGATGATAATTTCCTGTCTTAGGTCAAGGTAAAGAAAGTCCAACGTGAATTAAGGAAGAGAACGGCTGATGGAGCTGTCAAGCAATCTCAACGAGGTGCCAAAGATCTGAAGAACCTTCGTCAGTGCTGTGGTCCAGGATGCGTTCAAGCTGCCCGATCATTCAGTAAATACTGCAGTGAAGAGTGTGGACTGAAATTGGCAACAAAGTAAGTACCTACATGATTGTAGCTGTGTTTCTTATCATTATTTTCCATTGCCCTCAACTCCAAGCTTTACTTGCAGTTGGGTAAAGCACAAGATGTACAAATGTATTCTCTGCTTTGATGAATTGAAAGGGCAAGGAGAATGAGAAATATTGATATTCTACATGTATCTCTGTCATTCTCACTCTCTGTGTGTGTCTTTGACTCTTACTTTCTCCTACTTTTTTTTCTCTCTCTCCCTCTCCTTTTACCCCTTTCTCTTGCTTTCTCTCCATTCATTCGCTCTTTGTCTTTCTTTTTCTGGCTCTGTCCTCTCTCTTTTGTTTTCTCTCTTTCTGTCATGCTCTCTCATCTTGCTTTGTTTTCTCTCTTTCCTTTTCTTCTTATCTCTCACTCTCTTGTTTACTCGTTCTCTGTCTGTAATGCTCTTGCTCTTTCTCTCTCTTGCTCTCTCTCTCTCTCTCTCTCTCTCTCTGTCATATTCTTTTTTAAAATGTATTTCTCCTTGACAATACTCTCTTTAATACTCATCTCCAACTCTCTCTCCCCTCCTCAAGCCGCATCTTTGAGCTCCTTCCCCAGCGTATCCAGCAATGGCAGCAGAGCCCTTGTGTTGCCGAAGAGAACAACAAGAAGAGCCTAGAGCAGATGAGGAACGAGATGATGAAAGTCAAGTGCAAGATTGCCGAGCTAGATGACAAGATCAAGAAACTTCAGATGATTATCGTCAAGGCCAAGAGTGTACCAATCAGGATGGAACAAGATGTAATACTGATGTGTACATTAAAAAAAAAAAATATTATTACCACACATGTAAAACTTGATTGTAAAATAATACTCTTTGTTGAGATGACACTTGAAAGAGAAGCAGATAATGTGAAAACAACACACACACACACACACACACACACACACAACAAATATTGCTCAATAGAAGTGCACCAATCAAGATGGAACAATTTTAGAGATATGTCAAATTATAATTTGTTTATTATCATAGTGTTAATGCATGGGAGTAAACAAATTAAGATTAAAAAAGAAATTTTAAAGAGAAGTCCAAGGAAATATAAGAAAAAAAAGGTAAAAAAGTAGAAGTAGTATTTATGATTAAATGTTTGTATTCTGCGTGTTAAATATTGTGTACAATAGAACAAGCAAGTGTGGAGTCTTATAATCTACAGCAATTACTTTTTTCAACATTATTGGTGATTCGTGAAAATGGTAAAACAAACGAAGCTCTGCTGATTTATACCCATTACATTTCATCACTGAATTGTGGATAAGTGCGCAATATGTATCAGTAAAAAATTTGCAGCAGTTACTTCCAAACACTGTCTATTGGGACTGTTTTCGTTTGCCATGTAGAGCACGGACAATGAGGAAGAGGCAGAGGCTAGTGTCAACTGTGTTACCTGTGGACATTCCATTAATCCAACCAAGGCTCTCATGCATATGAGCAAGTGCTTCAGAAAGGTCAGTCAATCCACTCTCTTTGTATAGAATCATTTTTCTTGGGGTTTAAATGATTCTTTATTTTTATTTTGTTCAAGTATGGAAGAATGCTGAATTGATTAATGTGCTATGGATTGCTACTTTCGCCAAGGATTGCTACTTTCGCTTGATGTTGCTATAAGATTGCCATATTTTAAATTATTTATGTTCTTACTTTGGAACATGATATTCAGTGAATAGCTCACCTGCCTGTATGAAAACATTTATTTCATTCTGTATAAAGGTATTGCATTTGATCAATGCAAGATTTGAAGGAAATGTTCAATCTCCAGTAAAGAATTTTGTTTGGTATGTAGATTACTAAAAAGTGAATTGTACTTTTTAATTGTGCAACAAGGTAAGATCACATGCATATTATCCCTACTCCCAGTCTCCCACTACATGATGCTGTAGAATTTCACATATTTTGAAGTCTTGCTTGAATTTTATGGAGAGTTTTTTGTATCATATATTATAATAACTTTTCTTTCATTGCATTCACAAATGATGATTTCAGTATGAAAGCCAGACATCCTATGGATCTGCATACCAGACAAGAATTGTTGGGTAAGTTGTCACTCTCGTTGTAATAGTAACAGGTAAACTGACGCAACATTTCTCATGGCAACAATCAAATTATTAGCTAGAAATATGGAAACTGTCTTTACTAGAAACCTTGATTTTCACAATGAAAGGTAACAGCCTATTACAAGCTCTCACATGGCACGATAAGACATCTTAAAGATATTGCAGAAGACTTTGAAAAGGATTTAAATCTTTATATATTTCACAGGGGTTCCATGTTTTATGTTTATAATCATATTTTTATTGAAACAGTTACTGATTATCTAGATCTTGATACTGTTTTAGTTGACAGGGTGCCTGTATTGTGCGTTAATTATCCTGTCGCCATGGAAATGTTCTTCAATCATCGTAACATTGGTCATATTTTATTTGACAGGGAGTCCATGTTTTGTGATTACTACAATGCACAGCAGAGCACCTACTGCAAGAGGCTGAAAGTATTATGTCCTGAACACACCAAAGAACCAAAGGTAACAATTCATCAACTCTTTGATGTTCATAATGTTCTTTATCAGGCAGAAATACACGTATAGCTTTCGGTAGAAGGATTGCTTTCTTTCAGCCTTGTTTGGCATTAAACTTTGCAGCCATAAGGATATTTTGTTATTTTCAATATTGTTTTGTAAAAGAAAAGACTGGCTTAAGAAGCATAATTGTAAAAGAAAAAGTGTCACTCATAATCTTTTCTAGATTGAGATTCTCTGTTACCATCCACATCATTTACTTGTTGCATTTATCTTTAAGACTGAGTAGATTTTTTGAATGTACATTCTATATGTTTCACATGTTAAGATGATATATACACGTATATGTATATAAATATATATATATATATATATATATATATATATCATGGTTGATAAAGTTTAAGTCACATTCAATCCCTATGTTTTCTGTGTATGGTATACAGAGATTTTGCAGTATCTTTTCATTCATTACTCTTGATCGTTGCCTAGTAATTTTTCAATCAATAGTTGTGATCAATATTTTTTAAAGTGTATTCTTTTCTTTTTTCTCTCTCTTTTTTTGGGTGGTGTTCAATAGGTCAGTGAAAAAGAAGTATGTGGCTGCCCTCTCGTGGCTAATGTATTTAAGGAAACTGGTGAGTTCTGCCATCTGCCCAAGAGGAAGTGTAATAAGCATCATAACTGGGAGAAGCTGAGAAGAGCAGAGATTGATCTTGAGAGAGTGAGATGGGTGAGTCATCATGTTTTAATTTCTTTTTTTAATAATAGGGAAATTTGAACAAGGAAGTCAATATCAATATAATACCATTTTTGTGAACTGATGATGATATGTGAATTTTGGATAAAACATGTTGTAGGAATGTTTATCAACTAGGGAAACAGACCTAGATTACAAGAATTCATTGAGCAAATGAAGCAATTAGTCTTTCATGGAAACAAGAAGAGTCTTGCGAGTACCGTAAATAACGTTGTATAAACCGCTGTCATGTATTAACCGCACCCCCAACTTTCAACCCTCTGAGAAAAAAAAAAAAAAAAATGCTTGCCAAATTCAAGTCATGTTTTTATCAAAACAGCTAAATCAAGAGGCAAAAGCATTAAGAAATGATTTAGAAAAGTGTAAAACAAAATTGTACTTTAATTGGTAGTTTGCTGTTTCTTAACTCATTTTCAAAGTCGGGGAGCTCTTCGAATAGGAGTCGTTGACCAAAATAAGGCTTGCTGCAAAGACGTGACCCTTGTTGAAGTAAAGATTCGTGATCGTATCTTAATCACCATCAAAATGAAAGAAAACATCACAAAACACACAGCAAGGATACAGATTAAGGCAAAGTGATACCTTGCTTGAGAAAATATTGCTAGATAAATCCAAGAACTATCACAGAAGTTCCATGTTTGAAGAGCTATGGCACAAGGTTTTTCAACAAAATAATCGGTCCCAAAACGTTTGAAGTTTCCCCCATTTCATACCCATGCATAGGTAGGTTCACTCCCCTGCTCCAGCCGCCCAGCAAGTTTGCACGTTCTGCTAAGATAAGAGAAAAGTCTCTGCACATGGATTTTGCATAAATTAATTTGCATACCAGCTCAACCAATGCGCATTGGTTGAGTAATTGATTTGCATACTAGCTCAACCAATGTGCATTTTCTTTCATTTTGATAGTGATTAAGATACGATCAAGAATCTTTATTTTGACAAGCGTCACGTCTTTGCAAGCCTTGCTTGGTCAGTGGACTTATATTTGGGGAGCCCTCATCGAGAGTGTAAGGCACCCTGCCACCGTGGTTTGTGTTACGGCATGAACCTGCTAGTGGGTTGTATACGCAAGTTTGGCTGTTAATTTCAACATCAGTGTCATCAAAATTAATTTGTAAAAATATTTTGTAGCATGTAGACTTACAAAACAGTAAATGCATTCCCTTGGAGCATATAAACAGGACCTTAGACCCCTAAAGATTATTGTCAGTTTTGGCGATATATGACTTAATTTTTTGGTTGCAGCCTAGCATCGCGTATTACCCGCACCACTGACTTTTGACATTTTCCGACGAGCAAAAATGTGCGGTTAATACAACGTTATTTACGGTATTAGGATAATACTTCTCTTGCCATCATTTCAAAAGGAATGGGTAAATTTCCACTGTTTAGATGTAATGGCTGTAAGTTACTTGTTTGATTACTAGCTAAAGTACATTTTGTTCATGTGCATGCATACTATTTGGGAAATCGGCTTGTTTGAATAATCCACTCCGCTACTTCGATATTGTAAATTGATAGAGTTTCTGTCAATTCTGATATAGATGAGAGGGTGTCGGTATCGGCATATGATTTTACTCTTTCAGTTGATTACATATATCACCTTTGAAATGTCAGCTCATGAGTAGTTTCTGTGTGTATGAAAATCTCATTGGGAAATATGTTTATCTTGTTGTTATTTCACAGTGGTTGAAACTTGATGACTTGCTGGAGCAGGAGAGGAATGTCAAGACAGCTATGACCAACCGCGCAGGTGTGCTAGGCTTGATGCTTCACCAAACCATTGATCATAGTCTCATGAGACAGGTTCCTTCACATCAACAAACAGATGCTGCTGTCAAGTAGGAACTGTCCATGACAAAGACTTTATCTTGTGAATAAGTTGACAATCTCAATTTGATTTTTGAGTTACCAGGGACAGTTTGCCACCTTCACATTTATCAAACAAATGCAGCTGTCAAGTCGGAACAAGACAAAGACTCTACTCTGGTGGAGCCGTTGTTTGCCTCAAAATGATTTTAGAGACAACCCGGACAGTCAGGCTCCTTCACATCAACAAACTGATGCAGCTGTCAAGTAGAAGCTGTCAAAATCAAAGACTTTATCTTGTGAATTAGTTGACAATCTCAAGTTGATGTTTGAGCTCATTATGACATTCTGGTTCCTTCACATTATTAAGCAGATACAGCTGTCAAGTAGGGAGTGTCAAAGACAGGGACTATACCCCAGTAGTTGACAACCTCAAAATGATGTTAGACCTAATGAGGATAGTCGGGTTCCTTAACATTGACAAGCAGATGCAGCTGTCAAGGAAGAACTGTAGAAGTTGAAAGGCTTCGAAGCTGGTAAGATCAGATATAGGAAATGGTTCTCATGAAAAGAGTTATATCTCATGGATCAGTTATGATGCAATCGATCTTAACTGGATAGTCTTGGAGATCACTGGATGTGCTCTTATCAACAAATTGATGAACTTGTCTCATAGAATCATTACAAGACAGAGACATTTATCTCATAGAATGGTTGAAATCCTCAGATTGATGCAATGTCTTACTAGGGCAATCAGCATGATCTGACAAATATCTTCATATCAAAGTTACATTATCAAACTCTCAAAAAGTTAATGGCCAAGTCCAAGATTATTTTTGATAGCTCAATTGACAACCTCATATCAATTATAGAGTTGGCAAAGTCAGTGTGGTACAATGCTCTGTGTACTAAAAACAATGTGATGATACTGCCAAGTTGGAATAGCCAAAGACAGAGATTTTCTCCTGATGGCCTATGGATCAGTTACTAACCTCAGATTAATGTCAGAGCCAGCTCGGACAATCGGAATGTTCAGACAAAGCCCTTGGTATCAACAAGGTGATGAAACTGTAGAGTATTGGTCGTCCAAGACAGACACATTTATATCAGAGATTGGTGTACAACTTCAAATTGTTGTTTGAACTGACCAGAATAGTCTTGTGATCAGGCAAGTCTGTTTATATCAGTATTAGGTAAGTTATCTGTCAAGTAGGAACAGTTGTGATACCTAACAAGTTCTCTTGCCCAAGGTAGTATGATGTGGAAGAACTGTTGGAAACCATGGATCACTTCTGTTATTATATACCTAGACCATTGCAGTTTGTTTAGCCCTCAAATGATTTTTAAAACTCAAACTGGATCTGGACAACATCAATGTTTGTATATTGATTGGTAGAGACATTAACTAGAATACCTTATTATTCATAATGGTGTGTACATGTACATATCTGTTTCGTTCAGACCAAAAGAAAGAAGCTGAATTATGCATTATATATATATATATATATATATATATATATATATAAACTCAAAACTGGTGTAATAGGGAGACACTCTGTATTTTTTCTTTGTACCCGTGTCTCCCATACGTAGGTTGTGTCTCCCGTACGTAGGTTGCGCTATTATGACGGAATGAACCGCATTGTTGTGTGTCTCTCTGAAAAGCGGTATCCAGTGAAAGATATATATATATATTGCTTGCAACTTGAGTAATCCAGAGTGTTGAGCATATATGTCTGAAGTAAGAAAACTTGACATACCTACGATAAACAGGTCTTCTAGTGATAAGACAAGCTCATGTTCAAATTGCATCACAGTGTTAACTCCTTTTGAGTGGAAGCTGTAAACTCTACTTTTTTTTTAAGTTGTTACTTCCAGTTTTAAAAATGCAATGTAAATAATAAAATATATATTTGTGCCGGCAAGTGAGTATTCAACTTATTGCCAAACTTAATGATCCAAAACAGTTTGAGCACTGTTTACAAGTTTGATTTAAACCTCGAAGTAGTAACTTGTCGATCCACCCATAAAAAAACAAAAGTTTATATCTCATGGGAGTAGATATGTTGTATTATAGAGGGAAATGTTGATGAAATGGAACTTGATTATATTGCTGAAAATTTTAGAGATTCGGTAGGTTATATTAAACCAGTTGTATTGCTGGATTTGCAGGATTTGTATTTTTCACAGTGTGCTGTAAATAATTACATGTATTTCCACAATTCCACTTCTCTGACTGGGCGATTGTGTCATGCAACATTGCCAAAACATTAGTTACACATGCCCCTATCCATGTATTAAAAATATGTGCAATTGTTTTTTCTTGTCAACACATTTTGGCCATCATATGAAGTGATCAAGTAGTTTTTGCAGCCCTCATCATTTGAGAAATAAGTTTTATTTGGAGTTTGAAATAATGACTCAACTCTTCTGAAGTATCATTGTGCAGAGATGCCAACTAGTACGATTTTATCGTATTTAGTACGATAAAAACAGTAAAATACGACAATACGATATTGCCTATAAAAAATACGATTTCCCGATTTTTTTACCCTTCTTCTTTTCTTTGAAAAATAAAACAATCTAAACCTCATTTTGGGAGTTTATCGCACTTTTCTCACCGGGGAAACCTCTTTAAGAAAGCGATTGTGACAGGGGTATTTTATCGCCGATACAATTATATAGAAGTCGTATTTGTCTCACATTATTTTGTCTTAAGTACCCCCGTGTCAGTATTAGGAGTGGCACCCACCGTACTGCGATGCATTTGTGCTGCATGTGCACTCAAACTCGCGGTTTCACCGAGCTCACCCCTAAATTCCAAGGCTGATTTTGGTCGTGCGTGACATTTTTCAGAACAGAAATTGTCAGAAACTGTATTTTTGGACTTTGTTTGTCCCTATTTTCTCTGCATTTAGTTCAAAACCTTTGAAATTATTCTCTATTCGCCAGTACTCCGTCATGACGCCGCCGGTACTCTGAGCTGTTCTCAACAGCCTCGGCTGCCTGAACTTCGGGGGAGGAGTCTGGCAGTAAATGCCTCACTTAGCTGCTTATTTAAAGAAATTTCATTTTTGGAAACACTTTACTTATCATCATTTATTTGAATACTACATGTAATATTTGATGATAAATTCATCTCACAGTATATTTGAGTAGATGAATGGCACAATCTTACCAAATTTAGACTCCCCCAAAATGAAACGTAAATTATATGTACTTCTGCGTTTTCAAAACACTTCTTTTATTTTTAAGGTATGAGAAAAACCACCATGGTGTGATAGTGTACTATATTTGTGAATGGTATAAAAAGCAAATTTAGTCTCTTCAGTTAAACACATGCATATCCAAGGCTTCACCCAACCTTACACTCACATACACACACACCCACACCCACAATAACAGTAAACATGAAAGAGGCACTTAATTTTTTTTTTTTTTTTTTTTTTTTTTTTTACTTTGCAGATTGAATGAAAAGTGAGACACTTTAACAGTTTTTATGATTCAGTTTTTTTATCAGTAGATGTTCGTGAACACTTTTGGGTCCTTATTTTCATGATTTACCGTGCTAATAATGCATGTCACATTTTTTTCGTGAAAATCTGATTTTTCTATGGAAAATCTGATTTTTTAAGGTAACCAGTCTGTTTTTTTGTGTTGAGAGGTTGGCATCTCTGATTGTGATCTATCCCGCCTACATTTGCATTATACTCTTTTCATCATAAGAGTAACTTTGCAATTTTGCCAATACATGTACATTAAAATCAATATCTGGTGTTACTAGATTTGTCTGTCATTGTGCCATTCAGCTTAGTTCATCTTCATTGACAGTGAATGCATTTATGACATGTAACATACATTGCAGAACTCACCATCTATTATATAGCTCAATCAAAATTTCCTCTCATTTACATTCAGTTACATTTTACTGAGGATATACATGTACATGTTCAACTGATGTATCAAACTCACAGTTAATTGCCGTGTTACATCGTGTATTGTTTTTGTATTTAGCTGGCTTTATAAGTGTACGTGGTTTTACTGAAATAGGCTGTATAAAGAGAAAATTATTTTTTGGAAGTGTGTTACCTGGGCATTGTACCATAGTTACATAAATATGGGTCTTCAATATCTGTTCATTCTATTTACTGTTTTCTCTCATGCAATTCATACATCATCATTGCTTTTGAGTCAGTTTACACCATTTGTACAGTTGTTGAATGTGAACGTGAAGTACATGTAAATAAAGATGATTGCCGCTTTTATTAACATTTAAAAAAATAGATGTGTATGGATATTTTTGGTATTGTACCGGTATTTCTTTCCTTTCTGTTTTTTCTCATCAGGGCCCCGTCTTATAAAGAGTTGCAATTGATTGCAAATAACTTGCAATTGATATCAATCGCAACTCTGTACCTATCAATTTGCAATTGATAGGACTTGTGATCGATTTGAATCAATCACAACTCTTTATAAGACGAGGCCCTGGGCTTTCAGATCTCCTTGGATATACATGTATTTATTTATTTATTTCTTCATTTGGTGAGGGTTCTCTTATAGTCATAGTTCATAGAGAGCATGGCACTAGCAATTAGCACTACTGAGCTAGGCCGGCTGAAGGGTAACTTGGATGAGGCTAGCGATCCTGGTACTAGTAGATTTAGGATTAGTAGTTTTCATTGTCAGGGTCTTGCAAGTTTGAAGAAGGAAATCATTTAGTCTGAAAGAGGCCTGAAATAATGTTGACATTGATAGACTACTTATATATTATTCGCCGTAGGCCTCTCTGGCATCTACCAAATTTCTTCCAATCCGCCAAGACGAGACCCTCGGCCTGGGCTGGTACGCAGTGTGGCAGTGCTCAGCGTCCCCCTGTTCACAATTTGCTGGATCTGAGTGGATCTGAGTGGATCCGAGTGCCTCGGCTCCCCTAAATCTGCATGGAAGATACAATTTGCTGGAGCCGAGCACCAGCCCTTAGAGCTACACGTCCCCTTCCCTTCACACAGGAGAAGCGGTTTAACGATTGCAAAACTACGGTCTTGTATGTACGTATGTGACAGTTTGACCCACGAAATATTCCAACCACTAAGGGGGAGAGAGAGATAGAGAGAAGGCGAGTTTGACTTTTCCGCTATAAGTGACATTTTTGATTGACTGAAATGAATTGGTGTGAGACTTACGAATATAATATTTTGAACTAAGTCGTAAGTAAGAGACAGAGTAAGAGTAAGACTAAGTGCCAGTAATCAGGCAATCCTGGAAGGGAACAGCCCTGCTCTAAGCTGATCATAGGGGGGACGCGTAGCACTAGGGGAGACAAGCAGCACTGGGAGGACGCTGAGCACTGTAACACTGGCCTATAGTCTGGCTGGTGTAGCGGCAGATTTGTTTTCCGGCAGATTCGGTTTCAGTCACAGAATCCACCGGTGGTTTATTCAGTTCTAGAACGATATCTGCCGACGGTAACGATAGCCGGCGGTGGATTCAGTACTAAATACCGAATCTGCCACTGAACCGTATCTGCCGTCACACCGGCAGATGCAGAATACAGTAAGTACATGCATGCACACCGATCGATCGTAATTATTATACCGTATCTGTACGCGTTCAAGTACGGTATACATTTAATTGAGTTGACTTTGGCGACCACTACTCTGCGACCAATAAAGGTCAACAAACTCAGCATGATTTGATGGTGTCCTTTAAAGTGCCCATAAGAATTTAAACAATAATTTTAAGATTGAGGAATGGAGAAAATCTATATATGTTGCTTGATTTTCTTCGTCAGGAATGTATTGTAAGCCTGCTGATATACCATAATCAGTTACGATTTCTTAAAATTAATTACTTATTTCATTTGGATGATATATATCTTTCTTGAATGTATGACTTTACAATGTTTCTTTAAACAAAAGGAGAAGAGTATTCGGATCGAGGAATATTTTTCCCTGTTCCCATATTTATATGCCAAAAAAGGAAACAAGAGTAACCCCCCCCCAAAAAAAATTGATATTTAATGAGCAAACCATTATATACCAAATGTAGTTGATGAGGTGAAAGCTTGAGAGTTTCTCTTTTTCAGTTACCCATACATGTCAAGCATTGAATCACTCTTTTAAAGAAAGACGCCATTGACAATTTTTGAAAAATTATGTTGTTCTGCATCATGTCCCTAGGAACTAATCAGTATCGAAATTGTAATTTTTGAACAGCCTACAAGTGCGCATATTTTGATATAAAAAGTATGTTTTTGCCACATGTCGATACGCAAATTAGCTCGGGTCGGCCAAAGCTGTGACGTCATTGCAGCACTTTGAGTTTCTATAATACGTCTATGGTTTCCACCACTCAATGCGTGTGCGTTACGCGTCCGTAAAAGTAGACGATATATTCGCCTATATGCGCCTGGCACATTGGCATTTTTGCAACTCCACGATTGCAAAAATGCCAATGTGCCAGGCGATTTACTGTTCGAATCGTCGTGAAAATTGTCCGGGAAAATCCTTTTTTGCCATCCCTGATCCGAAGAAGGATAGAGAAAGGTGTGCTGTATGGATAAGGAACATTGGAACAACCAAATTCAACGTGAAAACGTACATTTATTCCCGTTTTCGAGTGGTCTGTGAAGACCATTTTGACGTTTCGGCGTTCGAGACCAACCGACAAGCCGTGTGCCTGGGATACAAACCCAGGAAGCTTCTAAAGCCCGACGCAGTACCAACCATATTCTCCCACAAAATCTTTACAAGCAAGCCTCGCCCAACGAGTGTAAAAAGATTGGATGTTAGAGAGCGGAGGAAGGTAAAATGTGATTCATATTATTCAACTTAGTTCCATTTTTCTTTTATTTTTTTTTCTGATCTGGCGCTAGGCGAAGACGCGAGAATGGCATGGCCAAGGCCAAGGGCAAGGCAGTGCCATTGGGCATTGCATCGCATTGCGACATGCGACATGCGTACGTGTATAGTCAAGTATTGTAACTCCGAACAGATTGTATTACCGTACGTGTAAAGTCAAGCGCCTAAAATGGGTTTTCATACGCGTGGGATTACGCGTATGAAAACCACACTATTGATACCAAGGTTGTGTCTTTTTCCCATAGGTTTCACACGTTCGGAATTACGGTACCTTTTTCAAGGGACCAAAACGCCGCGTCGTTGGGAAGGGGTTCACTCGGAAGGGAATATCGTATTAAATCTACGTTGTCTTTTTAAAATTCCATCAACTTCTTTTTCTGTAGGACTTTGAGCATTCATTATGTAAGTTTGACAGATATTCGTGTGCTATTTTATTTGCTATCGTTGATTTTCTGAAAAGTGTTCGGACACTGGATCAACCACCATACCTCCTACAGGGCCCAGGGTAACTCCAGGGAGCTCGAACGCGTAGCGTTCGAGCTCCAGGTACAAATAACCGACGTCTGCATCGCCATGAGTTTGGTTAAATTCATTTGTTAGTTTTTGAAGGTAAGATGAAAATTTGTACTTACATGTCAGGATAATTACTTTATATATGCAGTAGGCTTTCAGATTTCACGATTTGACGATCATTTCGATGAAAAAAAGATAAATTTCCTCTCCGAGCCGATCTTTCCCCGTGTTGTATCGTCGATGCAAATGACTCGCATTCGCAATGCGCATACGCTGAATTGCATGCGCACCGTGAATACGAGTCATTTGCATCGACGATACAACACGGGGAAAGATCGGCTCGGAGAGGAAATTTATCTTTTTTTCATCGAAATGATCGTCAAATCGTGAAATCTGAAAGCCTACTGCATATATAAAGTAATTATCCTGACATGTAAGTACAAATTTTCATCTTACCTTCAAAAACTAACAAATGAATTTAACCAAACTCATGGCGATGCAGACGTCGTCGGTTATTTGTACCTGGAGCTCGAACGCGTAGCGTTCGAGCTCCCTGGAGTTAGGCCCAGTGTATTTCCGAACGTGTGAAACCTATGGGAAAAAGACACAACCTTGGTATAGTCAAGCAAGGATTGTAAATCCAAACAGATTGTATTACCGAACGTGTAAAGTTAAGCGCCTAAAATGGGTTTTCATACACGTGGGATTACGCGTATGAAAACCACACTATTGAAACAAAGGTTGTGTCTTTTTCCCATAGGTTTCTCACGTTCGGAAATAGACCCTATAGGCCGGGCGCCCAGACCATTTTATTCATGTGAAAAGGGTCAAACTTTTTGATGGCCAGGTCATGTTAGGATGTGGTCCAGGGTCAAGAAAATGTGCGACTGGCACGTTGCATCCTGTGCAGTAAGCCGTGGGGGCGCCCAAAAGGGGGCCCCCAAAATGAGTTTATTCATGTGAAAAGAGACATGGACAAAAGTGAGTGGGGTTTGTTCCTTAGGGGGTACCTACCACGAAAACATCAATGACAGCTATTTTATCCTGTGCGGAGCCCCAGACAGCCGCCCCCAAGGGGGCAAAAAAATTAAGTTTATTCATGTGAAAAGAGACATGGACAAAAGTGGATGGATATTGTTCCTTAGGGGGTACCTACCACGAAAACATCAATGACAGCTATTTTATCCTGTGCGGGGCCCCAGACAGCCGCCCCCAAAGTGCCCCATCATATACACATAGTGTTATTCATGTGAAAAGAGACATGGCCAAAAGTAAATGGAAATCGTTACTTGGAGGGTACCTCCCATGAAAACACCGATGACAGCTATTTTATCCTGTGCGGGGCTCCAGACAGCCGCCCCCAAGGGGGGTAAAAAATTAGGTTTATTCATGTGAAAAGAGACATGGATAAAAGTTGATGGATGTTGTTCCTTAGGGGATACCTACCACGAAAACACCAATGACAGCTATTTTATCCTATGCGGGGCCCCAGACAGCCGCCCCCAAAGTGCTCCATCATATACACATAGTGTTATTCATGTGAAAAGAGACATGGACAAAAGTAAATGGAAATCGTTACTTAGAGGGTACCTGTCGTGAAAACACCAATGACAGCTATTTTATCCTGAACGGGGACCCAGACAGCAGCCCAACCCACAAAGTGCCCCCATATCGCCCCACCACACACGGCGTTATTCAGCTAAAAAGACATGAACAAAAGTTGATGGAAAATCGCTCACGTATGGGATTACTGCATCGTCAAAGACTGTTATTTCATCCTGTGAGGGGGCCTAGAAGTTTCCCTCAAAATATAAGAAAAATTACTTCTTTGAAAACAAATTATGCACAATAATCGTGTCAACAGACCAAGGAAAATAATCCTTCTTGGAAATGACAGTCACAAAGTGGCCCTGTTTTAGAAGGGGCAGACATTATTCGTGAGCATCCAAGACCTTGGTGTGCCTATATCATGTGCACGTACAGATGACCTCAGTCGTTAGTAGAGGTTTATCAGTCAGGAAGGGGAGGTCGTCTTACTGGTTTTACTACAACGAGGTTGAAAGATTGGTTGCCATGTTTACCAATGATTGCCAACTCTTTGAGAAATATTAAGGCATCATGGAAGGAGCAAAGGTAAGAATCGTTATGTCTTCAATTTATTAATTCTTTTGTATATAGAAAAGACCTGTGTAAAAGAATTATATGTAAAACAATATGGCTGGTTCATAATTGAAACCTTATGCTTTATGCATGTAAAGTATGCTTGAAATATCATTTGGCTTGGAAAAGCCCATACCTTCAGAAATTGAATAAAGATTTTTAAAAAAAACTTTAAAAAAAGAAAGACAGTAAAAAACATAATGTTGTGGTATTTCTAAATCTAGTAGGCTCGTTTTGAATTTTAACGGCTGTGGACTGACCTTGTCAGCAGCTTTGTTTAATCACTATTTACCAAATAATAAATGATAAAAATAAATAGATAAATTAATAAATAAATAGTTCCTAAATAACTGAAAGAATGGATGAATAAATAAATAATAAAATAAATAAATGTTGTTGTCATGCCTTATGGGTGCATGTGTGTACAGTTGTGTTTGTGGGCGTGAAATATTGAGTTTCCACATTATGAGTAATTCAGACATGTGACTCTTACTTCCATAACTTGAATTTCCCTTATAGTGCCATCTTTATGTAGGGAGATTCCAAAGTTAGCTTGGGTATAAATGTTTGTGGTGTTACTGATAAGTTTTAATCTCTAAATTTATCATTTTATAATAATATCATGAAGACTTGATATTTCCCTATTCATTACTTAAATATTCCCTGCAGTTATGCATCATCTGTAGGAAGAGCAATGTGGACGCACCAGGTCTTAAAAAATTAAAGTCACAAGATGCCTTACGTCGTGCTGCCGAAAAGAGGAATTCTTTGCATAAAGATCAATATGCTGAGACCACATGGCAAATTCTCAGATCAGGCTCTTCTTGTGATTTCTACTATCATTCAGACTGTAACAGAAGGTATTGTGCAATCAAAAGAAAGTTATTTGAAAATGAGAAAGATGACACGAACTTAGCACCCCCTGAAAAATCTACACGCTCTAGATCTGACTTGCCTCATACAAACGACAAGGGTGTCTTGGAGAAAACATGCTTGTTCTGCTCTCTTTCACGCAAAAGGCTGAAATCCTCATCAGCTTATGATAAACTCCATAAAGTGCAAACGGCCGATCTCAGTAAGTCATTTGTGAGTACTGCGAAGGCTCACCCTGGGATCAAAGAAAGCCAGCGCATATTAGCTCTTGGATCGGAAGATTTGGTAGCAATGGAGGCCCACTACCACAATACCTGCAGATTGAAGTTCTTCAAGTTTAGGCATTATATCAACATATTCGCCGATTGTGTAAACCCATAACTTTTTATACATGTATAATGATTGATGCAGAAGTGCATATTAATTGACCTGCAGGTGCAGGTCACAGCCTGCGTTCTTTTGTGTTTGTTTTTATTCATCATGTTCAGGTAATACAGTGATGTTAAGTAAAACTTGAATAAGGATATATTTTCTTTTTTTAAAGATACTTGTTTGTTCTTTAGTTTAATATTTTAATCATCACGTTTTTTCAAGGCGTGTAAAAGAAATTTACACAATAACCTGTAAGTCCAGGTAATATTACGTTGATATTCAGCACCAAACTTGAATGATGATAGTTTTCCTCCTTTAAGATAGCTGTTTGTTCCTTTGTTTAATATCTTTATTTAACTAACACGTTCTTTCAAGGAGTGGAAAAGAAATCATTTACACAATGACCTGTAAGTCCAGGGTGCCGTTGCATAAAACTTGCTATTATAGTAACTTTGCTATTATAGTAACTTTTCATGGAATACTGGATTTTGATTGGCTCTTGAGCAACGTTACCATGGTAGTTACCATAGATGGCAAAGTTACTATAATAGTAAGTCTTTATGCAATGGCACCCAGGTATAGTTTTTCTTTCACTTTTACGATATTATGTTTTCTTTCCCAGACTGTTATATTTATGCATGTACATGTATAGTTAGTCCCGTAACAGTAGTACAGGTGTTCTAACTCTTACTTCGAGATTACATTCTGTTTATTGCTACTGCTCATGACAAATTTCCTCAGCGTTCATATCTTATCTATGCGTACGGGCATGATGATTTACACTCATTGTTGACCTGTTTTTTTGTTTTTTTTTAACACTGTGATTTTTCATATTATTTTGTTATGTGGTTTTGCTATTTACTTATCAGCTGTGTTTACATGTATAAAGTTTATGTTCTTTCATTGATCGTAAGAAACTTTATTTGATTAATGGCCTGTAAGTCCAGGTTATTATGTGGATATTCAACAAGTTTTCTACCAAAATTATTCCATGCCCATACTATTGATATGCATTCTGACGTTCTATCCACAAAAAATATCCTGTTAACGTCTGAATTTCCTAAGAAGAAAATGAGCTTGCACCATTTTGCAGAATGTAGCAATCTTTTTAGAAGATGTAAGTAAAACAAAGTAATAACAATAAATATGCCCGTATGAAAATAGTGTAAGTTTGTTGTAGCAGAGTCGTAAAGGCCTTTGATTGATCGCGAATTCAAATTGTCAATACTCTCTCTACTGTAGGGTCTCGCTCTGTAATGTTGTCTTCAAAATTTGGTAGTATCTGGATGGACTTTGGTAAGAAAGATATTTCATCCATCATGTCGAATCAGCACCTGCTAACTGTTCCTATTTAATAGGGAACATTCCGATTTTCTGTTAAAAGAAAGAGCTGTGTCCCTATTTTGGAAAAGAAAACAAAACTGTTTGCAGTAGCGTATACAGGTATAGGTAATTCAGATTTTTTCCTGTTTCCAACTTCAATCCCGCCATGTCACTTAGTCCAAACGTCGGTTTCAGGGTTGGCAGGTCTGAATCCGCATTTACTGTCTTTGTGTCAGAAAATCTTGTTGTATTGGCTTATTAATGTGTTCCTGTTTCTTATAATAAATGACGTTAGAAAAAATAAGATGATCTCGATGTCTTTCTTTAGCAGAATATTATTCAAGGATTACTCAGTTGTTTATTGTTTAAAACTTCCACTGTAAGGCGAATTGGCTAGCTTGTCCCTCCTTATATTAAATACCAGAACATGGTGCACATTTATGGGGTTCTCTTAGTTCTGTATAAAAAGAAATAGCTTTCTATTTGAACTTTCTTTATCAAGCTTTCTATTTCTTTTCTTTTTTAAAAAGTGCATTCAACATGTATGATCAGTGGCGTAGACAGGTCCTCAGACCTTGGAGATGACTGAAAATAATTAACTCATATTCCTATTTATGTACAATATACGATTTAAAAAAATTGGTTTCCTATCGTGAAATCCTGGGGGAATGATTGTACATACCATTCCCCACCTGAAATTCTGGGGGCATGCATACCTCCATCCCCTTGCTGTCTACGCCCCTGTGTATGATAAGGTAGCTTTCTGGGGCATGATGAAATAGCCGTCTTTATTATTTTAATGTTACGCGCCCCTAAGCAAACAGTATCCATCATTTTGCCCATGTCTCTTATCAACTGAATAACACATTTTGCAGACCTGGAGAGGTTAGCTGACTGGGTCCCCTGCACAGGATAAAATAGCTTTCATTTAGGTTTTCGTGTTAGGTACCTCCTCAGGAACAATCCTCTTCTTTTTTTTTTTCTATTTATCTGTTATATTTTGGGGGTTTCAATTTATTCATTTATTTGTTTATTTATTTATTTATTTATTTATTTATTTATATTCATTCATTCATTTATTCATTTATTTATTTATTTATTTAGGTCTTTTATTTACCTTTTTTTCAAGCTGAATAACGCCAAGTGTGGTGGGGGCGATTTGGGGGCACTTTAGGGGTTGGGCTGCTGTCTAGGTCCCCGTTCAGGATAAAATAGCTGTCATTGGTGTTTTCATGACAGTTACCCTCCAAGTAACGATTTCCATTTACCTTTGTCCATGTCTCTTTCCACATGATTAACAATAATGTGTATATGATGGGGCACTTTGGGGGCGGCTGTCTGGGGCCCCGCACAGGATAAAATAGCTGTCATCGGTGTTTTCGTGGCAGGAATCCCCTTAAGGAACAATATCCATCAACTTTTGTCCATGTCTCTTTTCACATGAATAAACCTAATTTTTTTGCCCCCCTTGGGGGCGGCTGTCTGGGGGCCCCGCACAGGATAAAATAGCTGTCATTGGTGTTTTCATGACAGATACCCTCCAAGTAACGATTTCCATTTACCTTTGTCCATGTCTCTTTCCACATGAATAATAGTAATGTGTATATGATGGGGCACTTTGGGGGCGGCTGTCTGGGGCCCCGCACAGGATAAAATAGCTGTCATCGGTGTTTTCGTGGCAGGAATCCCCTTAAGGAACAATATCCATCAACTTTTGTCCATGTCTCTTTTCACATGAATAAACCTAATTTTTTTGCCCCCCTTGGGGGCGGCTGTCTGGGGCCCCGCACAGGATAAAATAGCTGTCATTGGTGTTTTCATGACAGATACCCTCCAAGCAACGATTTCCATTTACTTTTGGCCATTTCTCTTTTCACATGAATAACACTATGTGTATATGATGGGGCACATGGGGCGGCTGTCTGGGGCCCCGCACAGGATAAAATAGCTGTCATTGGTGTTTTCGTGGTAGGTACCCCCTGAGGAACAATATCCATCCACTTTTGTCCATGTCTCTTTTCACATGAATAAACTTAATTTTTTTGCCCCCTAGGGGGCGGCTGTCTGGGGCTCCGCACAGGATAAAATAGCTGTCATTGATGTTTTCGTGGTAGGTACCCCCTAAGGAACAAACCCCAATCACTTTTGTCCATGTCTCTTTTCACATGAATAAACTCATTTTGGGGGCCCCCTTTTGGGCGCCCCCACGGCTTACTGCACAGGATGCAACGTGCCAGTCGCACATTTTCTTGACCCTTGACCACATCCTAACATGACCTGGCCATCAAAAAGTTTGACCCTTTTCACATGAATAAAATGGTCTGGGCGCCCGGCCTACTATAGTCAAGTATTGTAACTCCGAACAGATTGTATTACCGAACGTGTAAAGTTAAGCGCCTAAAATGGGTTTTCATACGCGTGGGATTACGCGTATGAAAACCACACTATTGATACCAAGGTTGTGTCTTTTTCCCATAGGTTTCACACGTTCGGAATTACGGTACCTTTTTCAAGGGACCAAAACGCCGCGTCGTTGGGAAGGGGTTCACTCGGATGGGAATATCGTATTAAATCTACGTTGTCTTTTTAAAATTCCATCAACTTCTTTTTTTGTAGGACTTTGAGCATTCAATATGTATAGTTTGACAGATATTCGTTTCAAATTTTATTTGCTATCGTTGATTTTCTGAAAAGTGTTCGGACACTGGATCAACCACCATACAGTACCTTTTTCAAGGGACCAAAACACCGTGTCGTTGGGAAGGGGTTCACTCGGAAGGGAATATCGTATTAAATCTACGTTGTCTTTTTAAAATTCCATCAACTTCTTTTTCTGTAGGACTTTGAGCATTCATTATGTAAGTTTGACAGATATATTCGTTTGATATATTATTTGCTATCGTTGATTTTCTGAAAAGTGTTCGGACACTGGATCGACCACCATATCAATAGCGTAATCCCACGCGTATGAAAACCCATTTTAGGCGCTTAACTGTACACGTTCGGTAATACAATCTGTTCGGAATTACAATCCTTGACTATATATTTAGGGTACATGCACGCTATGGTTGTGGGGTCCTATTTTCGCCAAAATAACGATTGTCAGCATCCTTACTGAAAACATTTTACTTATAAATTACCTAAAAATTATCTCAAAATGTGCTATAAATCCTGTAGCTTGTATTTATCGCAGGATTTGAGAAAGATTACTGTTAAATTTGCTGAATTTAGTCAAAAGACATGCTTTTCTATAACTCTATCTGTATGGTGGTTGATCCAGTGTCCGAACACTTTTCAGAAAATCAACGATAGCAAATAAAATATCGAACGAAAATCTGTCAAACTTACATAATGAATGCTCAAAGTCCTACAGAAGAAGAAGTTGATGGAATTTTAAAAAGACAATGTAGATTTAATACGATATTCCCTTCCGAGTGAACCCCTTTCCAACGACGCGGCGTTTTGGTCCCTTGAAAAAGGTACTGTATTTCCGAACGTGTGAAACCTGTGGGAAAAAGACACGACCTTTGTTTTAATAGTGTGGTTTTCATACGCGTAATCCCACGCGTATGTAGGGGTGGGAGTTTCTGGTATTTTTTCAATTCGGGAACCCGACTATTTTTCGGGCGGGTTCCCGGTTACCCGAAAATGATGTAACACGAATTACAAGCCAATATTTACCCCTAAGAAGCTACAAACACTGTGGGAAAACTCCTTTGTGTTTGGCAACTGAAATAAACCATTCGAGGAAAAAACAAAAACAAAAACAACAACAACAACAAAACAGGCGGAGGAAATCGCGTGGGCGCAAGACAGGATAGGCATAAGCCGCCTAAATCTAATCTGTAGAAATTGTCTTCCGTCTAATCATGCCAGCGCGCCAGCGCCTTAGGTAGTCACGCGCGGTCAACAGTCCCTCGCACATGTTTATCCAAAATACATGAATGTACATGTACTTACAAAAAAGGAAGGGGAATACAAAGAAATCTTATGAAGAAAAACTCGTTTGAGACGATGATCATGATGATTCTTAATAATTTTGTACGGGCAGCTCTTGGGAATTTTGACATCGTGATCGTAGAGATCGAGTCACTTACTCACTTTGTACACAAACTTCACTGTTCACACGGAGTATTGATTTGCCTGGCGAAAATGGCGAGCTTTCTGTAGTATCTACACTCCTCATACTCTAATTATACACATTGCGAGTCCTCACGCACGCGGTCATCGTCTCACCGACAGTTTCATTCTCAACGTGTGATCAACCCGCCAATTATTGAAATTCACACACACGTACCACTACTAGTACACATAAAATCATCAATACATGCCGGGTCCTCTCTCTTCGCCAGTAGCACCATTGATATCATCATCAATCATCATAATCATCAAAGACATCATCATCATATCATCATTATCAAGATAATAACATCATCAAAACAATTATCTTCATCAGACATCAAATATCATCATTCATCGAACTCATCATTCATCAAAAAAAATCATCAAGCCAACATTTTCTTCTCTGTCCGACTGCAACTTCATCCTTTAACACACACATGCGGTTCCCTTTTGAAATTCGATCTGTTTATACAAAGCGCCTTTCCGCCCAATGCCGCCGCGGTATATGAAAGGAAAAAAGAAAAAAAAAAAAAAAGGCGCATACCTTCATTGGCTGGCTGGCATATGACTTGTCATGACTTGTTATTAACGGACCGCTCATGAAATGACGTCACAAGCCCAATTTTATGAATGAAAATGTTAATCGCGCGCACTGTAGACATCCTTTGCTTCTCACAGCCTTGCTTTTCACTTTCGCATGAACAATGAAGGATATTATTTTGGATATATCGTTCATGTACTCTTATCTGATTTCAGTAATTGGTAACTTCTTTGCTAAAGTTTCAGGATATTGTGACAGTGTCAGATCGTGATCGTCGATGTTAAAAATACCTGTTTAATAGTGTACGAGTTGTGAGATGCAACGTGCGAGTGTGGAGCGACTGTTGAATATGCATGAGTTTGTAAACTTTACGCCCGTTAATCGCTCATAGACTTATCGTTCACTGCAAAGAAGGGGGAAGGGCACTAAATGCAAATTATGTCATGGGTTCAATGAACCAATGAGCAGTCTCCGAATAGCGGCAGTGAGCTTTGCTCTCTGTGTATACGAATGTGTAAGGTTATGTTTCACAGTGAGTTGAACGAATCAAAAGCGCATCACTGCAATGGTGCGCTAGAGCGCTACATGGATTCTTTTTACATGTAAATAGTAAATGGCTGTTCGACGTTCATCTACCGCCTTGTCGTGTACATACATAGGTGATAATTAAATACTCATTTTCGGGTATCGGTTATCTAATATTTTGACCCGGGTCCCGAGGCTCTCGGGCGGGACTCGGGTACCCGGTTTTTAGTCCCAGCCCTACGCGTATGAAAACCCATTTTAGGCGCTTAACTGTACACGTTCGGTAATACAATCTGTTCGGAATTACAATCCTTGACTACACCACACCTCAACATTTCGATTTTTTAGTTTGTTACATGAGGTGAGAGCCTGGGAGATTCTCTTTTCGCTTATATACCCTTGGAACACTCTTTTATTAAATTTTTATTTGGGGAGAAGCTAGTGCTGGTATCGACACGCCTGATGTCGCCACTATGGCGACAAAAGTACTGGTTTTGGACTTTGCCGACATGTCGACACGCATGCTCCGATGGCGACATAAAATGGTACATGTACCTCGCCGTGGCGTCGTGCGCGCGTACGTGATTTGTTTCACATACGCATTAGCAGCGCGCGCGCGCGACACGATCGCTGTGTATCTAGCTGCGACCGGTATACATTACGTACATGTACGTGCCTAGATATGCGACACTAGCTGACTCGCACCGCATGACTTTCATTAATGCTTGATAAATTGGATCATACAAAACAAATTTAGGGGCAAATAGTTGACAGTGTGCATCTTTGAGAACTGTAAGTGAGTATGACTGCGAGTGTGAGCCCGTGAGGACATAGTGCATGTATTCCATGTAAAGCTCTTGTGAATTTGTGTCGGGTAACTCTGGTTTAATAGTGTACGGTCACTACGGGAGCGACCCGAGTTTAGACTTGTTTGACTCATGTCCAGATGTCGACACATGTCGACATCGGCGTTAATTTTATTGCGACATGGCGACATAGATTTTCCATGCCGATACCAGCACTAGGAGAAGCTCTATTCAATTTCTGCAACCAATTCAAAGGTTTGAATGTGTGCAGCCTATTGCCACGGGTTTAGGCAGTATAAAGAATGCGCACACTGGAGGGAGAGGGGAAGGGGGGAGGGTATCGCGTTTAATCCTTTCTGTGTCACACCTTGACATTTCATTTTCTTAGTTTGTTACATGAGGTGAGAGTCGGGGAGTTTCTCTTTTCGCCTATATATGTCAAGCCTTGGAACAGACTTATTAAACTTTTATTTGGGGATCGAGAAACTGTTCAATTTCTGCGGCCAATTCAAAGGTTTGAATGTGTGTGATCTATTGCAACGGGTTCATGCGCATAAAGAATGCGCACACGGGAGGAAGAGGGGAAGGGCGGGTGTCGCGTTTAATCTTTCTGTGTCACACCTCGACATTTCAATTTCTTAGTTTGTTACAGGAGATGAGAGCCAGTGAGTTTCTCTTTTCGCATTCTTTACACAAACTAAGTAAGAAATCGAAATGTTGAGGTGTGGTACAGATAGAATTATAGAAAAGCATTTTTTTTTTTTACTAGATTCAGCAAATTTAACTGTAATCTTTCTCAAATCCTGCAATATAAATTATACAAGCATGTTAAAAGTGATCCAAGGCTTGACGTTTACGGGTGAAAAGAGAAACTCTCAAGCTAAACAGATATAGAAATTGAAATGTCAAGCATGTCAGGTGTGTCAAACTGTCAATGGATATACGGCCTCCCCCCCCCCCCCCCCGCCACCCCTGCATCCCAAATTTTATTGTTGTTGAGTTGATCAACAAAATTATAAACCACAATCCCCCGTGTAATCTGCAGATTTTTAAAGATTAATGAAAGTATTTTACAAGAATGCTCTGCATCTTAATTGACATACATTTTTTGAAAAAAAATCACTTCCATTTATACAGCCCTACATGTCACTTGTGATGATGATTCACTCAATTTTTGCTATTTATTTTTTGGGGGCTGGGTGGTATCATATCCAGAAGCATAGCCAGAGGGATTTAGGAAATTAAAGTGCCATTCATATATTTTTTCCCATCGAAAATGAATAGAAATATGTTTTAAAAATAGCAAATGAATAAAAAATAATGCTTTCACTGCATTGCCCAGTAATGCATTCCCATGGTTACTGTAAATAAAATTACATTTTATGTTTCAGTTCTATGTAGACTGGACGATTCTAAATGTATATGATCTACCATGATATAGCAAAATTCTATATGTTGTAAGAAAATTTTCATTTTTCATTTTGCTGTTGGCTTTTTTGAAGATACCGTAATTGGTCGCGTTAGTTGTGTACCTGTACTGTACATAGCACCGAAACGGGCATTCGGGACTGGAGAATTTGACATCGGATATCGGAACCTACAATTACATACAAGACTAACTTAGTAAGAGCGAGCTAACTTAGAGAGTTCCTAGTTGTCCTGAGTACTTTGACTTTGAACTTTGATACGGTACATTGGGTGATTTACTGATTTCAATTTTCAAGTTCGGTGTTGGTGTTGGTGTTGGTGTTGAGACTGAGAGCGTGAACGTGGTGAATTGGGCTGCTGTCTGCTGATTCTAACTTAGCCCCAACACCGAATTCGGGTTTATGAAAATAATACCAATCACATTATGATTAAACCGTTAGTCATACTCATAGGTGTAGTGATACCGTAGAGTTGACTCTCCGTTCACCACAATATAAATAACAAAATTACAAATTGGAGAAAATAAATTGCGTTAATTGAAAAGTCTTCAGTCCTTTATTATAACAAAACCGTGGAATCACAGTCTGATAAGAGTTTACGAAAAATCTGCAGACTATCATATTTGAAGGCTGGGTGGCCCTGAGCACGAATTACAGTAAAGACATGTTCACTTAATCCAAAACTAAAACTGAATCTTACACGATTTATGAGGCAAAACCACATGTGTAACAAATCCCACGTGTTTTGCACGGAGAGATAGACCTGACCAATCAAAGATTGGAAAGACGTCCCTCCAAGCAGCCCATGTGAAGATCCCCAACCACATAGGCATACATGTAGCTCAACACCTAGTGAAGTCGCTCCCAGCACTAGCTTCATTCCAATTCAGGTTCGGTGTTGTGGCTGGTGCTAGTTCTATGGTAGTCATGGTAGTGGACCCTAATTCCGAACACTTTTCACAAAATCAATAGCAAATAAAATATTACTTGAATATTTGTCAAACTTACTTTATGAATGCTCAAAGTCCTAGGCTACAGAAAAAGAAGTTGATGGAATTTGAAAAAGACAACGTAGATTTAATACGATATTCCCTTCCGAGTGAACCCCTTCCCAACGACGCGGCGTTTTGGTCCCTTGAAAAAGGTACTGTATTTCCGAACTTGTGAAACCTATGGGGAAAAAGACACAATCTACCCCAATTTGGGGTCAACGGGATGAAGACTTGGGATGACGAGAGAGCAGGTTATAAAATACAGTGCGTATCAAAAAAAAGGTAATCCAACTTTCAGGCATTATTCTTCAAAAGCACCAGAATTTCAAAAATTATAGCTAGCATGTAAAGAAAGTGCAGCTTTTCTTCTTTTCATTGATACCAAATTCATATGTCAGATCACACTCATTAATGAGAGAATTGTTCTTGAATAAGACAATGCAAAAATGCAGTTTTTCCAACTTCCAGATCTTGCACAAAGACACTCAACCCAAGTTCATGCTGTCACCAGAGGAGGTCTTTTCAATAAATTTTATGCATGTCTGGGAATCTGG
Source organism: Heliocidaris tuberculata (assembly GCA_025618425.1). Classification (NCBI taxonomy): domain Eukaryota; kingdom Metazoa; phylum Echinodermata; class Echinoidea; order Camarodonta; family Echinometridae; genus Heliocidaris; species Heliocidaris tuberculata. Next base: position 20,573,286 of record CM046832.1, on the reverse strand, counting down.
GATATGTGAGGCATCAGTTGAATTATTCATTTGATTTTTTTTTAATCAAGTGAATTACATGTATTCAACTGATGCCTTACATAACAAATTGATTGTTACTGAAGTGCAACTGATGCCTTACATAACAAATTGATTGTTACTGAAGTGCCTGAACATGACCACTCTGAAATGCAGTTTTTACCATGTTGTTAATGTCCAAGTCCTATGCAAAAATCAACAAAATGGTTCACTTTACAATTGAGCAGAGAGTTTTTGTTGTTACTAAGTTTCATGAGACTGGGAGTCTGCAACAGACTCGTGAGGCTTTCAGGGAACGCTTTCCCGATCGAGAACCACCATCCTTAACGACAATCTGGTCAAATGTTTGAAAGTACGAAGAGCATGGTTCCAGCCTGAATCGCAACAAGGGCAATTCTGGGAGAAAGCGCACTGGATGATCTGAACAGAACATTGCAGCAGTAAGGCAGCAGCTCCAGCAGCATCCAAGGGGAACAAGTTCAAGGAGAAATGGACTGGGATTACCTTCAGCAACTTTCAATCGCATCATAAGACTGGACTTGCATGACAAGGTTCCATGACATTTGCTCCTGTGACAATTGCTCCGGTCTAACTTTGCCATGTTAATCCTAAACTTAAACCTAACCCTAACCCTAACCCAGGGCTGTCAACCCTCCCGCATTTGGAGGGAGTCTCACGCCACGACGGTAATTCTTCCGCCGTCATTCCAGCGTCAAAGCGGGAGACTCCCGCCACGACGCCCTTCCTCTCGCTCTCCCGCCAAGCATGTAAATCTCCCGCTTTATGAAAAAACCTCCCTCCAAACCAGTCAATGGGGAGCGCGTGCGCCGTGCGTTCGCCTACTGATCAAAAGTCCCAACGGCCCCTGCCGGTGTCCAACGCCGGAGCTCCCCCGCGTAAAACCCGGCCGAAAACTGCTACCGCGATATCAGAATTGAAATCTCAAGACTACCGGAGATATTGCGTGTGCGTCTCAAGCACTGACTATCTTTGACTGCAACATGCGATTGGACATCTTTGAGCTTGCGACATACGAAAAATCCCGATCTAGAACCGAAAATTTCTTGAAATACAGGTCAGTTTTGGAACCCATTTTCCTTACAGACAAGTGTAAGACACAAGGATTTTCAGATTAGGGTAGTGGGACCGCCAATTACATCGCTATAATGTGATATTTATAGATATTTTTTTCATTGCAACTGCGGTTCCCCTGTGACTTTGGTATTGTATATGTGATATGCTCATGCTATGCATTTCAATTTTATAAGTGATTTTTGCCATCCATACGTCGTACCAGCCGAATTCTCCTCCTGGCCAAAAACACCATCCTTTACTAATAAATGTCGTAGGTCTGTTTTTTTTAATGACATTAAATAATGGCAAATTGTTCTATTTTTGGAACGAGCTGCGCCCTGCTAATGCAAGCGCTAGTGGTGTGCATACATGTACGTGGGTGCGCATATGTGCACTACGAGTGGGTATGTCATACATTCAACAAAATGCTACTAATGCCTCTGCGGTGCCTCTGATCTACCAGAGGGATTATCATTTTTGTGCATGTGTCACTAAGTACCAACATGGTCAGTGCAACCTTGCTCCCTGTTCAATTTGAAGGTTGTTTGGATTGAGATCAAACTGAGAGGAAATGGCAAGCTTTTGATAAGTTATTTTCATGGAAGTGAAAGTGGAAACAAAGTAAACAATGTAGATTTATTACGATCAGTAGCAAGCATTTCAAAGATGAAGCACAGCCATGTCTTGTTAATGGGTGACTTTAATTATCCTGAAATATGTTGGACTTCTTGGACAACTCCCAAGAGTGAAAATAGTGAGGAGTTCAATTTATTGAATGTATTTGTAATGCTTTTCTTGTTAAACATGTCAATAACCGTACGTTTAGATTTGGTTGTAAACCTACTTGATTTAATATTTAGGCAGTGTATACAGCCACACGCGTGTGTCTCTACCATATGGCCACACGCGTGTGGCTGTATCCACCGCCCTATGGGAGGCCATCGACGCCATAATTCATATCGGATACGTACCGGATACGTCTGCTCTATTAAGTTACGTACCGGATATGTACGCTCTAGCTGAGCATACGTATGCAAATAGACCAATCATAGAGCTTTATTTAAGCGTATGTATGTTGATTAAACCTACATACGTATGCAAGTTAGTTTAGCATGAACGTACATGTATGCTACATGTAGTTAGAAGAGCATGCGCGTGCTAGTTGACTACTGATCGCTTTCTCCAAGATGACAGAAGATATCTGATTGGCCAGTATGCAAAACACACTGTGCGTTGAACCGATACGCGTGCTCAGTTAACTAGCATACGCATTCTAGTTGTTACTAAACTGATCGAGCATACGTATGCTCTGGTTTGAGCACAGCCTAGGAAATAATTTTTTTTTTTTAGGGGCTACTTTTTTTTTTGCCTTGGGGCTACTTTTGAATTTTATGGGGCTATTTCTTATATTTTTGGGGCTACCATTTTAATGGAAAGTGCAGATTGGTTATCAGTTTGGTTTTTTGTTGTTGATATTGCGATTGCTGTTACATTGGTACTAATCGTTCCTCATGCACAGGTTTACTTTAATTACGTCATACTGCCCAATTGAATTTTAAAATAGACCTATAGATTTTTGAAATTTTAACTTCAACCCCCCCCCCCCCCTCAGATTTTTTTTTTTTTTTTTTTTTTAAATTTGAAGGAATAAATCAACAATAGGTCAATTCAACAATACGTCAATTTCACCCGAATTTGCTGTCATTTAGGCGTATTTCCCGCGGAGATGTTTATTTTACGCGAAAAGGCGGGCTCGGTGTGTGTTTTTTTTCTCTCGCACATAATACTCCTAAATCCGCTTGGACGTACGTACGTACATATACACTGTGAATGCACACAGTTCCGGGCAATTTTTCTTTTCCAATTTGTTTTTCGCGGATACCATCTCACTCGATGAGCATCGCTCTCGTGCGATATGTAAAAAGCCTCGTCATAAATACATCGATTTCTTGATTTGTAGAGCGTTGTCGTTGACTCTGTTTCTCACAACACGACTTAAGCGCCGCGTGCTTTGAAAAAATGGCACTAATTCCGCATTTTTTAGGCAGGCTTTGGCTTTACAGATTGATTTTTTGAGGTGACTACGGACTTAATGTGGTAAGGGACAATTTCTCTGTGTGGTGTATCCGGTCGTAGCTCTAGTGATAGTCTCATTACACGGATGATGGTAATTTTAGACCTATCATTGTAACAGTGATATTGCGTTTCGGAAAGAAAATTTTCACAAAAGGTGTCGCGCAAAGACTAAGTGAAATGAAGCTGTCGATGAATTTATACAACCCTATAGAATGAGGGTAGTTTAACTGTTATATGCGTGAAAAAAGCGCTATCTTCAGTTTCCCTGTCGATATGCGATATCTGGCTATAATTGTCATTTGGTCTAGCGCTCACGATGCTACATATTCGCGATGTACTAAGCTCCGAGTCAACAACGAGATAAAAGGTTGAATTTAGCTGCTTTTTGAGCATAATAGTGATTTTCTTTCGAATCATTGACGGGGGCGACTCATATGAAAACGGTCGCCCCCAAATACAGGTTTTCCAGCATTTATTGGGGCAATATGGGGGCCGACGAGGGCGAAATCGCCCGTTGCCCCCGTGTATTTCCAACGCTGTTTGAGCATATGTACCGGATACGTATGGTGTAGTTGAACATATGTACCGGATACGTATGTTCTATTTTTAGCATACGTACCGGGTATGTAAGACGTATTGGAGCATACATATCTGGTACGTATCCGATATGAATTATCGCGTTGATGGCTTTCCATACCGCCCGGCCGGAGGATAGCCACACGTGTCTGTAAGATTCTTTGCGACACTTATTAGACCCTGCGTAACACGCCGGCACATAGCAAGTGCATATAGCATGAGCGATATGTATATTTATGCAACGGTAAATATTGCAAATCTTCATCATCAAGGTTTTATCTCTTGAAATTCACTGACATACAAACAATATTTTTCTATTTCAGAGAATTTCAAGAGATAAAACCTTCATGATGAAGTTTTGCAAGTACCGTTGCAAAATATATACACATCGCTCGTGCTATGCACTTGCTATGTGCTGCACCGCTGTACAGAGTCTAAGTGTCGCAGAGAATTTTAGACGCGTGTGGCTGTATCCTCAGGCAAAGCAGTGGATACAGCCACATGTGTGTGGCTGTATACACTGCCTAATATTTATTAACAATGAAGACCTTATTTCAAGTGTTCAGTACTGTAGCCCAGTAGTAGGACTGAGTGACCACGCTGTTTTGATATTTCATCTGAATTGTTACTGTAACCCCTCTAATAGCAGGAAAAAAGTATATTTATAAGGTAATTCCAGCATGACAGACAGGACATCCAAGCCTCATTTTTTGATGTTTCTACTTGATATTTTATATTTGATTTAAAAGTGATGCTTATTTTGATGTAGAGATGTGATCTATAGGGGTTGGTCAACAAAATGAGGGAAATTTTTTTTTTCAAGCCCTGGGCAGGGCTTCAAGTTCAGCGTGACAGACGGGACATGAATTTACCAAGCCATTTCTGCTTTGACACTTTTCGATTAAGCTCTCCTAACTGGAAAATCTTGAAACAAAATATGTGTATTCATTACTTGTTGGTACCTTTTTGAAACCTGCTAGTATACATTTGAAATTTCATCTTGCTTTAGGGGGAAATTGCCAAAAAGTGAGCATGACGGACGGGACAATAAAAACGTGACAGATGGGACACATTGAGATTGTACACAAAATAAAATTTTTAAAGACTACCAAATTTCCAGTATTACATGTAAATACCTTATTGCCATGTTCTAAAGGGGTTAAGGGTCATATTTAGTATCATGAAACATAATAGTAAAAGGATTTTAATTTTCATCCATCGGAAAATTTTCATGTAGTCCCATCCATATATATTTTTGCTGTAGATGCAAAACGTGACAGACGGGACATTATTTTATGATTGATAATTATCTTCATAATATCGAATTCTGCCAAGTTAGCAGTAGAAATGAATTTCCCCTGTACCAAAGAGCAAGACTACAAAATTTTATTCCAAAACAATGATCCAATTTATTAGCAAAAAGTACCTTAAAAAACGTGACTGATGGAACAAAAATCCATTTGACCTTTGACCTGCTTTAAATCATAGAAACATCAATATTTTTAAAACTTTTGTATATATACATGTAGATGTAAAATTCCCCTTAGTCCTAACCAGATTTGATTAGCTTTGTTATGATAACAGATGAATTTCCAAAAATGACTCATTATGTAATTAACCATTTTTTACCATAAAAAAATGTGTAATTTCATTTATGGGTTAAAAAATGGCTATTTTGGGCCAAAAAATGATTTAAAAAATTAAAAATTCAATATTGTTCCATACAGTTTGAATCATGCATATTCAGCTGACATACATGTAGAAGGGAAATGTTCAAATTACACTTTGTTTTTTCACCAAAAGTTGACATTGTCATGGAATTATACCCTGAAGCTAATTTTACTGAAATGACAGAAACCTTGTACTCGAAAGATTGGCCTAATCTGTTTGCGCCAGGAGAAGATGACGTTGAACGTCAGTGGAGCATCTTCATGTATGAAGTCAAATCAGCTTAGGAGAAGTTAATTCTATCCAGAGTGATTTCTAGAGGACAGGTGTGGGGAAATAAAGGTGATTTCCCAGTTGATAATGACACACTAAAGCTTATTAATAAGAAACAAGATAAATACGACTGCGTCTCCTATATGCCTCCACCTAAATTCAGTTGATGGCTCAAACTGTTCTTGAAATATTGTGATAACCAGAAAAAAAGCCTCTAATTACATGTTAATTGACCTTTTGACATTTGACCTTGCACCTTATAACCCAAAAGTCGGATCACTTTATCTCCTCCTAGTCATGAATACAAAATAGTTGAGACATGGTGATTATAACAAAAATAAAAAAAACATTAATTTCCTGTATAATGACCTCTATGACCTGTCACCTTTGACTTTAATATGTGAACAAAAATCTAATCAGTTTGTCTCATTATGGTGATGCATACTAGTTCCAAGTTTGAAGTTAATGGATCAGATGGTTCTTGAGATATCACGTTAAGGCTAAAACCTGCAATTTCAGAATTTACCTCTATGACCTTTGACCTTTGACCTACGTATCCAAAAATCTAATCAGATCGTCTTTCTATGGTGATACATACTAGTAACAAGTTTGAAGTTCATACTTCAAATGGTTCTTGAGATATTGCATTAACAAGGCTAACACCTGCAATTTCAGAAATTGACCTGTGACCTTTGACCTACATACCCCAAAATCTAATCAGACCATCTTCCTATGGTGATACATACTAGCACCAAGTTTAAAGTTCATATCTCAAATGGTTCTTGAGTTCTCGCAAGAACGAGGCTAACACCTGAAATTTCAGAAATTGGCCTCTGTGACCTTGACCTTTGACCTACGTACCCCAAAATCTAATCAGATCGTCTTCCTATGGTGATACCTACTAGCACTAAGTTTGAAGTTCATACCTCAAATGGTTCTTGAGTTATCACTAGAACGAGGCTAACATCTAAACTTTCAGAAATTGGCCTCTGTGACCTTGACCTTTGACCTACGTACCCCAAAATCTAATCAGATTGTCTTCCTATGGTGATACATATTAGCACCAAGTTTGAAGTTCATATCTCATGTGCTTTTTGAGTTATCGCTAGAACAAGAAAGCGGGACAGATGGACATACGGGCGGACGGACTGACAACCCGAAAACATAATGCCTCTGGCACCACCTTCGGTGGGCGGTAGCATAAAAACACAGTAGTTGGGAAAATTATCTATGGAATAGAACAGAAAGCAAGAAAAAGGATTTAAACAGACTCCGTAATCGCATCAAAGCTGCCACTAGGCAACTCCAGAAAAACTATGAAAGCGGAAGAAGCGGAAGACAAGTACATGTAAATAGATCAGGTATACTAGTTGCAGCTTTTTTCAGCTCTTTTTTTGAAACCTCACTCACAGGCCTGGTAAAAGAAAGAAAATGAATATAGAAATCATGCTGATGTGCTTGTAGAAATAGTTCTTACTGTGAGTGATGTTAATGGGGGACATGGCATTGATCACAGTGAACTGCACTTTGCATTTGGAGTGAATGGTATATTCTTACATAAATACACTACTTTTTATCTTCATATTTCATGATTTTATTTTCTGAATTTGTAAATTTGAAGAGCATAGTCTGTGGTTGCTGAGAATTGTTTTTGTCTACATTTGTTGAAGAATCTTCTCAAAGCCGGCATAGACAAAGATGGAGGATTATATGCAAAGGAAGGCCAAGGTGAAAGACAGGAAGAACTCATCAGGAGGGCGCTGCATGGTTATGTACTGTGGATCCACCCATGAAAATGCTTCTGTCTATTCCATGCCTGGACCAATGCCTTCTGGACGGACAAAATTTTCCAGATTGCAGATGGCGTGGATTGAATTCATACAAAGACATCGTGTTTTTGACCACACTAAAGTGAAGCATGTACACATTTGTAGTTTACACTTTGATGAGAGCCAGTACAATCGGACCCAGCTACAGATGTGTAAAATGGGACTTCGGAAAATGCCACCCCAACTGCTACCAGATGCTGTCCCACATATTTATAAGCCCGAGATTGAAATGGTACAACGTGGTGCTAGGTCAAGTTCAAGATCAAGGCCTTCCACATCTAGGTCCCGAAAGCAAGCTCAAGATTCTCATTTTAAAAAGGAGGTACGTCTTTATGATAATCACTCAACATAATTACGAATTACATGTAGCTATAAATGACAGTGTATCTAGGGAAAGGGGTAATGTCATGCTTGATGGCATGATTTGCCATATTTCCATAATCTTTTTTTTAATCCAATGTATTTGTTGCCTGTAGGACATCACTTTTGCATATCTTATGTTATTTGTGCTCTTGGGAGACTCAAAACAAACCATGTTAAGAATGTACATGTATACAAAATTACCAATGAGAAAAATACATATATGGAACCTCATTATAACGAACTAATTTGGACCTAGGAAATTACCTCTTTATATCAAAATATCAGGGCTAAAAAACAATACAAGAAAGTGGGAACGGCAAAATTACCTTGTTAAAGCAATTTTCCTTATAATAAGGTTCCACTGTATGTAGGATATAGGCTTGAGCTAAATTCAGTTAATGTAAACTCAATGAGTTTATATACAGCCCCATATTGTGACCCAGAAAACCTCCAGAAATGGGCTTTTTCAAACTAATATTTGCTTTTTACTTGACTGTATTTTATTAGAAAACTTTCAGTAAACCTCGGGCATCTTTGCATTCCATCATACATATAATGATCTTGGGACAGCACAGACTACCACTATTGGGCAGAAAGCGAAGCTCACCCCAACAGCAGAATCAGTACAGTACAGCTATACCCAATGATATCAGAAAGGGGAGTTCTGCAAGATTTGGAGGCTTCAGGAACAAAAGTCTCCTCCGCTACTGTCCAACAGGTCCTCTACAATCAAGGACTAAAGGCTGCTGGGCTAGGAAGAAGCCCCTGCTCCAGGACCATCGCCGCATAGTCGAGATGAAGTTTGCAAATGAACATGTGCATAGTCAAGACTTCTGGAAAAACCATCCTACGATCAAAATATACTAACATCAAGCTCTTTGGGAATAATGACCAACAGTATGTGAGACGTAACAAAGGAGAGGCCTTCAACTCTAAAAATACTGTACCAAGTGTAAAACAGGTGGTGGCAGCATCGTAAGCTGAATATGGGTTGCAATTGGGTCTTTCAAAATGACAACCACCCTAAACATTCCTCGAAAGTGATATCGGAGTGGCTGAAGAAGTTTTAATTGAAGGTAATGGAGTGACCGTCAGAATGCAAAGACCTTTAAACTCAATAGAGAACCTGTTGACAGAACTCTTGAAGTGTGTTCGAATTAGGAAGCCAAAGACCCAGACAGAATTTGAAATGTTCTGCCTAGAAGAATGGTCCAGAATCCAGAAGAGGTCTGGAACAAGCTGTCCACAGTGACTACAAGATGTGAAGAAAAATGGAAATAGTACAATGAAGGATTAGGTTTGGTGTATGCAATCTCTTGACTGAAAATACAGTGAAACGTGTATATGAAGACCACTCAAGGGAGACAAGAAAAGCAGTCTATATGATAAGGTGGTATTTATGTACAGGTTCCTTTAACACACGTTTCAATGAGAAACACTAAAGGGAAAGTCCAAGTAGAAAAATGAGAGAAACAGATTCATGAAAATTTGAGGAAAATCCGATGCGAAATGAGTAAATTATGAATTTTTGAAGTACTCAATCAAACACAAATTGGCAACTCTGTGACGTATCTTGCGAGCTCCTCTCCCATTTGCACAATACAGTAAATTTGATATCAGGGTGGACTTGCCCTTGTAGTAGAGACCAAACTTTCCTGTCATCATGAGGAGAAAAGTTGGCAGGAATGAGGCAAATAGTGAGAACATGAGGAAAACAGGTGTATGTAAACGTTTGGGCCCAACTATAGTTCTGATGATAGTCAACACTTCCTGTCCAATGAGTACTCATTTGATTCTCCTTTAATTGAAGAAAAAAGTTTCACTGATTAGTATGTACATGTAAAGGATGTAAGGATGAAAATGTATCAGGTTTCCTCCTAATCAACACCTAACAATCACTGTGCCTTACAAATATGAGATCATGCAAGCTCACACAACTTCAGAAGAAGAATGATCTCATTTGTTTTTCTCTGCAGCTCGATAGCTGTAACAGTAATTTTTTGTTTCATTGTTTTTTTCTGTACTGCTTTTTCTTGGGAGAAACACAAGGGGTTTACCAAAAATTGTGTATAACTAGAAGTCATCAAATTTTCAACCAAAAAAAAATGAGACATTGATATGGTAAGGGTAAAATAACACTAAAAAAGGGAAAAATGGTGTAATTTCAAGGCCTACATGGAAGCTAACTTGGAGTGTGTTTACTCAGTATCAACTGGTCTACTCACAAGTCACTTTAACCTTTCAGGACAGGAATTATTTAAGGGCTAAATTGATCACATTTTGTTCTTCAAATTGGCAACAATAATATTTTTCTTTTAGTGCTACATGGTTCTAATAAGGTGTGATGTTTTTTTAAAACAATATTCATAGTTTAAAATTTTGTTGAAAAGTTGAAAAATTGCCAATTTTGATGAAAAACAATGATTTTGAACCTCTCAATGTGTTGCCAATTTAAGGATTTTAAAGCTTATTCTTGTTTTAAAAATTCCTGGCATCAAACGCAATATGGTCATGAAACAAAAATACATTAGTGTGTGCAGAAATTTTTGCTCTTTCTACTCATGCATCTGGTGTATTTTCTAGAGCTCTGAATCAAAAGTTATTGAGCCAAACCACAAAATGTGGTCAATTGTCTTGAAAGGGTTAACCATTATTTATAGGGTACTTAAACTTGCAATATTTCTTTAGAGAAGAGAAGTAATATTGGATGCTAATATTTTGTACCGGCATGGAACCTCTAACATACAGAGTAAAATATTTCTTGGTGGGTGATTGGTTCCATATCCATTCACAAAACTTCTTGGCAAGTTTTACACCATCATAATGCGATGGAATGTACTAAGGGCTCTTGGCACAACACCAAGTCATGGAATAAGTCTTCTACTGCATAGTGCATACATTTGTCTTATATTATTTACAGATGATACATATCTTCATTTGTGATTATGCATGGTGCTGGTATCACTTCATCTTCCAGATTTAACTGTTAATTAGTGGACACAATTAAAATGCCCAGTCAGTGCATTGCTGGAGGCTGTCGTAACGTACGTAAGGATGGAGTAAGTCTGCATGTTTTTCCAAAGGATCCCACTGTTCGACAAACTTGGACTGAGAGGGTCCAGCAAACAAGATTGAACTGGTCAGGACCCAGTAATTTCAGTGTTATATGCAGTGATCATTTCAGCAAAAGTGACTATGAAAGTGGTCTTCATGAACAATTCAACATAGCGAGAAGAAGGATACTTAAACCAGATGCTGTGCCAGTAATTGAAGTCAAAGTGCAGCCTGATGCTCAAAATGCTAAGAAGAGGACAAAAGTGAGTGTGAGTGTGTGTAGAGATGATCATCTGGAGCATAGATTCCTTCTATCTGTCCGCTTAAAGGCAGCAGAAGTGGAGGAGAGGGAAAAAATGCATTTGGACTGATCTCTGGTACTTTATTAGTATGCTGAATCACATCCTCAGTTAAAGTCACTCATTCTAATGCATTCATCTACATGTCTGTATGGAATAATTGTGCAAAATATACCATTCTTACACATGTAAGACATACATTACATGTAGTACATTACGGTTATTTTGGTACATTCTTTGAATGAATACTAGCAGTTTGATTTAGCTGCATGGGTATGTATATGAAGATTTTCATGGGGAAAATGATACTAGAATTTGTGATTTGGTTAATCTTTTAGACGTTGGATTGCCAAATGAACTGATACATACTTAGCAAGCTTCTTGGGAGGAATTTATTTACCCTTGGTCCCAAGTTGAGTGGAATAATTGGGCTTTTGCTTTATACAGGAATTACAGGTGTTACCCTTGACAGTACCCTTGTCCTTGTAATCCCCTCCCCCGTAATGAATGACCGTGCCAGCTATCGACACAATGCATGTTTATATTATATATTCACCTATGATGCCAGTACATTGTATATGATATGAAGAAAGTAGATGCCTAGCAATGGTGATCTATGTTTATTAATTAACCCAGTGAATGCTCTTTCTTGACTCATTGATAGAACACCGAGCAGCCCCAAAACAACAGCCAGCCGAAAAACACTGTCCAGTCGGAGAATACCAATCGGCCCAAAGTTAATAGGCAGCGGAAGAAAATCTGCTACACTGAGGATACCGACCACCCAAAGACTTCCAGTCAGCCCGAGAATACCAGCAAACTTGCAAATACTGATCAGTCAAAAAATATAAATCAGCTGAAAAAGACCAGTCAGCCAAAGAATACTAACCAGCTGAAAAACATCAACCAGCCGAAAGACAACAACCAGCCAAAAAAAACTATCCTGTTGGAGAATACCAACCAACTGGAAAACATTGTTCAGTCCAAGAATTCCAGTAAGCCAAAGGCCACAAACCAACCCAAGAAAGAATCAACCAGCATTTCTGAAATGGAAGAACTTGCAGATGTTAATTATTGGACCATAGAGTCTGCATCATCAGAATCAGAGGTAAGAATGGAAATGGCATCATCACTGTCAAGTGTGTTTGTTAGTAAACAGACTGTATAAGCCGCTATTTTTTGTTACAGATATTTGTGCAGATGACAGGAGCATGGACATTTCCGCAAGTTGTTTGTGCAATGATTATCATGGGCTACTACTTACGAGACATGCACTGACGGCTGGTTTTGGTAGTGTGTTCAATATGCATCCCTACAATATTAAGCAAAATTTGCAGAAATAAAACTTACAGCCTGTACAGTATTCAAAGCTGAGATTACACTCTTTCATTATCCTGTAAGTGTATTATTACTTGGAAAAGATTGATATGTTGCAGTATTTCTTTTACAGGTTTCTTCTCAACACTATTACAATTTTATAAAACGTTAGTTTACAACTGTATTTTAAATCATGATCATTGCCACATTGAATTTGTAGTTCATCTTTTTTTTTTAATTTATGTGTTTATTAAGAACTATAACATATTTACAATAAAACATAATGACATATTTGTAATGTTGACGGCAAAAAAAAAAAATAATGCTCAACGGAGCGTAATGAACAACAAAAAAAGGACAAGAAAAACAAAAAACAAACAAACAAATGAGGACAGTACAACACACCAGTACAGTACAACATAATACAACACAACAAAAATATCTCTCTGCAAACCAGTACAGCAGAGTCTCACTGTAACAGGGACCATGAATACAACTGTATGTTCTTTCAAATAAGAATGACAAAAATACTATAAAAGCAAATGAAGCATACACAATTTAAAACTGCGGCACGGTGCCATCGGAACAGAGGAAAAAGAAATTTGTAATTCATCTTTGTAGATAATGCACTGATTCTGACTTTTGATACAGGCAGTCTGTATTTAAAGTGCATAGGGATTTTCACGAGTACCATGTGCAAGGAATTACCATTATTATCATTATAATTTCATTATTATGAAATGTCAGTACCATATTCTTAATTTTTAGTCATAGCCATTTCTATTGTGCAATATTTGTCTTCATATATTAATTAACATTGCACTTTGCTCAATTTCGTATCTTCACTTACAATATGTTTTTAAAGATGAAGTTGATTTCTTGTCATGTGATAACACTGAATGAAAATGGAAAAATTTTGGAAAGGTCGATTACATGTACATGTATGTAGAATTGATGTACACCGAGCAGTTTTGGAATTATCAAAATGATAAAAAATGGACTCAATCTTGCTGAAAGTAACATGCACTGCACACAGAAACATATATAGGACACTGTACACACATGCATGTGGGATGAAAATTTGGTCCAAACTTTTCAGCTATTTCTCATCATATTTTGATTATGAGGGCATTTGAAGAGCAATCCTTTCCAGGAGACATATTCTCCCAAACTGACATCAAAAAGAATAAAAAAACTCACAAACTGTTTTTCTCCTTTACCAGAATTCAACCTTCTCTTCAGTGTAGATGTAGATTGGTTTGTTGTTAACTCTCATTGTATGTTTTATACCAATAACCTGAACAGATCAAAGAGATGGATGATGTTGGAAGTGGTACAGAGAGCCCTCAGAATGATACATCTCAAGATGATGCATCTCATGATGATGAATCTGAAGATGATACCTCTCAGGAAAGTCGTTCAGAGGACCATCCCTCATGGATTAAGCTTAACACCATATCCGTGCCCATCTCTAAGTCCAAACAGGTAAAGCTTAACAACAATAATGATGATTTAAAGAATAATTGCTGTAACTGCTGGATTTTTGAGGTCACATGTATGATCTGTCTATGAATGGAAAAAGAAGTCAAGAATTTTTTCTTTAGAATTCATATATGCAGTTTGTATGATTTCAAATATAGGGAGGCATGGCCAAATTATTTATTAAGAAATGTCTCCCATGAAGCTTCCTAACATATGTAGCCATTGTCCTACTGGGGTTCATGAATATTAATGAGTCAGAAGTTAGAGGACCAAGATACTTGTTTCTGATTTATCATGTCATTGTCATGGATCAGAAGTGGCCCGGTGGTATAGTCATTGCCCGAACAGGAGTAGATGTTGCAGGTTCAAATCTTGGAAATTTTGTTGTCCGTCTTGTCTTTTTTTTAATCATGTGCCAATCCTACATATGATCTCCATGCTGGGAGTTATAGCGAAATTATTTCTAAAGAAATTTCTCCCATGATGCTTCCTAACATTTATTGATCAAGGTGTTTACCCTTACATTGTACAATACCACCAAGTTTATTAACAAGTTCCACTAATATCAGATTTTATGAGGCAAGTCTTTAATATTAATTTTTTCTTGTTCATATTGATTTTTATTCAACCCCAAAATCCATGAAACCTTTATGAATTTCATGAGGAAAGACAAGCCTTTCTTCATCCATACAAATTAGACTCAGTATTGTTGAGGAGGCGCGATGACTCAGTGGTAGAGCAGTAGTCTTGTAACTGGATGACCCGGGTTCCAAACCAAACCCTTTGGTAAGGTATAAATCCTCATTACCAAGTCCCTTGGAGAGGACCTAAAGCCGTCGGTCCCCTGATATTAACTTTTGTACCTGTTCGAAATGTCTGAAAATTTTCTGACAAGCAAAAAAAAAAAAAAAGAAAAAAGGTTATCACATTTTTGGGGTCTACTTTTCCTCCAACAATCTCTGACAATCAAAAAAAAAAAGAAAAAAAGGTTATCACATTTTGTGGGGGGACATTGGCCTATCTTCAGAATCGTAGGGAGGACATGTCCCCCTGTCCCCCCAGGATTTGCGCCCATGTCTGCAACATATGATATCAATACAATCAGGTATTTGATGGCTGGGGAAGATATGATTCTTTACATTTTTTCAAATTTATTTTCAGCGGTCTATGAGGGTATGTGGAAAGTGTGTAGCATGCAAAACAACAACTGATTGCGGAAAGTGTGATTTTTGCTTGGTAAGACTTAGAATATTTCAAATATTATAAGAAATAAGTGATGCGATATCATAGATTTGGTAATGAAGAAGTCTATATAGTGTTAGAGAAATCATATATTATACTTTCAGTTAATGGAACTGTAATGTGTTCATGTTACAGTATGAAGACTGTTTCATCTTTAGGTTTAGCATGAAATATCTTCTATTGGACAATTCACAGTGCAATGACATCTTTTGTTACCAGAAAGAAAAAATAGCTTCATTACGCAACCAAAATGAGTACACAATTTTGAAGATTATACTACAGGGAAAACTCGATATAACGAGGTCGTTGGGACCGAAGGATTTTCCTTGTTATAGCCGTTTTCTCGTTATATCAGGACATACATAAAAATGCACATATGGGACTAAATTCTACATGTACACTTATAATGTACCTGGTTCTTCTGCCGCCGCCGCTTATATACTCATTTGAAAGCTATGAAGACATTAATAATTTATGTTAATTCACGATCTGAATTAGCTAATAAAATATCGGATCATGTCGGAAAATGCGTTAAAAGCATTATTTTCAGACGCGAAGTTACCGACTAAGGGTTAAGTCCGTCACACTTCGCAATGAATATATACGTATCGCGATCGGGACTGCGCCTGTACTGTCAGCATAGCGCATACCCATGGTATGAAAAAAAGTCTCATTCATACCTCTGAGGCTGATCTCCCTGCGCTGTGATATGAATAAAAAGACGCTCCTTGCGCTGTGATACAAATAAAAAGACGGGCCCTGCACCGTGATACAAATAAAAAGACGGGCCCTGCGCTGTGCATGTGTGTGATACAAATAAAAAGATGCACCTGCATCACCCGATATATCTTTACTATATGCTCATGTGTGTGCAGATTCTCCAGCTGAATGATTTTTGTCCATTTGAGGCGCAGTGAAATTTGCTTGCAAGTTATAACGGGAATGATTAGCAGTCTTTTTTTGTTTGTTTTAGAGGCACAAGATTTAGCTCGTTATAGCCGATACCTCGTTATAGCCGATATCTCGTTATAGCCGACCTCGCTATAAAGGTTTGTGCTGCCATATTACATGCAAGTAAATTTGGGACCGTGACAGTATTCTCTTTATAGCCGTTACCTCGTTATAGCCGACCTCGTTATGTCTAGTTTCCCCTGTATTTACAAATTTAAGGCAGGATATACCATCTGTGGCAAGAAAGATGTTAGTTTTTATACTTGGATTAACATGGTTTGTCTCTCTACTGTCATGTATTTGTTAAATACTTGTTAAAGGTACTAAGATACTAATTGTTTAAATATTTCATTGGTAGTAATCACATATATGTTTTTCTTTGCAAATCAAATTCGTATTTAGGACTAAATTTTCAAATTGTCATAAGTCAGACCCCCTCCCCCCTCCCCCCCCCCCCTGGAAATTACATCCCATGGGCTACATTTCCAAATATTTTTTTATACTAAAGGTGGACTGTAGTCTAATTTTCTGTTTTAATCAAGGAAGGTTCATTGTTATCTAGGCAGGTTGAAGTAGGCTTTTTTTTATATTGTGCGATTTAATAAATCAATATTTATTGTATGTTATTACACTTTCCTCAGGACATGAAGAAATTTGGTGGACCATACACACTCAAACAGAAATGCCGTTTAAGGCAGTGTTTGAAAAAAGCCAGAGTAAGTAAACAGAGATAATCACAAATTCTGACCCTTGTTTTCTTAAAATTATTATTTAGAGTCTGATACATGAAACGGTAAACCATAGTGATTATTGGGAAGGTTAAAGCTCCTTGTTTCTTGTTTTCATTTTATCACTTGGTTGTTTTATTTGATTATTTGTTCTTCTAAATGTATTTATTGTGTTAAGTGTGTGTTTGATATCGTACTTTGCTATTTTGAACTTTACAGCATGGATGTTGTATGCTGTAGGGCTGATTTTAATTGGGTCATGTATAGATATGTAAATGATGTCAATTTCATGGTGTGAAATTAAGAAATTGGAAGATTCTTTCTTGATATCTTAACCTAAATATTGTATATTATTTAGTGCTTGAAAAAATTTGTAAAGCCCTATAGCACAGAATATGATCTGACTATGATCCTATCTTGGAAGAATTTTCAAGAGCATCTAATATAAACATTAAAACACATAATTATATCTTAATGATTGAGGTTCTGAATAATCATATGAATAATAAAATACAATTTTAGGGATTGCAACCTTCCTTCTAGGAGGAAAAGCCAAATTTGCTTCAAATCGTAGTTTCATCAGATTGTCTACAATTTGAAGCCAATTCGCCCTTTACTCTGACTGGAGAGCTTACAATGCATTGAAATGTAATTTTTTAGTATTTCATTATTCGAACCTCCTTCAGGATAATTGTACTTACTTAAATTGCCATATTTAATGCTGTGGTGATTTACTTGAAAAATCTCATCGCAGTCAGATTGTATAGAATGCTGTGAGCTTAAAGTGTACCAATCACCTAAAGAAAATAATTTGTGTACAGCTAGAATGTATAAAATCAACCTCAAAACACTTTACCTGGCCTTCTATGGATTAATGCTTAAGGAGTATGAAGAAAATAAGGAAAACGTAAATCGCCCTCGCGCGGAATCCAACTCCGAGTTTGGTCCGTGCTGGCCCTTATTCTTTGCGAGTGCATACAGGTGCATCGACTAGTCTCATCACAAGTCGCTGTAATGTTTATTGGGAGTGTATTTCAACTTGCAATATCTCTTTATAGAATCGACATTGTAAGCTCATATTTTGAATATAGTATAGCAACAGTGAACCCGTAACATACAGAGTAAAATATTGTTTGGTGATTGGTACACTTTATGTTCAGAATTAATGAGAGTATATAGTTGCCTATATTATACTTTTTCAAATTCCATATCATGGGATATTAAGCCTATTTTGTCCTTACTTATCTCAAAAAATATGCAGAATAGAAACAAAAATTGGAGGCATAAAATGAAGAGAAAACTGTTGTCAGGGAAATCCAATGGACAAAGTAAACTCAAAAAATTGGTAAGTCAAAGTTAAAACCAGTAGTAAAGCTTTACATGTTTTTACTTCTAGAATGCTTAATGAATTGATCATAAAGCCACAGTTGCTAAAAAAATATTGTATCAGTGTAAAGTGTCAATTACTGTGGTCCTCAGTAAATCTGATTTTTCCATTGTTTCTTTTGAATGGAATGTTGATGCTGCTTTTAAGGTAATATTTTGGCATGTTTGTGAAAGTAGTTGTTTAATTATCTTGAATGTACAATTAAAAAAAACACATCACTGAGAGTTGTAAGAAAATGATCAACTGTGGTAAAGTTGATTTTCAATAAGAATATCTAGTATTAGAGTACTTTCTTCTATTAAGAACATAGATATCAAACTAGAGAAGTAATTTCTTACCAATGTCATCCTCCTTGTCCAATTTACCCGTGTTCCCATCACCTTTTTGACTGATTTTTCAACAATTCACAATTTAGTATTTTAAAGTATGCTGTCAAACCAATCTTTCTCTGTATCCTTAATCTGGATAGTTATACCAAATAGAAGCCCATGAAATATGGAGCACATTTAATGTGCTCCGTATTTCATGTGCTTATATCGTCACTGATTTTACGAACCGGCGTAGGAAGTCTCACAGCAAGATAATCTGAGATAGTCGTGTTTAAAGACTTTGTGCATTTAAAATGCTCATTTCAATACCGAAGTTTCATTCAGTCATCGTAGAATTAAACCGGTAATGAGAGTGGAATATTTTCTTTCATGTGCATTGGAAAAAAGAAATGTAGTATTTTTGGTTTAATCCCTGCTAGAAATTGTATGCCGGTTCGTAAAATAACGATATTTGGTCCATATTTCATGTGCTTATATTTGGTGTAACTGTCATTGTGATACATACTTTGGTAGCATGACTTTAATTTTGAATGTGTGGGTTTGTCTTGTTCACTTCACATTACAGTATGTTTAACTAAAATAAATTATTATGTACCCATTCACCTACTGGAACCCAGTGATTCTTATGGCTATGGGTAAGAAAATACTTTGGTAGTCAAAGGGATAATTGTACTTGGTGTACCCTTAATGATCATATTGAAAAATTGCATTTTTCTTATCTCTTTACAACCCCACAGAAATCTTCAAACTTGAATCAACATGACTATACCTTGACCGAATATTACCCCACATCAAGTGAACCAGAGATAGAAGAAGAAATAGAAAATGGAATAAAGAAAATGAAGAAGAAACTCAAGAAAGAAGAAAGGGAGAAAAAGAAGCTGAAAGAAAAGACAGTGAATGAGGTATGATTTTGTTTACGCCTAGTAGCTCTAAGAAGATGACTGCAATATTTAAGTTTAATAAAAGAGGATAGATTTTAAGAGGTAAGCATGTACATTTTTAAGCCTTGATACAATCTTTTGGAAACCATAGATGGTGATGTTCAACATAATTAGAAAATATAAGACTGAATTCTTCAGCCTTTTCTCCATTTCTGAATTTATCAGTTTCTCTCCTTGACTTCTTACTCTGTAAATTAGACTAGCTATATATATATATATATATATATATATATATATATATATATTATATATATTATATATATATATACATTATATATATAGTGGCTGTAGCACTGACATTGTGTTTCATTTATATCAGCCCTCTGTCCAGTGAGGGGGAAAAAATCATACACACACCATGGCCTCGTCTTATAAAGGGTTTCGATTGATTACAAATAATTTGCAATTGATATCAATTGCAACTCTGTTTGGAAATTGGAAATTTGCGATTGATTGGAGGATATGCGAACGATTTGAATCGATCGCAACTCTTTATAAGACAGGGCCTGGTTCAAATTTGTTAGTCATGATATTGGTTGAAGAACACAATTGATGTTTGTGAAAAAAGGGCAATTTAAATTGACAAAAAAGGAACCATAATTGACCCTTGATATAAAACAATTTTGTTATCCTTGGAGGTAGTCGAGGCAATCTTGGTGTATGATATGGACAAGATGATACGATGATATACATTACTGTAAATATTCTAAGTGAATGACATTTTTCACTGATAGGATAAGGAGCAGCTAGAGAATACTTCTGTGGTGCAACAATTCATATTGGATGGAGAGTCTTGGACAGTAATGTCTGCATCTTCAGGGGCAGAGGTAAAATATAACTTCATAATTTATGAAATGTATTGGTGCAATGTCTTAATAATCATTTGTATTTTGTAAAAACTAATTTTTTGAAAGATAACGTGATATAAATTATGTATGCCTTTTTCTTAACAGTTCTGTCAGTTTGAAAAATTGAATCTTTTTGATAGCAAAATTTTAATCCTATTTGTGAACAGGACTTCTCAGCCAACCAGAAAAATTGGTGTATCTCATGGTTTGCGCATGAGTACCCGGATGACCATGTAATTTTAAAACAATATTTCATGGTTTGTGAAAAAGTACCCGGATGACTGTGCAATATATTTCTATATCTCATGGTTTGGGGTGCTCGCGCCGCATAAAAAAAGTAAATATATGTTTAAATATGCAAGGTGAAAACAATGGATGTATGTGCACAGCCCTTGCAAGATGCTTGGGTAAGGACAAAATAATGGTTTTCTACCTGTGTTGAAGTCAATACAAAAACATATGGACATGTAATGGTGAAAATTGAGAAACTAGGTTTCATACAATTAATTAATAATATTGAATGTGGGTCAAAAGGGTTTATCGCACTCGCCTTGAAAATATTTCATTTGTTGTGCCGACTCGCGAAATATGCTCATAGCCCGTGTGATATACCCTTGTATCCCTCTCAATGCCATTCCATATTATATAACTACATTTCACTATTGGATTCTTCTGCTTCATTACTAGGGTATTCTCTAAGATGCAGTTGTGCATTGTACACCTTTTGCCCTATCAGTTTGGTATTTCTGTAAAGAGAGTATCTAGGATTTTGTAAAAATTGTGCATAATGCCAAAAACTTACAAAATGGGCACTTTTTGTTGTGTACTTTACATGCCAATTAGTTATGGGGTGGTTGCCCCCCCCCCCCCCCAACCACTGATTCAGTTAAGGCTAAATTAGTGTTTCTTATCTTTTTTTTGGCAGGATGATGATGATGATGATGATCGATCCTCATTATATATGTCCTCCTCCTCCTCCTCATCTTCTTCCTCCTCCTCCTCCTCCTCCTCTACTTCACCATCAATATCCCCTGTGCAATCACCAAAGCGACAGACTCCATCTCCTTCATCATCTGGCTTTGCCGTTTTGCCAGAACGACAGGCCAAGGTCGCAACCCTGGTCAGTATGATGGATAGGATGGGCAAGGAGAGTCATAAAGACAAGACTGAAGAAAGATCAGATGAACCTGATGATAATGAAAATGCTCTTATCTTCTGTCTGTGCAGGAGCACCGACTATTCTCAGTTTATCATGTAAGTTTTCGGTTCTACGACACATGCTCCGGCAGCCTTTGTTCTGCTGCCAATATCTTGTACTTGCCAAATTCTTAACTTCAAACCTGGACCAAATCCTATACCTAACCCTATATCTTTGGTAAAATACATCCCAAATCAATTTTTGTTACAGCAAATGTCAGGTCACCAAGTTTTCATGTCTTCTGAGCATGTTGAGATAATAATACAACTTATGATAAAGTTACATTGAGGAAAAGTACCAAGTAAAGCCATAGGATGAATAAAAAAAAAACAAGGAAGTTAACGTAATTTATCATCTGTGATGAAAAAAAGAATAAGCATTGAACATCAGGGCCCCGTTGCATAAAAGTTACTATTATGGTAACTTTGCCATCAATGGTAACTGCCATGGTAACAATGCTCAATAGCCAATCAAAATCAAGGTTTCCATGGAAGTTACCATAAATGACAAAGTTACCATAATTGTAACTTTTATGCAACGGGGCCCAGGTAGGTTTAGTGCATACAAAAACAAATGCATTTTTTAATCTATTTATATCTATTTCTAGATCATGTGACTATTGTGCCAAAATGTATCATGGAAAATGTGTTGGTGTGGAGGAACTGGCGGCAAGATTCATTGTAAAGTATGCCTGTCCACCCTGCAGAGGTTTGTATCTTGTATCATTCACTAATAATATAGATTATAAATTTGATTTTGTTAAGATTTGAATTTATAGAAATCAGTATACATGTAAGTGATGAAGTGAATTTTAAAGAAATCAGTATAGCTATTCTCGATGAACGTTTTTGTCCTTCCAGAAACACTCAAATTTCATCAGTTATTCATGAATTAATCAGGCACTGTACTAAAACCATTCATTTCATAGATGCACATACACACTCAAACAGAAATGCGGTTTAAAGCAGTGTTTGAAAAAAAGTCAGAGTAAGTAAACAGATAATCACAAATTCTGACCCTTGTTTACTAAAATTATTATTTAGAGTCTGATACATGAAACAGTAAACCACAGTGATTATTGGGAAGATTAAAATTCATTGAAATTTATGAATTAATCAGACACTGTACTAAAACCATTCATTTCATAGATGTATGTAGTAAAATTTTTCAGTTCGGTTCAAAGTTGGGTTCAAAACCTTAAACTCTGTGCACGTATGCTCATTTCATTTAGCGGCTTTATTTTTTTTTTTATTCAAGTGGTTTTATGGAGTAGTTTACCAGGTTGTGTCTGAATGAGCCTATACCCAGAGGCATCAGAACGTCTGGCTCGGACAGTGGAAGTGGGGGGGGGGGGGGGCACCTTTTGTTTGGCAGACAAAATGTGCCATCCCACATTCATTGTCCGAGTTGATGTTCTGATGCCTCGGCCCCCCCGGCCCCCCTTCCCCCCCCCCAAAAAAAAAAATATATATATATATATATAATAAAATAAGTGAAAAAATAAATAAAAAAATGAAAAATAACAAAATAAAATAGATAAATAAAAAAAATAATAAATAAATAAAAAATAAGGATTAAAAAAAATTGTGAGGATGAACTTGATGTTTGGGCTAAGCGTAGATCATTCTTTTGTCCAGAAACTCAAACGGGTACATGTATTCTAAAGATTAGTCCCATGGGAAATATTTTATGCCAAATCCAACAATCAGAATGAAAATTCAGAAATTGTTTCTTTAAAAAGTTCAGTTTTCGATAAACCTATTGGCATGGAAGGTGTTAAGAATTATTAACCTATTGTTTGATTTTTTTTTTGTTTTAATTTTAATTTTAATTTTTCATCTGCAGACAAAAACCCAGCTCTTACAGTTGACTTTGAAGAAAGACATGCACAGCCAGGGACTGAATCAAGGTTGAAATATGATGAGAGCAAGGAATCTGACGAAGAAATAGAAGAACCAACCATCAAGACACCTCAAGAGAAAAAGAAATCAACAAGGAAGAAGGCAAGAAATATAGTATTTCTCATGTTATTCTGTAGAAAATTCCTTCATACATGGTGACAACATTAATTAATGAAATCATGGAACATCTTGTTTATATCCTTGAAATAAGCATTCTGTGGTTTCAAAATTCATGACAGGTAAAATTCCAGATTCAATATTGGTAGAAGTGGTGGGGGTAAAAAAAACTATATTTTATTTTTTTTTAAATACAGATAGTAGGAAGGAATTGGATGGAGTACATATGAATAGCAAAACTTATGTGGCAAGAAATCATGTTTAGTGTTTCATTGGACCCGCAAAGCACACTTTTTGACTGCTTATTTATGTGATAGCAATAGCATTAGTGTACATGTGTGTTAAATTGAAAAGTCCATGTTTTTAAATTTTACCTGCCATATATTTATCACTTGGCCTGAATTTAAAATTGAAATTACAATCCGCAAAAGAGTATAGTGCATTCAAAGAGGAGAAAATTTGCTTTTTTAGTAGAATATGAAATGCTGTGTGCAGCCTGTTTAGATTGCACCAGGTTATAAAATTTGGTAATGATGTTGATTATCTGTGTTTACATTTTGCAGTGTACTAATTAAATGACACTATTTATTTCCTAACTTTTAGCGTAAGATGAAAAAATGTTGGGATTGCATTCCGTGCAGCAGAACAGAGGATTGTGGGCGTTGCAAGTTCTGTAAGGTAAGACAGATTCTATTGGGTGGAGAGGAGCAATGTGGATGAAATGCCTTGCTCAAGGACATACATGCTCTCATTAGCACCGATAACCAAGTGCTTCAAAATTATATGCATTATCAGAAAAAGTGGTTCACAAAGTAGCGAAATGCTCCTTTCTTTTGGAGCAACTTACAGTTAATTGGTGAACTTTATTTTTCAAAGATAAGATTTAGTGCACATTGCCAACACAAAATAATCGTGACTGAATTTCTGTCAATACTTTAAGACTGATCTGGGCCCTGTTTCAGATAACTTGTTATCAGCAACAAGATACAAAATTAGTTATAAGCTACTTTTTACATTGGATTGGCTATGAGCAGATTTGTCATAGATATGTGGCCTTTGTTATTGATAACAAGTTTTGTGAAACAGGGTCCTGATACATGGTTATGAATGCCAGCTTGTAATCTCACCAGTTTTCATATCATTTTTTTTACAATTTCGAAATGGAGCTTTAGCCTCTGGAAATCTGTAGGACAAAATGTCTGTTAAACATTTTGAAACATTTTTCTGCAAATACCCAGACATTTTCTGATATTTTGAGCACAATCAAGTGATTTTTTTTTTTTTTTTTTTACAATATTCAAAGCTCTGGGCCCCGTTGCATAAAACTTACCATTATCGGTAACTTTGCCATCAATGGTAACTCCCATGAAAACCTTGATTTTGATTGGCTGTTGAGTGATGTTACCATGGTAGTTACCATTGATAGCAGAGTTACCACTAAATTTTATGCAACAGGGCCCAGGTCTAGAGTCATTGTAATAGAATTTCATTTAATGAGAAACTATTTTCGGGTAATTCTGAATGGTTTGTCATGTAGTAGATAGATTTCTTATACCAGAAAATGTAATCAAAATTACAATAGCTTGCTGGAAATCCCATTAAATGTAAAGCACAACTGGCATAAAAGCATGAATAATTTATTTGTTGTCTTATTTCTTGTAGACTTTATGTGATTCTTTAGAATTTTCTCCTGACATTACTGGAACTTGAGATTACATGTAAAATGACACTTCCATCTTTCTATGTTGTTTGAAATATCTATATTTTTGTTCCTATTATTCAAACTGATGTCTGCAAGATTTCTTTGTTATGTTACCTTACTGAAGAGCAAAAGGCAGGTTTCTGAAATATTTTGTCTGAACTATTTTAGCCAAATTTGTTTAGGGAGATCTGAATTTTGCATGGATAGTGTTGATACGTTAGTGCATTTGATGAGGTAAATTCACTTTTGTTATTTTTTCCTTTTCTTTTAGGACAAAACAAAGTTTGGAGGGAGTAACGTCAAAAAACAAAAATGTCTTTTAAGAAAGTGTTTGAAGAAAAGAACTGTAAGTAAATTTGTGAAGAAAACATCTTTATAGGGTAATTCCATGGAGAAAGGGACATATTATCATGCAGAAAAGTGTGTCTAATATGTCAAGTTTTTGAAGGAATGTGTATGATTCTAAAGCTTTTGATATTTTCAGTAGTGTCTATCTTTCTTATTCCATTAGAATTTATTTTGAATTCAATCAGTTTCCTTGAACTCTCCAACCAAATTATACATGTAAATGAACACATTGGTCTGTGAGCATTAAAAATCAACTTGAATGTACATTACACAACGTTCTGTAAGATATGTTTTGTCCCTCATAAATGGGCATATTGCCATTATGACAGAATTTGTCTTTGGACAAACTGTAACACATTCACGGGTTACTGCCATATTAGGGTTTTCTGTTGTATCATTAATGAATGTTTAAAAATCATTTGAAAAGTGTCTTGTTGCATTTATGCCAATGTCATAAAAGTACATTGAACCTCGAGCTTTGCAACCAAAATGCTCCATTGTTAAAAGACTTTTAGCAGAGTTCTGTTTCTCTCTTTGTGACGAATGTAATTAGAAAAGATATCATCTTGAATATGACTTGTATGCACATTATTCATGTATGTAATTTGAGCTACCATGGAATTACCCTTTATCATTATTATAATTTGTTTGTGATTGTAGGGTTCCCATTGCACACATTTAGTATCATGATCACATGCTTATTACCACAGGCTGTTGGGGGGGGGGGGTTCAGTTGTAAAATTCTAAATCCATTCTTCTTTTTTTTCTTCTAAGAATTAAATTTTCGATATACAGGAGTGTGTGAAAAGTGACAAGAATTAGCCATTACAAATACAGAAGTACAGTTGATGGTATTTCTTGAATAGGATCATTAGTAATTTCATAGATACATGCACTGAACAGAAGCAATGCGTATTGAAATTATGTATTATCAGTTTATTGTGGAAACTTTGCATTGATTACAGACATTGTGAATGATTAAAAAATTATCAAGCAATTATTAAGGATTTATTTGACACTGGCTAGATGTATGATTAACTGATAAATTTTGAAGATATATGGATTTTGTTTTTCAGTAGTGAAGTTTCTGAAAGAAACAAGTGTGAATGAAGTATGTTGGTTTCCTGAGCAGTAAGAAAAATTTTATCAGAAAAATAAATATTTGATATACGAAGTCCTGTTAAAATTTATATCCTAGGTCTGACAAAGAACAGATTTGCCCTGAATTTGATGTATTATTTTCATGATTTTCTTTTGTTTTAAATAACAGAAGTCATTGACATCAAAAAAGTCAGAAGTGGTAAGTATACTTATGGTTAAAAAAGTATGTACACAATATCATTTTGCATGGAGCATTCATTTTTAAAGTTTCAGACTTCAAAAGTTTTACTTAACTTTTTTTACTTTTTAATTTTCTTGGTGTGGTAAGCCAGCACTAAACTGTGTGAAAACAAATCAGCAAAGAAGCTATATAGAAGTCTTATACAAAGAAATCGGTAAAGTGAAAATAAATTTCTTTGTACTTAAAGGGCAACTATTTTCAACCAAGGATCATTTGCTTGCTTTACATGGAGTTCCAGACTTTGATAATAATAATAATAATGATTTAAATATACAGGATGAGTCAATAAAAAGGAAACCCAGGTTCAGTCCTGAATATTGTTGCAATCGGTACATGTAGATTTAATTAAAGATACTCACATTGAAGCCAATTTTTTTTTCTTCAATTTGACACCTTCATGAATAAAATCTGAAAATGGACAGCTGAACAGTAACATTTTTCCTGATTCATGTCGAATTTGCCTCTGCCCAAGTTTTGAGTGAAATTGACGGTCAACCCAAAGTTAGTTGAATGGTCTCCATTCCAGTTCAATGCACTCACAATAATGACAGTAACTCCTGAACACCATTCAGCCCAACCTTGGGCAAAGACGATTTTGACATTTTTTTTTTTTTTAATTGGCAAGTGTTCAGTCATTCATGATTAGATTTTGATGAACAACCTATCAAATTAAAGAAGACATTATCAACTATCATACCATTATAATACATTTCAGTGATGTCTCTTAGTTTTGAAGATATTGGGGCTTGAATATAGGTTTCCCTGTTATTGACTCATACAGTATATCATGAGTTAGCTATAGCCTGTCGTCTTTTCTTTTATTTCTTGCTCTCTAATCCTCACAGACCCTTTGATATATGGGTCACCATTTGATGATAACCTCCCTCTTTGGTTTTGCTTATCATTTAGGGTTTGGCATGATTTTCCATTGATCCCATAACATTAGCTGGCAATATTGCTCCCTTAACCACTGTGCTATTGTACATTTACATTTAAGAATCGTCTTATTGATTCTAGTGTTGTGTTTCAGGACCCTGTCTGGCAAAAAGTTCTTTCTTTTTTTTGGGGGGGGGGCTTGTTTTTTTCTATTCATATTCAGTATTGAAAGATCCAAGTCAGGCAAGTGTTTTATTTAGGCTCTATCTTTATACAAAATGCACCAGGCTATTATTCATTGTCTATCCTCTCTGTTTAAATTCAGTTTTCAAGAGCTTGCAGAGAAGAAATACATTTAATTCCACCTCTGTCACTTTCCCTCCTGTGCAAAAGCAGTTTTAGTCATAAATTCAGTCCACTATGGAACATCTCATCATGAAATATCCTCTCTAAAACCTATTTCAGACCCTACATAAAAAAAAGGTGGTTCCTGAATTTTTTACATCATTTCTGTAATTTTCATTGAAACAGAAGAAATACATATATCCATACCAAACCATATTATATGATACATCCAAGATTCAAAATGCAGAAATGGTAAGTGAAATGTAAAAACGCAAATGCCCTTCTGTGCATGCTGCCCCAATTGCTTCAAGTCTTGTGATTTTTTGTTTGTGTTAGTGTCATTTTGGATGTGTTAAAGAGAGGAGAGAAGGAAATGAAAGTTGATAAGTAGTCAGAGAAGCTAAAGTTTGTGGTCATACACTAGGCAATAAAGGGTAGCTGCCTTTAAAGATTTATTATATACTGTTTAATATCAAAGTGGGATAGGTCAGTACTCTTTTTATAAAGACCACTGCTCTGTACCATTGAGCTATTGCATTTTAATGTTTGAATATAGGGATATCCTGCAGTTTGCCTAAGGTAAATGCATCTAGCCTTTAATTCGAAAATATACTTTGCCATTGTCTACTTTCTGATCAATCGCCACAGAGAAAACATGTGTCGCACGAGCTCAAGTATCACCATGACTATGCCTTGCAGCCATTGGAGGGAACATCTGACCAGCAAACAGTTCCAGAAGAGAAGAACGAAGATGATGTAAAGAAAGCAGAGTCACTCGAGAAGAAACAAGAGACAAAGGTAGGATTTTCCAACTTCATTTCTTTTTTATGATATGTATAGCCAGAGGAATCTTACACCAAAATGATTTATACTGATGTAGGCTTTCGTTGGAGAGTATCCGATTGGCTGAAAAGCTATGAGATTTGAGCATGCAATATAACCCTTTTTGCACTGTATTTTGCATAAAAACTGCATTATACTGCACTCCATGCTTCCCTGTGCATAGTGCATACCCATTGTTTTGTATTGTTTTAGCTGTACACATTTAATGCAGAAGGCATTGTGAATTTATAATGTAATTGAGAAGAAGCAAGGCATGAGGTCGCATATACCCTCAATTGCATATAATAAATTTTGCATGCATATGGTCATTCAATGTAACATATATTCACCTCCAAATTAAGAATTTCCTTCATGCCATTATATTTCAACTTCAGCCTGCAGCCTAAATGAAATATAAAATCGTTGGAAAATCCTAAATTTGTTGGTTTTTCTCTTTTTTCTTTTGAACATTGGAGCAAGTAATATCTATAGAATATATGGCAAAATTTCATCCAGACTTTCTCAGTAGTATTTAAGACAGTCACAAATTTGCCCATTGATTGTTTTTTTGAATGACATGTGAACGAGTGTAGCCTTGG
The DNA here is from genome assembly GCA_025618425.1 of Heliocidaris tuberculata. Classification (NCBI taxonomy): domain Eukaryota; kingdom Metazoa; phylum Echinodermata; class Echinoidea; order Camarodonta; family Echinometridae; genus Heliocidaris; species Heliocidaris tuberculata. The sequence goes on along the minus strand of CM046832.1, from coordinate 20,543,578 downwards.
ATAGTTCATGTTATGTAGAAGACACGTTGACATGATATTGATGAATAGATAAAGAGGGCAAAAAACAGATGATAAATCATATAAAAATATCTTGGGCTGATTGCAGTAGACGTTCATGATTCACAATTTTTTTTAATGTATCGTCCTAAGAAACAGTTGATGAGAAGTAAAGAAATCTGGAAATATTTCTTGGTTGATTCGGCCATTCTGTCTTTTTCATTTTCAGAAACAAAGAAACAAAAGGAATAAAAACAGTACTTTTTGAAGAAAAGAGGGAGAAAACAAGAAAAAAAGTCCAAAGTGAGGTTTTGAATGATAAATAGTCTTCTGTACGTGCCTATGGTGAACATATGAAGTTTTCATCATTTTCATTTTGTAGATGGATTTTAACATTCCCTTTATTTCTTCCCCCCTCAGAAACAGAATGAGGTACAGGATTGGACCTTTAAAAAAATGACATTCAACTTGAAAGTAAAGGAAAAGAAAAAAAGAAAAAAGAAAAAGGTGAGATTTTTTAGGAAGGAATAGTCTTCTATAATGTGCTTATCAATTACATTTCAAAATGGCTATGTGAATACTTATTTGAGATCTGGTCATATGTAATGTATGTATCATCCCATTAAAGGGACCGAAAAGTCGCAAATCATGGTGTTTTGGAGCTTGGCTCGGCTCATGTAAAATTCAGGAATCTCTGTACATCTTCGGTAAACGAGCACGCAATTGCAGTGATACGCATTCGACCGAAGAAAGACGAACTGAACAACCCAACTGACAAACTACCCCACCCTCGACGGCAATTTTGTTCGCTGCTCCAAGATTGTTGTGATGCACGGCCTTGCAATAGGGGCAAGCGAATGAAATCGAACGTACATAGATAGCGAGCGGTGGCTCCCTTTAACTTCACCGTGCATTATTTTTTACCATTAGTCATTCATTAGTATAGAAGAATATATTGCTTTTAGTGAATTACATTGAAACTTTAGAATTATCTGAACCAATAATCCAGAGTTTGGATTATTTAGAAATTGAAAGGTAATGTTGAGTTTTGGTAAGCCCTCAAAAACTTTTCGTCAGATTTATTGCTTTTTTGTTGATAAATAGCAAGATACAAAGATGCTGTGAAGATTTCATGTCCTAAAGTGGCATATTAAACATATGAGAGGCAAAAAATAATGTAGGAGCCGGGTCAGAGATAAAAATTCTCAACAACTTAAATGTGGACTATACTCCATGCATGCGTTCAAAACCTACACACAGTGACACACATGCTATCTCCGTGCGAAGCCTCCAGATTGTTGTGCGGGGAGCCGTCAGGGTGGAAAGGTCCTAATGTAGGGCAGTATATTGCGTGCTGTAGCGTTCCTTACATATATTTACGGGAAAATTCACCGGAAATCATTGATGGAATACCAAATAATGTTGTACAAACTTCTCTTGATACATGGAAAAGAACATGAGACTATGTTTAACACGTTTCTTTCCAATTTCCTTTTTGCTACCAAAACTGTAAATGAGCTTTAATACCACCAAGAGCAGAATGTAGAAACAAAGAATCATATGATATTTGTTTTATAAATTGTAACCTTGTTTAATGAATAAGCCAGTGTAAAATGTCTATATTGAAAGTAAATGTTTCACAGATATTATCTGCACAGGAATGTATTTACAACTTTGTTAGAAGCTCATTTCTATGCTAAAATTTTGTCATAGCTTTCTCATAAATTGTAAGTTATTGACCTAATCGTATTCATGTTGTATTTATAGTGCATTTATGACACAAATTAAAGAAACTAGAAAACTGAAAAAGAATGGCATATGTGCAATGTAACTCTGATAATATTTCATTTCTTTTCAAGTAGTGTTTAAATTGATGTTTGTTTTTCTTGGTTTATCATGCAGTCCGTGACAATAAGTCAGTTCGTAATTACAATTTGCCCGTGTGCAGATAAAGGTCATTTGTACCAAGTACAACTGACCTTTATACGCTTCATAGTGTGCGCACCAGTATGATTTTACGTGTTAAACAAGTAGCGTGCCCACCAAAACAGATGCGCGTACAAAATGGGGTCATTTCAGGGTTATTTGTACCATGCACTAATTACAAACTGGCTTAATTCGATATATTATGCATCAGAGCCTAAAATATCTTCAAGTGGAGCATTGATCACATTTATTTTCTTTCTTTTCAGCGTGTCCAAAGAAAATGTGGTTCATGTACTTCCTGCAGGAGACTAAAAGACTGTAAAAAATGTGATTTTTGCAATGTAAGTTTTGCCTTTATGCATGTTTCATGTCTCACTATTTAGTACTACTAACTTACATGTAGATTTTCAGTATTTATCCTAATAAGCAGATTAAAAGTTATATTGTGACATCATCACAAAATGAAGTTGAATTATGAATTAATTTTTCTTGGGAAAAAAAACAAACTTTCCTCTAAGTTTGAAGAAAAATTATTAATGTTAAGTAATAAAAAGAACACTAATATTTTCATCAAGAATAATGTAAATAAATGATAAAAATTCTATGTGTATCACAGTATGAATAAGTCTTCAATCATAGAAATTGTCATTACTTATAGGGTAATTTCAAAGGTATTCAATACTATTGAAGCCACCTTTTCTTTCTATAAACATTTGCATTTTTTTGTAACATGTATTCTAGAAAAGTGTCATAGTGCCGTTAAGATTTTCCTTTTAATTACAAAGTATCAAGTAATCCAAACCTGCATAGATCTGTCAAAAAATGTTTGTATTTTATCAGTTTCACTTCTGCACAATCCATAGAGTTGCCACTTCCTTCATATGAAGTATGGGAAAATGTGACAATACTTTCGAGGTATTCTATAAAATTGATAAACTTTCTGCAATCATATATTAAAATAATGATAATGCTTTGATAGATGTATTGTTACCAGATTTTTTAAACATTTATTTATAATGATATTTGAAATGACAGGCAATGTATAAAGCTCATTTTAAAGATATCGGTAGGTCTTGTTGTGGAAAGCTTTTAAATCTTTCCCGGCTTTGGTCGATTAATGGAACAAATAATGGACTGTTGCAGTCCACATTTGTCACATGTAAAGTGTGTATGTAGTTATGTATCATATACAGTCCATAGCAAATAAAGAGTTGAATCCTTTTGATTTTCAATTGATGCAGGATATGAAGAAATATGGAGGGGAAGGCAGACTGCACCAAAAATGCCGTCTCAGACAGTGCCAACGTGAAGGAGGAGTAAGTCTTTATGAAGAAATATTTAGTTGTTATCTTCATGGAAAGAATTAAATACTTTTACTGGAGAATGGGTAGAAAATGTGACATGTTTTAAGAATTGAGATGCTTTTTATTTGCACTATAAAGGGATTGCCATTAGTATTTAGGATGAGAGTAGCATTGTCTTTATTGGGAATAATTCGATATAATAAAAAGTTATGCCAAAGAGGGGAAAAATGGGTGTGAAAAGATGGAATTTTTAACAAAAGTTGTAATAATATACGCAGTCATCATCACAGTAGATTATTCCCATAGTAATGTGAAGAGATTTGTCTACTCTTACAATCCGGTAATGTATGAAGACAATTGGGTTGTAAGCAAACCTGTGTATCACTCCAAATTTGAGGCTAGAGTTCATTCTCAAATTTATAACCATGTAAAAGACAGTGAGAATACGAAATAAGATGAAGAGTTATAAATTTCCATTCCCCTGGGTATAAAAGTTGAAGAGGCAATACTAAAAAAAATAAAAAAATAAATGAAATATATTTACTTGCTTTATTTACATTTATATTACGGATCAAAACATTCAATTCGACACACCGGCCCCACTGTATGGCATGATTTGGACTTGAGCATATGTAATATATAATGTAATAATACATTTAAAAGACAATATAAAAAGTTTCTATTAATCCATTATTGATTAGTTAGAAACGAACAGTTTTTCTTGTTTGTTTGTTTTGTCATGTTCTTATTAAAGTGTTTATGTTTTAAGTTTTGAGTTTTATCTATATTTTCATTACTCGGTACTTGCCACATTCTTACTGTAATTATTTAAATAATCCAGATATTCTTGGTGTGTGCGATTCAACAAGCCTTCCTCTTGGCTTTTCCAGTACATGCCCAATTTCCATTCATTTTCTTCAACTTATCATATTGCCATTTCGTACGTTGTATCAACACTTTTTTTTATCATTACTTTCTTTGTTTGCCAGTCTATGTGAATGTTTTATTTACATGTTTTTAACTTGTTTTTATTTGTTTGTTCATTTATTTGTTTTTGTTTGTATCACTTTTAATGAATTGGAAATAAATACTGAATTGAATTGAATTGAATATTATTTTTTTTTTCCTTTTTCTTTTTCACAAATCTGATGAGAATCCAATGCCTGTGGCCCACAAAATAACTGGAAAACATCTTCATAAATATCTTTTCTGAAAGGTTTACACCTTTCAGTTCTTATGAGTTCACTTTATCCTCTATTTTTTAATTTATTATTTTTATTAATATATGTTAAATTTGCTGTACTAAACAGTTTTGAAATAGTCATAGAAATATTACCATCAGCTGTACTAAATGAGTGCAATGGATACATCTCTTTTTTTGGCAGTTCCTCTCTCACTGGCCCGGGAAAGACCAGTCTCAAAGAACCAGGCTTAGGTCGGAAGGGAAGAAGAAAGGTCTCTCTCCAAAAGTGAAGAGGCGAAGTTGTAGGGTAAGATGCATAAAGGCTCCTTCATACATGATGCAGAAAACCACCTCAAGAAACTGCCCCTTGAAATACAAACTGATTTAATGTGTAAATGAAAGGCAAATGGGTCCTCCCCGTATTTCCATCTCTTTGATAAGATGTTTGGTACTATAGAATCAGAGAATAACATTGAACATAGGCACACTAAAGCTTTTCGTCTGGCACTAATCAGGGTAAACCGCAAGAGAGAACAGAAAGCAGAAATCAAAGAAGTTGAGATATGTGAGTACGGGGAGGGCCCTTTGTTGTGCACAGCTACTCTTAGTTTCTTTTACACCCACTCACCATTCATTTACACATTAAATCAGCTTTTATTTTGAGGGGCAGTTCCTTGAGGTGGTTTTCTGCATCACTCTGATGAGTGCAAAATGAAAAGCTGAAGTATGCCTCTGTTCAACGCTATTCTCACATATCTTTGTATTATAAGACGCAGAAATGTGAAGCATACTATACTAATGGCATTTTGTTACACTGTGGAGGGCTTTTGAGACCGTTAACCATATCTTGCGCGAACGTGAATGAGGCTTTAGTGATATATCAAAGGAACGAGTCATTGCTGCCTGTTTCAAACCTGTTTGTTACAGCTAATCTTGAGTTCTTGTGATGGAACTCGAATTTGAGGGGAACTGGCCTGAAATTGTTCTGAATGGATTATCATTATCATGATAGATAGTCTTGATCAACAAAATGTTAACTAATGACCTCAGAAGTTAGAAATCATATTCACTGAATCCATGTGTACTATTGCATGCCATGTGTTTGGGACGACTAACTTGTTTTTATTTTTTTTCTTTGCTGATATAAACTCAGCTACATTTCTACATTTTCTACCATATATTTAGTAGAAATCATTGATTTGTGGTATTAGACATTCAGCGTAAGTTGTGAATCTGGAAAATTTTACATACCATCATTTCCAGAATCAAAATTACTTTGAAAATAGCACAAGGTGAAGATGTAATGAAAGATGTAATTATTGAGAGAAACTTGCAAATGATTTGATTTTCAAATTTGACCTTTCAGATTTGTTGTTGCACATGCTGTGTACATTTCACTAAAATTTCAGGTCATAAATGCATAACAAAAAGGAATAAAATGTAAATGACATAGACAAGAGTATGTGGAAATGTAGCTCATAATATTGGGGGGGGGGGGGAGCAGATACTGCACAATTAATTTTATTTAGAAGTGAGAATTGATCCCTTGGATACAGTAGCAAACTTACATTATGATCAAGTCTATATAATCAAGTATTTGTGTTTTTGTAAATATGGGTGTAAAGAGGAGATTTTTATTGTAAAAACTTATTTCAGTCATAGCTAATACCAAACATAGAAATGATAATAACTTTTACAGTTTAAATGAATCCCTTTCCTTGTTTTTGGTACTTTTTTAGAAAATTCCTTTGGCTTGTGGTGGATGTGTTGCTTGCAAAACAACCGTTGATTGCGGAAGCTGTGTTTTCTGTCTGGTAAGACATGATATTATGATTTTACAAAGAGATCACTCCTATGTTTCTGATTTCTCAAATAAGTCTAAAATGGACCATGCCCTTCACATGTTGGCTGCTGATTTCACTCATTCCCATGTGTTTAATATAGGGACACTCGGTTTCCGCTGGCATTGTAAGGGAAGATCATGTATATAGAGTGGAGATTATATGAAGCAATTTTAATTGATACTGATGGCCTTTGTAATGGACCATCATTTCAAATGTTTCGTAAAAAAAGACTTTTCAGAGATATCATCTGAATTTTATATTTTGACATTGCCATACTACTAAAATGAATTTTTCCTTAGATACATGTATGTCTGTAATAGTATGATTTAACCTTTTCAGGACATGGATTATATACAGGCTAAATTGGTCACATCTTCTTCATATTGGCAACAATATTTTTCTTTTAGTGCTACGTGGTTCTAATAAAATGTAATGTCTTGAAAACAATAGACATGGTTAGGAACTTTGTCGAAAAGTTGAAAAAATTGCTAATTTCAATAAAAAACAATGATTTTGAACCTCTCAATGTGTTGCCAATTTAAGCATTTTAAAGCTTATTCTCCTTTTTAAAATTTCTGGTGTCAAACGTAATAAGGTCATGCAACGAAAAATGGACACAGTGTGTGAAGATATTTTTGCTCTTTCTACTCATCCATCTGGTATATTTTTTAGAGCTCTGAATCAAAAGTTATTGAACCAAACCACAAAATGGGGTCAATTGTCTTGACAGGGTTAAAGACACAATCTTATAACATGCATTGTTTGGCCTATCAATAAATAACGATATCAGCTGGACATTTATGTGCTTTTCTGTAACAATTGTCCAATATTTAGGATAAACGTTCCAATGGAGGTCCTAACATTTGGAAGAAGAATTGTATCTTCAAACAGTGTTTGCTGAATAAATATGTGAGTATATATTTGAGTTATGTAGACTTATTCTCTCTTGAAAAGTCATTCGTATGCTATATGTATCACCAGACTAATGAAACTTGACATAAATCTTTTAGATGAGAATCGTGTGTGAATTTTAGGCCAACAGCCCTTCATAACTAATGAATTAGAAAAGTGAAAGTCTTTTGCAGTATTCTTTTGGCTTGATTAGAAGTATGCTCATATATACTGCAAATGTACTTGTGTCAATCATACCATCCTTGCACGTCATGTATATTACACATCACAATTTGGACAATCTTTGCACCTGTACATGTAAATCATAACCTCAGGTTCAGTATCATATTTCTGTATGCACATTATTGCAACACAATTTTTCTGCAACAGGGAATATCGTTATGTAGCAGGATCAAGGAGCTTTTTTCTTCTTCTTTGTTGCTTTCATAGGAACTAGACTGCTGATTTGTTACATGTATGTAAATGCATTTACTCTGTGGACATAAAGAGCAACAAATTATATTAATTTTAGGATAAATTTGCATCTAGGTTTTGTGACCTTGGTGCACTTGCTCTGGACTGACTTTTATAAATTTATTTCAAAAGTTAACTTATAGTCAAAATTTTATGAACCTGGAAAAGTTCTGTCCATTCAAGTTTTTTTTTTTTATTTGTGATCCCATGTTGTCTCCGAACAATTTCAGCTTTGTTGCCCCCAAAGTAACTGAACATTTTGCATAATTTGCATAAATCAAAAACGTCACATAGACAGGCAATGTTAAACCACCAAAGACAACTTATGCACTATGTGCACGATGCACCCAACCCTAATGTAGTTAATCTTGTGTAATGAAACCTATGATACAATACAATTCCCTGATATATCCTCCATTCATTGCATCACAAGTTATGCTGCATAAGATGAATAACACACTGGATTTTGATATAATAATAATAATAATAATAATTAAACATTTTTGTATAGCACATAACACATAGGCAAATTTGCATGTCTCTATGCACTTTAAGAATAGAAAACAAGTTTATACAAGAAAAGAAAAAGAAAAAATGCACTGGGTTCATGTTTCTGACTATTCATAAGTGGTGAAAAAATATGTTTTCAAGGTACTAATGAAGGTGTCATAGGTTCCTATAGTTTTGAGTTGTTCTGGCAATTTATGCAAATTGCTCAAGGTTGTCCAAGGGACAACAAAGCTGAAAATGTTCTATGACTCACTTATGGTTACGAATCAAAAAACTTAAACAGAACTTTTCTAGGTTCACCTTTGGCTGTATAGGAGAATCAAGTGGACTATTGTACCTTGATAACAATTTGATCCATATTTTTAGCCTTCAGTATCATGTGTATGTAGAAAAAAGGTTTGTTGGGTAGTTTTACACAGGTCTGTATATAGAGTGTGCTGTGCCAACATGACTGTGTTACTTATCTCAGTGAATATCCGGAATAAGATGTTTGACCAATGCGAGATTCAAACTAGAATTTACGTGCTCAAAATACATGCAAAATCTGATTGTGAAGAACATCTTGGACATTGCTGTCTTGATTGATACATGAAGAAATGTTTTCAAGTTTCATTCTGTTGCATTTTGAATTTCCTGAACTAATCTTCACATTGTTGTTTCTTTGCAGCGTCCTGCTGATGAATGTGGGTCGTGTAGAGCATGTCAGAAACCTGTAGATTGTAAACATTGTAAACCGTGCAAGGTGAGAGGTCAGTTACATTAGTTTGGGAATTCTTTGTATTAGAAGAGATGCAAGGACTTATTTGCCTATTTGTTTACTTTATGGACTGAAATGAAAAATGAAGATTTCCTCCAGTTCATAGGACTGACAAAGCTCTCAGAGGAGATAAGGATGGGGAGATTAAGATGGTGGTTAGGAGAGAGAGAGGAAAGCCATTGGCTTCAGAAAATAATGAATTTCCATGTGACTGGCTGAAAACCCTGAGGCCAAGCCTTCCCAAACTTGGGAGGAGATAGAAGAAGATAGAAGAAGATTTTAGAGTATCTCATTATCTATTTACTGTTCACTTATCAAGCTGTGCAGTTTTTGTCCAGTAACAAACCAAAATGGATAATGCACGTTTTCTCCATTCTCTTGCGTGTAAAATCAATGTTCTGATTGTCAATTTAAATCTTGCATGTAACACTTGTTATAAAGAACCATCTTGATGACTGAGTATGCATTGAAATGTGAGCAGAGGCATTAAGTCCCAAAAATTTTCATGTAAGATTTCAATGAAATTTGCCTTTATATCTGTGATAATGATGATTATTAGTGCTGTTTAAACCAATTATTTGATATTTATGTTGAAGATGCAATATTCCATTTAACTCGGCCATGCCTCGTTGAAAAGAACAGCTGTATATTTCACCCCATGAAAAAGTTTTTCATTCTCACTTAAAAACATTAAATATTTGTATACCATTGATCCATCATTGATCCATCCTCAATGGCTGTCCCACTTTTTTTTTTTCAGGACAATAAAAAGTTTCAAAGAGTCAAGAAAGAGAAGTGTCAATTGAGGAGATGTCTGAACAGAAATGTGAGTAATGGTCTTGGCCTTATTTTTGATAATCTTTTGATAACATTTTTTTAAAAGAATGAGTGGAGTTCTAAGTTAACATAGCATTCTCATTATCATACTGCCAAATACAATATTTTTTTTAATCTACAAATCTGTAAACAGCCATGTTAATCCTCACACTGCAGGAACACAGGAAGCAAAGAAGTATGTTATCCATGTATTAAAAACAACATGTAGATTTTTAGTTGATGTGGTGTGCATGTGTATGCCATCTGAATAACAAAGCACTTCATATATTAGTCTATTCTTCATTTGCTTACTGTTTATAGAGTAATGATAGGCCACCCACATTGCCAGTGATAGTGTTAGATGCAGAGTCTGATTCATCCAACTCGGATAGTTCTGACACAGGCAGCGAGGACTGCGGGGATAACAGAGCACTTGCATCATCAACAAGGTAAATGTTGGATTGAGCCCCAGTTTGGCTTGTTTAAACTGCTGATTGCACTGACTTTTTCAGATAATCTATGTACTTTTGAATTTTGACAGTACAGACTGCATGTTCAAATTAAGGGGAGTCAATACATGCATCATTGTCATTTTGTGAAATATATTGTATAATATATCGAGGTTCTTTGTTAAATTGCATCTATTTGTCAATGTAGATCTCTTTCCCTCCTTCCCTACTCTTCTTCTCTCTCTCTCTCTCTCTTTCTCATATTTCTTTTGTCTCTCCCATTGTTAATCTCATTCTGTCTCTTTTTTTGTGCTCTTGACAGCTGCATTTTTGATGCATTCCCTGAGCAGATTAAGAAGTGGAAACAGGATCCTAACTTTGCCAAGGAGAAAGGTTTTGACTGGGAGAAGCTAGAGAGTAGCCTTGAGGATATCAAATCAAATCTTGCCCAGATAGATTCCAAAGTGTTGAAACTCAAAGAGATTATTGCAAAGCCAAAGGAACCAGCCATTACTGAAGTGAACAGACAGGTAGGAGTATAAAAGATCTTGAACAGTTACATTGTAATAGTGTCCTACATTTTTAAAATGTGAAACTACAGTAGCATTTCCTTACAATGTGGACTACAGAATATGCAATCTATCAAGAAATACAGATTTCTCTTTTAACCCTTTCAGGACAGGAATTATTTAAGAGCTCAATTGATCACATTTTGTTCTGCAAATTGGCAACAATAATATTTTTCTTTTAGTGCTACGTGGTTCTAGTAAGATGTAATGTCTTGAAAATAATATACATGATTAGGAACTTTGTCGAAAAGTTGAAAAAGTTGCCAATTTGGACAAAAAAACAATGATTTTGAACCTCTCAATGTGTTGCCAATTTAAGGATGTTCAAGCTTATTCTCCTTTTTAAAATTCCTGGCATCGAACGCAATATGATCATACAACAAAAATGGACACAGTATGTGCAGAAATTTTTGCTCTTTCCACTCTTGCATCTGGTATATTTTTTAAGGCTCTAAATCAAAAGTTATTGGGCCAAACCACAAAATGTGGTCAATTGTCTCGAAAGGGTTAAAGGGGGTACCCAATGCTGAAACAATGTTAGTTCATTTAAAAGATCATGATTTTATTAGCAGAAAATCATCTGCCTTAAGTTTTTTAAAAATTCGTGTTGCCAGAAAAATCCCCGAAATATAGTAAGACTTCAGGATATTTTGGCCCCTCAGCTGTGTCCCAATTTCAGCTAGGTAACCACAATGACGTCAAAGTGGTTACCCAGGTTCGCGTATTGCAGATGTGTTGCGCGCTAGACTGTACAAAATGCATTACACCTTGCGCGCATTTTGCTATAATTGCGCGACAAGGTAACCACTTTGACGTCATTGTGGTTACCTAGCTGAAATTGGGACACAGCTGAGGGGCCAAAATATCCTGAAATCTTACCATATTTCGGGGATTTTCTGGCAACACGAATTTTAAAAAAATTTAAGGCAGATGATTTTCTTCTAATAAAATCATGATCTTTTAAATGAACTAACATTGTTTCAGCATTGGGTACCCCCTTTAATGCTTGATGCTTTTCAAATCAAAGAATACATCATGATATTTGATGTAGTGATAACTCTTTGCAGACACATATAAACTTGAAACTTGAACTTTATTTCTATCGACCCCTTTCGGAGTATGAGAAAAATACACATACATGTAGTACATAGTATTATGACATATACATAACATGCTTAAATAAGATGGCAATAAAGGCAAAACAAAAAATAGTAAACTATGAAATCATAGTTTACACAATATATGTGAATCAAAACCTGAGTTTATAATTATTATACGCATGCCGTTAGTACTTATGATCTACCAAACTTTAAAATAATAATTCTAACAAACTTGGCAAGTTTTGACAGACAGTGTTTTCACATCTTTGGTATTAAATAAAGTACACATTTTCAGTGTGTTTGCCTGGTTTCTATACTGAGGTGGAATATATTTGTCTATATATTTAGAGGTGATAAGAATGATATGCTAAAACCCAAAGATTGAGGAAAAAGGGTTGTCCCAAACAAATATTTTACCAGACATATAAGAAAATAGATGCATTCTTTCTCAGGCTTTGTCAAATGTATATCTCTCCCCAATTGTCTTTCTTTTAAGTGTCTCCTTCCTTTTCTCTCTATCTCTTATTTTTTATTTATTGACATTTCCTAGACTAAGGAGCAGATGTCTAAAAGCTGTACAAGAGGGCCTCCAGTTGTGAGGTGAGTCAACACTGTAATTTCACATGTTAACTCAAGAACTTTTTGAAAACATACATGCATCTCTAATGGAAGAATTGATGCAGTAAATCAATTGTTTGATCACAAGTTTCTGTTAATAATGTCTTAAGAGTGTATTAGATTCCTATGCTATTATGTAAAATTCCTAAATAATTTGTATACCCAACAAAGTGTTAACATTTCAGCTATGAGTTTTTATATTCCACTGTTCTCTTGCATTCAATCCTTTTGGGGGTGATTTTTTTTATTTTTAAGTTATGATAATGGAAATTCAGTCCAAAAAAAAAAAAAAAATGTCATCAATCACAGAATCATATAGTAAATATGTAATCCTCTGTTAGAACAATGACTTCTGTGGATTTGGTTTCCATATGTTTGTGCCTTGAACAGATAGCTCCCCTACATTTTAACATGGCATACTCTTGTGCTTCTCTTTGTTCTCTATAGTGAGTCCAAGTTATGTGATTATCTTGATGCCCAGCAAAGTAAATCTGCAATGAAGCTGAGGATAATGTGTCATGGAAACAATCCAGAACCAAAGGTAAGTTGAAGTGTAATTTAACCTACATCCTTAGAATTAACAATATCTATTTTTTTCAAAGGGTTTGGAATCTATGCTCTTTGAAATCCAATTTTAACAGCCATGATATCCAACCTAGGTTCAATGATGCTGATGACAGGGTCATCATTTTAGACAGCCAGACCACAATTTTAAATTTTGCTCTGTTTATGTAAAATCATCCTGCATCTAGGTTGTGAATTGTGATAATGATTATACATGTAGAGTGATAAAAAAATACTTGTATTTAATTCTTGTTGTATTCCCTTCAAAAGGTTACAAGAAGAGATATTTGTGGTAGCCCATTGGAGCCTGACATCCTAACAGACACAGACCGGTACTGCCCTCTATCGAAAAAAAAGTGTGAGAAACATCACAACTGGGAAAAACTGAGACGAGCCGAACTGGACCTAGAGAGATTGGTGTGGGTGAGTACTTGCTTGACAAAGATATACAATATTTGCCTTACTCAGTCTTGTGAACCATGGCCTTTTCTGTTTGGAATCTGAGATTGTAAAAAGTTCCTGTCGATAGTTATTAAAGATACAACATGGTTTTATATGTATCAAGTGATTTCTCACAGTATCAGATTAACAATGGATAAAGACTATGAATTCAAATATAGCCCTATCAGGATTGCGTGATTAAGTATGAAAGATATGTGATGAAGGCAAGATAATGAAACCAGATAAATTTGCATATTACACAACATGGTTAACAATAACAAGGTTAGTATTTAAATGAAGAAGCTTAGTGGGAGGAATTTCAATTTGTAAACAAATTTCAGGCATTATTGTTATAGATCGTATGCTGACTTGTGATTTTCATTACAGATCGATCATATGTTCTTTACCACTGGGAGTATTGCCTGAAATTTGTTTAAGTAATTACAAGGTTATTTGTAAACCTAAATGTATTATAAGAATATATTGATTGAAAATATCTTGCTTTTAATTAGATTGACTGAAGTCATCTCTATCTATCTTGTTGTTAAGTTTCTTCTGTCATATCTATTTCACCAGTTGTTGAAATTAGATGAATTGCTGGATGTGGGGAAAGGCAGTCAAGCAGTCACAACAACTACCAATGCTTCTGCAACAGCCACAGGCTGATGTGAAAACACTGCAACCACAAGCTGGTGTGAAGCTGGTGGGTCCTGTGGACGTGATTTACTTCCAGCTCTTGTAAACTTCTCATCCAAAGTCTGCAAGAACAGACCCCTGGACTACAGATCTTCAAAACCGAAGTAATGGTACAAAATCATACTTTGCAGTGAAACACAAACTGTAACTGTGACGGGAGTTTGAGATCCTGTAATATAAATGTGGTCAAAAATTCTTCTAACACCTGCAAAACTTCCGTGAACATGACGTCAGAGAATGGAATTTTTGTCTTGACCATCAATTCAGAGACATGCTGCAATGAACCAACTGAAATATTTTCCAGCCAACTCATCAAGATCAATGACGAAAGGGTGCTGTATTCTATGATGGACCATTCATTATATAGGCAAGTTCGTGGGCTCAAGCTCTGGCACTTTACAGTAGCCATTCCTTATCTAGGAGAGAAATGTGGATCCAGGAGAATGCTGAAAGCCGAGAAATCGCGACCTGGGAGAATGCTTAAAGCTGTAAATGAAACTGCTGTACAACTTACTGTGACAATATGTTAGGAATACTTTCATTGGAGAGATGTTGCACACTTTGTATTTGTGAATGAATTTGATAACTGTAAAACACTTACAGACATATATAAAGTGCTGTATATATATATATATATATATCAAGATTTTGTTATTGGCTTTCTGATAATACAGGTACCTCACTCATGTGGCACTGATCTTTATGAGGGAATCATTTCAAAAGACTTCAATCAAAATCATATAAATTTATTGGCATTGTCACTGAAGGAAGTATTGAGATGTACAACACTGACTCTCAACCATTAACACTAATTATCAAAGGGTTTGATCAAATATTGAATGTGAAGATTGATAGATTGTATGGTATATCATATGATTCAGCAGTTAAACCAGTATGAATGTATTATTGTTGTAACATGACTATACATGCGGGGATAGTTCGAACAAAAGACACCTATAATTTGATAAGTTTCACATCGTTGAAATTAGCTGGAAAATTTACAAATATCCAACATCTTGTTGCTCTGTTTCAATAACCCATTACAAAGATAACTGAAGCAGTGCATCAGTGTTATGCTAATATCACATTCAGATTTACAGATGTATCCTCTTAAATGAATTCCTAACTCAGTTTATAAACTTAATGTTGTTTAATTATCTAGTGAACTCATAACACCATTGTGAAATGGAAACATAATGAGTAAAGACATAATATGTCACAAATTCATTGAGTACCAGTGTGTTTAACAGTTGTAAAAATACAATGGACAGTGATGGAATATGTTATGCTTTTATCATCAAATAAGTTGGTTGAGGTTTGTCCATATGTTTCTTATCGAGAAAAAGTCTAAAAGTATGCAAGTTAATTGCTTTAGAGCCATTGTGTGTTTGTCATGTGGACAATTAGGTTACCATTTGTAGCCTACTGATTGTACACAAATTTGATTGTAAAAATGTTGTGTGGTCATTACAAAATGATGCATGAAGTAATCCTAAGCCTAAATCATATCGAGTGATTTTTATTTATTTTCATAAAATAGAGAATAAAGTAATATTGGACACATTTCATGGAATAGCCCTAGCAAAGAAAATTCAACCCAACTAGGCTCAAGTTGGCGTAAGCATGGATAGACATTTGCATTAGCAATGTGGAATCAGCAAATTTAATGTATGAAATATGTTGAAGTTTATTCTTGCCGTTTAAGCTACTGCCAAATAAGTTGCACAACATTCAAATTTTGTATAATATTTTGTAAAATACAACATCTAATTCAAATTTAGTTTCAAGGATCTTCCTCTACAAAGATCCTCAGATCATGTTTAAAAAGATGTTTAAAAATGTGCTACATACATGTACATGTGAGGTTACAGTACGGGCAGTGTCTGCTACTATTCTTAAAGGCATAATGTCATTTTTATAGTAAGAATTAAAATAATTGTGCCAAAATCTATTTTCATGGGGCAGCGTTTGCTACTATGCTTAAAGGCACCATGTAATTTTTAAAGTAAGAATTGAAAGAATTGTGCTAAAATCTCTTTTCAGGGGGCAGTGTGTAGAGGCACCATGTAATTTTTAAAGTAAGAATTGAAAGAATTGTGCCTAAATCTATTTTCACCTGCTTCAAAGAAACATATCACAATGTTTCAGGCAAAAAGATTTTCATTCAGAGTGTTGATAAAATTGGCTCTTTTGTATTTCTTCGTGTAATGCTTTAGGTGAAAACATAGCTACTGATTTCATTTCCTAAGAGAAATTTCCACTCTGTTTTCACTGGCTATCTCAATATTCCAGTCACTCCCAAACACAGGACAGGTTTTTTATCATTGCTTGAAAATGTTTTCATAGTATCTGTGAGGAGACAGAGGGAAAGAATTATTCTCTATTCAGTTGCATTTCTTATTTAGTATTGAATTGAAATTGCTGACCCAGTCAATGAAACAATAAGCATTTTTTGTGGGCATGAAAATGATTTGTATAGAATATACCACCTTTGTACATCTGCCACAGTCATGCTAAAATATTGCTGAAGTAAATTTTGAAATGGTAAATTTACATTTCAATGATATTGCATTTGAATCCCATTTATTTGCATTTACACAGAGCTGTGAAATAAACTTGTGGAATCCTAGTAGATATGTGAATGGCTGTCTGATAAATTTAATGGTCATAAAGCTGGAAGAGATGGAGTAATTTGGATAAATATTGTGCCAAGTGATAATACAAGTTTATTCATGGTTACGTATTTTGTATGGTTTTGTTCATGGTATTAATTTCAAACTTGTATACACGATCATACATGTTACTTCATGAAATCAATTTAGGCTTAAATTGGTAGAGGTCATAGGCTGAAAGGCTCATTCCCTTAATATACCGCAGTAAACGTGATGGTTTCCATTAAATGGAAAATGCATGCAACAAAGATCCTACATGTGTATTCACTTATCTCTGTGAACATATTAGATACAGAAATGCAAAAAGTATTACACTTTGTCATTATAAAGAAAACCGCAGCTATTTACTGTGATGTACTTAAGAAGCCTGAAGGCATATGGGCTAACATCTCATACCGCCATTCTTTTTAGGAACAAAAGACTGGGTGTGGTGAAAAAATTATTCAATTTTGTTTCCTTCAAAAATCATTAATGTATTGCTGGCAACATTATGGCATGTTCTTAATTTGTTCAATGCATGTGTTTTATTTTTTTAAAAACAATACCCTTAATCAGGATGTAAATATTCAATAAATTTTGCAAGAAATGTTATTTTTATTTTAAAAATGTACATGTCTCTTTATTAGTAAATACGTTAGGGAAGTGAGATTGTGTATTGTGATGACATCAGGAAGAAAACCAAACAGGCAAACACAAGACAAATTGTTGTGGTTTTTTTTTTGTATGAATCAGTGTTTTGATTATCTTTCTATCACATCCCAAATTATGGAGTCATCATTTTCCTGAGAATATATTGAATTGAATTATAAAACTTCCAGGTTCCAAAAAATCTATCAAACTGATTTTTAGTTGCCCATTTAGACAAAAAATGCCGAAATGCATTGATTTAAACTTTGGTAATGCCGTGACTGAATCTTACATTATGTATGGAATTCTTTAAAATGTCATTAACCTCATTTAGGTCACTGAAGAACTGTGGTCAGGCTATTACCATCCGCTATGAAATTGATGAATTTTGTGGCACAGGTGCCCACTTTGAAAAAAAAAGGCCCAAAATACACAAGTTCAAAATCAAGATTTATTAATTTGTACATGTATTAACTACTGAGTAAAGGGTGTCCTTTTTTATCTGAGTTATTCTCAAATGTGTAGTCATTTAATCTTTTTCAAGGCCTCAGAAATTGCTTACTAGGTGCCATTTTTTTTTTAATAGAGGCCTATTTAATACAGTGAAGCCGTGATGGCTCACTGGTAGAGCAATGGTCTCATAACCTGGAGGTTCCAGGTTCGAAAGCAAGTTGATGCTCTGGTGGCCTTTGGTAAGACATTTATCCTCTTTAACAAGTCCCTCGGAGAGGACTTGAAGCCATATGTCTTCTATTTGCTTCTTCACATGCACACACATGCACATGCACACACACAAAAAACAAAGAAAACAAATGTCAAACAATACAATTCATGCATATATAACTGTCAACTCAGTGTCTTTCAATGACATACATGTAGATTTATCAAAATGGCCCATTATTCTAAAATTCGGCACCTTAACCAGTTCTTAATTTAATGGGCCAAGGAATTTTATTCATTCTCCTTACCTTATGACACCGAAATATAACTTGATTTGTCTAATAATACCCATTCATTTACTTTTTTTAGACATGGGGCCCAAATATCACTTATGGGCACCTCAACCACTTTTTAAGAATTCTTTAGGCCTTGGTATTTTAGAAATGACTTGAACAAAGTATATCAAACCTAAATTTGATCTGTATATCAATTTTGGACTATGTAAGCATACAGGAAAAATGTCCTGTGACAATTTTGACAATTGGGTACAACGGGCCCCAAGGGGCAAAGTCTAGGTGGCCAATATTGTTTTTAACATATTCCTTTACCCGTGTACTAAACTTGGTGCTTTTATCACAAAATGCACAAATGGGCTAAAAAAAAATGACGCAATGCCGGAAATAGGAAAGAACCTCTTTGGTCTTGGATTCATGAAAAATGTGCACGGGAAGATTTTCAGATGCCGGTACTGTCAAATTTCCTACCCTTTTTGAGGATCTTTTCTCATCACTAGAGAATTTGATACCCCTTTTTACTGAGGATTGTCCTGTTTTGATACCCTAAACGAGATCCCCGGGTATTACCCGTCTGGTGGTGAAAAAACAACCCCTTTTACTCGTATTCATGGACGCGGATGCTGTGCAGGCCTCGATGAGACATATCCCCCCCCCCCCCCCACCCCCGGGGATAGCATTGCTGTAAGAAAACATTTAAAAGCAATGACAAAAAACTTAATCCAAATAAATTTTACATCCTTAAACTTTACAATGTGGAAACCCATTTCTGATTTCAGTCATAACTTTCGAGTTGCATTATTACCGATCAAAAGTGTCAACCCCCCCCCCCCCACCTAGTATGACTATAACCCAATTCAGTCTTCAAGCAAGACATTGAACACGATTAAAAACTGAATGACTCAATATATTTTTGTTTAATTTCTGAGATGCTTTATAAATTAAATTCAGTTCCTGATATGCATTTTTGATTCAATTTGATTCCATTTATTCATTTCTCATTATCAAATAAGACCTCCATAATAATGCATAATGAATAATATATATATTGCTTTATTGTCCATATAAGGAAATTCGTCTTGTTTATATGCATTTACAACTGAAAATATACATACAGGTAATAATCAACTCAAATACAGATTGATACATGATAATATAGATGTATAGCATAATTATGAGAGTTCTTATGAATGTTGTTATCATTCTGTATCATTCTTTTCCTTCTTCGTTTTCTCATTATTTACTAATTCATTTTCAATAGCGTCATTAACATAATTTAGAGTTATATATGTTCTCATGCAATCTTTTATTCATTGACATAATTTGTATTATCATTCATCATCATTATTATAAATATTTATATACTAATGATAATTATCATCATTTAATTCATCACATTAAGAGTAATATGTTCCCATCCAATCTATATTCATTAACATAATTTGTATTATTATTATTCATCACTATTATAATTCACAATATTATAATGTACAGTTAATTTCTCATATAAACGTAAATTATGTTAGAAAATCAAAACAACAAAAACAAAGGGAGAAGCCAGCAATATAAAACAAAAGAAAGGAAAAACATAATACTATAGGAAGAAAGAATGAACGAAAAAAGAAAGAAATAAGGTAAGAAATAAAGAAAATGAAAGAAACAAACAAACAAAGGAAGGAAGGAAGGCAGAAAGAATGAAAGAAAGAAAGACTGTTTATAAAGAAAGGGGAAAGGGAAAAGAAAGGACTACGTACGTATTTGCTATCCTACGGAATGAATCGACGTCATTAGCCGGTATAGAAATCTATGTTGGAATGCGCCTTACAATTTTAATGTATAGTACGGTATAGTACGGTATACCCAAGTACAGTATTGTAACTTTCCGTTCATGTCGACCGATTGACGTTTGTGTAGCGCGTAGAAAGTAAGGCCAAGAAGCAGCGACTAGATCTATATTTTCCCGTCGCTGTGACCATACGACTCATCTATCAACTTCGTGCATGGATGTAGAAAATCAGACAAATTTTATCAATTTTACTAGCCCCAAAATTGCACGACTTAACAGGTAAGTCAAAACCAAAAGACAAAGTGATAGTCTCAGACTGGGGACATGTCGCATTGCATTTGCGAGCCGAACGCCGGGCTACTGAGCTGCGGGCTGAGACCGGATGGCGCGAGTGTCGGCTCTGTGGCTGTACGGGGAACAAAAACAAATGCTTCGCACTATGTTTAACAGCTTAAAATGTCATCTAACCCATTATATCAGGCTAACTGTTTTGTTTCATCTGGTTCTATAAGTTATGTAGAACTTTTAATAATTGTTGAGAAAACCAGGATGAACAATCCAATGTTAGGCCTAGACCCTAATTTGAAATTGATTCCTCTGTGATTTTTTTTTCAACCTAAAGACTAAAGTAATTGATGCCTGATGCCTGATGCCTGGTTCAAAAGCTGACTTTAAATTTTATACACAAATGAGTTGGATCTATTAAATGTTAGGTCTGTTGTATGATAGGGAACGCAAAACTGTGCACATTGTTTTCACAGTTTTAAAATTCCCGCAATTCTTTAACCTTGGACCGTCTTGATTTTCTCCAGTAAAAGTGAAACTGAGAGTCCGAGACTATGGCGACAGGTCCAACCACATCCACAGTTCCAGAATCCAACCCACCCTTTAACCAAGGCCTACAGGGAGGAGATAGAAAACGGACATGGCAAGAACTGCACAGCAATGTTAAGTCCATGAGAAGAATCCACATGTTCCTGGCAAACAGGGTGTCTCTAGAGTTTACTTTCAGAATTGTTGAAACAGAGAATGGACCTCGGACTAGGCTGTACTTTCTGGGAGTACCACCCGGTAAAATATCCTTCATGTTATACTCTACAAGTTATGTACATAGCTAGTAACAGGGAATTACACTTTAAGCAGATTTTTATGAGAACATACACTCAAATTACAAACAACTTTAAGTTAAAGGAATGTTTTCTTGAAGTTGAAGGCTTGTCAATGATTTTTTTGTTTGTTGATGTAGTGTTAAGTTAGAGACCACATAGCCAATTTGGAAATAAATTGATCTATTATCTAAAATGCTTTTTTTTTTCTTTGTGACTAACAAATATAGGATTCTCACTGAATCAATTTTTTTTCTTCATTGATGAATGTTACAAAGTACAATATCTGCCAAAGAATTTTTGGGAAAATGTATAATACCTAAGTAGCAAAGAAGGATGCAGACACTGATTCTGCCTGAACTATGTTGTTACACATGTGTTTATCTTTGTTGGTTAGTCTCAGTGCATGTGGTCTTGAAATCTTTGTAATTTTGTTCCCATTTTGCATGTCTGAAAGACCCCATGAATGTTTCTTCTTTCCTATGTGATCATTTATTCAAAATGGCTTTCAGACAGTCTCTCTCAAAATACAGTTGCAATACCAAAATATCAAAATATATATTCAACTTGTTATTCATGGTCAAAAGTATGTGTTTTACCCATAACATTCTGCATTATATTCTTATCCACAGGTAACAGAGAAAACACACTCCTGTATGCTGATATGCCTGCCGAGGGAGAGGATGGAAGTGGAGAATCTGGTTCACAGTGGAAACCCTTGCTTATTCCCTTCCGAGGTCTGATGCAAACTGGCAACTTCTCCAAGGAGGAACAGCTATTGAGAGAGCGGAAGCGTATGGGGACCTTTGGCATAACCACGTATGATTGTGATGTAGAGAGTGGAAGATTCTTGTTTCCTGCCAGTGGGAGTCTATTTACATGTGTGGATCCAGATCTCATTGTGAGTACTTTAGAGACATTATTTACCAGCATTTCAGAAATAAAGTTTCTATTTTGAATCATATTTCAGAAAACTTTTGATGTGACCACAAGAAATATCAGATTTATGAATTTTGTATTTTTTTCTTTTTACAGTGACTGGAGAGTTGTGAGAGAATCTTTACCTAGCTACATTGTGTTGAAATTTATATTTTGGATTTAGTGATGTATTTGTGCAGGGTTTATTGGTTACTTTCACAGAAAATTTGTGAAAACTATTATAAAGGATCTAGCCTTAAATAGTTTCTTGTGTAACAAAATCAGGCAACTTGATTACTATTTGACTTAATGCAATATTTTGATATGATTCACTATGTAAGTGTTATCTTTCCTCAAGATATCTCAGGATGGGGTCTATAGAAAATGTGTGTTAAACCAAAATCAAAATGTATTCAAAGCATATTCAAAGCCTGAAAATTTTATTCCTCAATCAGGCTCAATGTCTACTCTTGTTTCAAATAAATTTTGGTTTTGTTGATTCATCTTTTCCTGGACTAGTCTTACCCAGTGTACCCCACCGAGGTGCCCACCCAGTGTCAAGGTGTGAGAATGGATGCCAAGCTCTGCCCTACCAACAGCAGCCTACTAGCATTCATCACAGAGAATGATCTCTGGGTCTCCAATGCTATCACCGGAGAAGAAAAGAGATTAACATTTGCCAATAAAGGTAAATGATAATGACGATGATGACGATGATAATAATGATGATGATGATGATGATGATGATGGTACAGGTATTTACAACATATCCACTCATAGAGGGTGCTTATGGTGCTCAAAGTAAAATGAAATTCATACTGAAACAATCAACGTGTCAAAATTATCCATGTCTTTGAGGTTTCTAGTTCAACCATGTAATATTTGGGATTAGATGCGAAACTTTTGTTGTAGTAATCGTCGTTAAATAATGGAACACTCTTGCCATGTCTTTTCAGAAGTCTTGTGTATGTTTGACCAATATCTGGATAATTATAGTAAATCTGTGACTTCTTTGTAAGCACTTTATTCACCATTAGATTTTTATATGATTATTTGGAATGATTATGAAGACATTTTGACATGAATTTTATTTTCTTTAACTTATTGGTGTTTTTTTTTTTTTTTTTTTTTTTTTTTTTTTGTTGAAGGCCTGTCCAACATAGCAGATGATCCTTGCAGTGCAGGGGTGACTAGTTACATCATCCAGGAAGAGTTTGATCGCTACACTGGATACTGGTGGCAGCCAGACATCCCTGAAGAGCAGCAGGCTGAGAGGGCGGTATACAGGATACTCTATGAGGAGGTAGACGAAAGCGATGTGGAAATACTCAACATTGTAGCACCGGGCCATGGGGATGGAGGAGTGGACAGATATCGCTATCCTAAAGCAGGTATGTTTATGGTTATATCCATCAATAGTATCCCCTGAAGGTCAGCCATTTTGAGGTTGGCTTTGAAGCAGACTTAAAGTGTACCAATCACCTGAAAAAAGAATTTGTATACCACTAGGAAGTATAAAATTAACCTCAAAGAACTTTATCTGAAATTTTATAGGTCAACAGTTTAGGACTATGAAGGAAATAAAAGATAACATGAAGGTGCTCGCGCGGAACCCAACCTCCAAGTTGGGTTCTGCGCGAGCCCTTATCTTGGCGAGTGCGTACGGGTGCATTGAGTAGTCTACTCACGAGTCGCTTTTTATGCTTATAGAGAGTATAATTAAACTTGTAATATCTCTTTATAGAAGTGATATTCGAAGCCCATACTTGGAATATAGTAGAATGACATGAAACCTCTAACATAAAGAGTAAAATATTTTTTGGTGATTGGTACCCTTTAATTGTGGCTAAAGCATTTTGTATGATGCTTTCTCCAGTCTATACTTCTCTTACAACATGAATAAATATCGGCATGGACATAATGATAGACTATTTAATCCTTTGGTGTTTTCATTGATGTGAACAATATGAGAATAATAAGAACTAGAATGTATTTACCCAGTTGCAAAGATAAGAACATCCATGTTCCTTGATTTGGTATTGCAAAATCTCTTTTCTTGGTCTTATAATGGAAAAATCGTGAGTTCTCACATAAACTCTGTGTTTAGATGTAGCATAAATGTTTTGACATGATCTCTTGGTCTGTTTTTTTCTACAGGTACTACCAATGCAAAGAATGTCTTGAAGATGGTAGAATTCACACAAAATCAAGAAGGAAAGGTAAGACATGTCATCTGTTTGTTACTTCAAACTTGCATTACATTATTATTATCATTATTATCATTATTTTTGGAAACTGTCTTGTCTGATATTTCAAATGCCATTGTTGCATTAGAGTATACTTTAGATACTACCGGTAAATCTGATGTTTTAGCACCTAAATTGACATGTTCAAGGTCGCCATAGAATCATACATTTTCAACATGAATAAATGTATTTACATTCAAGTTTCCTTGTCATAATGTTTTATAGTTGATGTGAGCATTACACAAGAATCACTCAGCAATACATCTGTAAAGAATACAAAAGTGCCTTTAATACTCGGTGTTGTATTCCTTACAGAGAAGGTGTAGTTCTGGGAAAGGTGAATATTTGTGAGCTTTCTCATTCCTTTTGATGTCAGTTTAGAAGGAGATCATAGTAGAAATGTCCCCTGAAAAGGATTGCTGCTCAATTGCCCTCATATTTGAAACATAACGAGAAATGGCTGAAATGTTCGGGCCGAACATTATGCCACATGTGTGTGCAGTCCCATGTACCCGTTTCTGTGTGCAGGCACATGGTTTTCAGCGAGATTGGGTCAATTTCTTCTCATTTTGATAATTAAAGAACCTAACCGTATACACCAATTCTTATGTAGACATGATCAACCTTCCCTAATTGCTCTGAGACAATTTCTTTCACAGTGTAATTGCCTGACCAGGGGCCTGTTGCACAAAACTTGCAACTCAGGAAAATCAAACGCAACTTTATTTTCAGCCAATCAGAAGTGCGCATTCAGGACTTGCGTTTCATTTTAAGAGTTGCGTTTAAACGCAACTCTTTGTGCAACGGGCCCCAGAACTCAACTTTATCTTTAATAATGCCTGCAATTTAATTTTCTTTATTATTGTTTAGATTGAAGAAACATGTATTCACAAGGAGCTGAGAGAGCCTCTGAAGACTCTCTTTCCCTGGATGGAGTACATCATTAGACTTGGCTGGACACCCAATGGCAGATAGTAAGTTGAAGTTCTAATTTTCAGAAATACAGTATGTATGAATCTTTACTACGTTTTGAAGGTGTATTTATTCATGTGGGAAAGTTGTGCACTTCATAATATTGTTTCTTCAAAAGCCTTTGAAATCATTACCTGTTATGAGAATTAGGGCTGGGACTAAAAACCGGGTACCCGAGTCCCGCCCGAGAGCCTCGGGACCCGGGTCAAAATATTAGATAACCGATACCCGAAAATGAGTATTTAATTATCACCTATGTATGTACACGACAAGGCGGTAGATGAACGTCGAACAGCCATTTACTATTTACATGTAAACAAAATCCATGTAGCACTCTAGCGCACCATTGCAGTGATGCGCTTTTGATTCATTCAACTCACTGTGAAACATAACCTTACACATTCGTATACACAGTACAGAGAGCAAAGCTCACTGCCGCTATTCGGAGACTGCTCATTGGTTCATTGAACCCATGACATAATTTGCATTTAGTGCCCTTCCCCCTTCTTTGCAGTGAACAATAAGTCTATGAGCGATTAACGGGCGTAAAGTTTACAAACTCATGCATATTCAACAGTCGCTCCACACTCGCACGTGGCATCTCACAACTCGTACACTATTAAACAGGTATTTTTAACATCGACGATCACGATCTGACACTGTCACAATATCCTGAAACTTTAGCAAAGAAGTTACCAATTACTGAAATCAGATTAAGAGTACATGAACGATATATCCAAAATAATATCCTTCATTGTTCATGCGAAAGTGAAAAGCAAGGCTGTGAGAAGCAAAGGATGTCTACAGTGCGCGCGATTAACATTTTCATTCATAAAATTGGGCTTGTGACGTCATTTCATGAGCGGTCCGTTAATAACAAGTCATGACAAGTCATATGCCAGCCAGCCAATGAAGGTATGCGCCTTTTTTTTCTTCTTTTTTCTTTTTTCCTTTCATATACCGCGGCGGCATTGGGCGGAAAGGCGCTTTGTGTAAACAGATCGAATTTCAAAAGGGAACCGCATGTGTGTGTTAAAGGATGAAGTTGCAGTCGGACAGAGAAGAAAATGTTGGCTTGATGATTTTTTTTGATGAATGATGATATTTGATGTCTGATGAAGATAATTGTTTTGATGATGTTATTATCTTGATAATGATGATATGATGATGATGTCTTTGATGATTATGATGATCGATGATGATATCAATGGTGCTACTGGCGAAGAGAGAGGACCCGGCATGTATTGATGATTTTATGTGTACTAGTAGTGGTACGTGTGTGTGAATTTCAATAATTGGCGGGTTGATCACACGTTGAGAATGAAACTGTCGGTGAGACGATGACCGCGTGCGTGAGGACTCGCAATGTGTATAATTAGAGTATGAGGAGAGAGGAGTGTAGATACTACAGAAAGCTCGCCATTTTCGCCAGGCAAATCAATACTCCGTGTGAACAGTGAAGTTTGTGTACAAAGTGAGTAAGTGACTCGATCTCTACGATCACGATGTCAAAATTCCCAAGAGCTGCCCGTACAAAATTATTAAGAATCATCATGATCATCGTCTCAAACGAGTTTTTCTTCATAAGATTTCTTTGTATTCCCCTTCCTTTTTTATAAGTACATGTACATTCATGTATTTTGGATAAACATGTGCGAGGGACTGTTGACCGCGCGTGACTACCTAAGGCACTGGCGCGCTGGCATGATTAGACGGTAGACAATTTCTACAGATTAGATTTAGGCGGCTTATGCCTATCCTGTCTTGCGCCCACGCGATTTCCTCCGCCTGTTTTGTTGTTGTTGTTGTTGTTGTTGTTGTTGTTGTTTTTGTTTTTTCCTCGAATGGTTTATTTCAGTTGCCAAACACAAAGGAGTTTTCCCACAGTGTTTGTAGCTTCTTAGGGGTAAATATTGGCTTGTAATTTGTGTTTTATCATTTTCAGGTAACCGGGAACCCGCCCGAAAAATAGTTGGGTTCCCGAATTGAAAAAATACCCAAAACTCCCACCCCTAATGAGAATCCAGTTTGTGACACCATTAATGATTCTCAGTCATTCTTGCCTTTGACAGTGTATGGGCCCAACTGTTGAGTCGCAACCAGCAGAGCACTGTCCTGGTTCTCATCCCTCTGGATAGCTTTGTTCCTGTGGGTCAAGAGAAACCCATGACCCCTGAGGGTCAGGTCAGCAAACCTGTTGTCCATGTGCTATACGAAGAACACTCGGATGTATGGATCAATGTGAGTAGCCATTAATCGTTATTGATTGTTCATCATTCTTATAGACATAACTGGTTGGGTAAGAGGAGAAAGATCAGTTGACTATGCTCAATGAGTCAACCTAATATATTAAAAACAATATTATTGTAGGGGGAGGGTGATGTAGGCATATCATGGTCTTTCATTGTCAGGGCTAACTGATAAAGTGCTGAACAAGGTGATAACAATGAGCATTACCACTCCTATATTGAGAAAGTTGCCTGGATATTCATCTGATTTTCACACGTAAAATTAAAAGGGGAACATGTCCATGACATTACCCCATTAATGATATACATTTTATGTTGAAAATAAAGAGAAAATAGGCTAGATTATGACTACCAGCATACCTTTCATCACAGCTGTACACAAGGAGGATACTTCCTGATTATGATGACTTTTTGTTTCAAAGAGACAAGTTTTCAAATATTGTTATGTCTTATATTTTCAGGCTCACAACATCATGCATTTCTTCCCACAAACGAGCCCAAACGAGATGAGTTTTATCTGGGCCAGTGAAGCAACAGGAACGAGGCATCTCTATCAGATCACATCTGCCTTACATCCAAGAGAAGCTATCCCAGGTAAAGCAGCTGTTTTAGTACACAATGTTGTTTCTAGTTTGTATGATTCCTCACAATAGGACATTTATGAAGGAGTTTTCTAGAAGATGAAAATATTGTCAGTGTCTTCATATTCATAATGCTAGTTTGTTTTTCACAAGGTCTTCAGAAGAAAATGTAAATTAAAAAAAAAAGGGGGGAAAAAGAAGAATACAATAGAGAGAAATCAATAAATCAAAATTGAATCAGGATTTGGTATCAGTATTTGGCATGAAATGATGAGCTGAACTTGTGATGGGATGAAAAAAGCAAAGGTACAATACACTTGACTTCAATTTACATGCATCAAGGGTGTTTGCTCATCTTGTACTTCCATTGTGTTCTTATCTATTTTACTGGGTACATAAAAGATGGTAATGCAGATAAGATAAAAACCAGACAATTTAAAGTATGAAGACAAATATGACACCTGTGAGGAGGCGAGTTGGCTCAGTCGGTAAAGCGTCTGCCTGTCGAACCAAATATTGTGGGTTCAAATCCATCCCGGGCGGATGACTGAAGCCTGCGTTGTGTGTTAACGTGCCCCTCCCTTGTTCATAGACGCAGGCTATGTTACAGTGGAAAACACTCCGTCCCTTGGATAGGACGTTCGTTGGAGGCCCCGTGTAGAGGACAGCCAGCACCTTTGCACGTTAACAACCCACTGCACTATTCGAATTTGTTTGTTTATTTATTGCCATTCACTTACAGGTAGTCTCAAGCCAGCCATCCTAAAGTTTGACATGCTGACATCAGGTCATGGTGAAGTCTCTGTACATAACCTATGGGTAGATGAAGACAAGTCCTTAGTATGCTACACAGCTCTACATGACACTCCCATAGAGGAACACTTGTAAGTAGTACACATTGCCTTCACAGACTACTTTAATGTATGGTGTTGTAATGACTGCAGTAGTAGTATTTGTGAGGGGAGGGGCAGTCTCCCCCCCCCCCCCCCCCCCCCCCCCCATGGTGAAATTGAGTTGCAAAAAAAAGCCTCAGATTTGACCAGTGCCTTTGTTTTATATTAAAAAATAGTAACTGATTTTTATGCCTCCGCCCACCGGAGGTGGTGCCAGAGGCATATTTTTGAGTTGGCCGTCCTTTCGTCCTTCCGTCCGTCCGTCCGTCCGTCCTCCGTCTGTTCGTCCCGCTTTCTCGTTCTAGCGATAACTCAAGAACCACATGAGGTATGAAGTTCAAACTTGGTGCTCGGCCACTTAAGCAGTTTCAGCGACTTGCAAGCTATGTTACTTCACCTTTCTGTCTCACTTTACTGTTGAACTGAAGCCGAAATTCTCTGCTTTCGTATACTGTATTTCATTTACACGAAGGTGGTTTGATGCTCAAGCAGCGATTGAATTGCGCAAAGCTACATCGGGACCGGTTTCCGGTCTACCTGGTACCAGTATCCGGCCACCATCGCGCACTGTATAGTTTGCACGCTGATATGATGAGCTGAGCGCAGTGCACGGTACAGCTCTTGGCTTTTGTTATTTTTTTTTTTTGTGGGGGGGGGGGGCAGGTAATGTATGCGTTTGTTGTTATCAAATTTTTCTTTCTATGTGTCGAATTAGCTTTCCATTTTCACATAAGTTTCTGTTAAAATACATTATTGTGCTATATTTTTATTGTTCATAATCATTGTCAAAGATACAAGAGTGAAGGGGACCATCCCTTTTTGTGTGTGATTGTCACCTGTAAATATTTTTTTTTCTTCTCTCTTTTGTTTGAATTCATTTTTTTTTTTTTTTTTTTTGGGGGGGGGGGTTGTTGCGAGACAGAAATTCTTGGTCATCTTCGAGATCATCCTTGGGGACAGAGCCTGGGATATAGGACTACCTAATGCCACATGGTAGACTTTTGAGGGTTCAAGCATAGCTGAGTCATACCTTTCAGAAAACGGATACAACCTGGCTGCCCGAAAGCCATTGATGACCACAGAGGGCTTGCATACCACAGCATTCCAGGCATTGCAGAAGACAGATGCAAAAGTTACTTTTGTGACAAATACTCCTGGATGGTCATATCGATACTCTCGTTCAGTGTCATACCACTGTGATTTCAGCGACTTTAACACCAAAATGTCAAGTGGTTGTAACACGCGCATTGAGTAGGCAGGCAACCTGTACAAAATTATCCTGTTGACGTTACATAACTCTGCCACCTCCAGACTCTGGTGGGTGGAATGGCCATCGACGAGAAGTAGCACAGGCAAGGGCACTTTCTTTCGAGCCAAGAATGGTTGGAAACAATTCACAGTGTAGCTAAAGAATGCACTGGTATTGATCCAACCACTCTAGGTCCTACTGAAAAAATGCCCCTGCTGGTGCTCCTGGCTTTGGGTTGCCATCTCTACCTGCCCTCTCTCCTGGCAATACAATTAGTGGTGGTAAAAATGTTCCTGCAGCATTGATGCTGCCAAGTACTGTAATCTGACCCTTATCAGAGTTTTTGAACTCATGAACAGTCTTTACTCTTTTTTCAGCTAGCACTCTTTGCCCTTTCTTACCTCCAAGAGCAAACCCGCTCTCATCACAATTAAACATTCTACGGGGTTCATTGAGGATGCTTGTTGCGATCTGGGAAATCAAGTAGTCTTCTAGATCTTTGAACCACTTGTTGATTCTCTGTGGAGTTACTACTGCTCTTTCCTTGTCGATTGTCTGAGTAGTTCTATAAGTAATGTTAGGGTGCCTTCTCCTAAATACCCTCCACCACGACTTTCCAGGCTTATTATGCTTGAAGGGGTTCTTCCTCCCATTTGCTTCTAGAAACCTCTTCACGACATATGTGATGAAAGAAGAAAGGTTTCAGACTGTTCATTCTGTTCCAAGTTTAAATTACATACCTGAATTAAAAGTTATTGCTAATTGTAACTCCACAAAGTTTTAAAAATTTTCTGTATTATACAATGAGAGGTATTTAAAGATTGATCATTCATAATGAGATATTCTCCTATTCATTCATTCATTTCATTTACAAAATCATGTAGTAGAAAAGACACGATGTTGGCTAGTTACGAAGTGTCTTATTGTATTTTTTTTTCTGAATTTCAACTTATGTTGAGGATGCTATCCTTCGTTTGTCCAAAGCCTACTCTTTCCATCTGAACAATCCAGTCAACGATTCTTTTTTCCTCTTCCTTGGTGAGGGAGGTATCCGGTAAATTTAGGTAATACCGTACACTTATTCTAAAGATTTTAGAATAAAACTACTATGTACAATTAAAAACTATAAATGAAAATCTAACATTCTACATAATGAAATACATCATAAAAAAAAAAGCATCTATTTAGAAATTAGCAACAAACGGGACAACGGTATGGTATGCAGAATAATTCATATGAGAACGTCTACACACCATCACACCTGCAGCACACATGTACACACACACTTGCATGCACGCAAGTGCGATGGGCCGGAAACCGGTCCAGGGCCATCTTGCAAACTTTTGCCCTCGAGGACAGACGTCGGGACTCTGTGGTACGACAGAAATGCATTTCTACCCGATCAGGCGAATAAAGAGTGTTTCTACGAACTTTAAAAAACTCACCTCTTAAGAAACACGCACACTTGTGATACGGGTCACAACACCAGAATTTCAGAAGGGGTTTATGCTGAATCGATGGACGCATGTTATAGGCAAAGTGTGATCCATGTTGATTCTGTTTTCAAGCGTACGCGGTAGTTACGTGTATGGTATGCGCATTAGAGAGAAAGGTCACTGAAAAGGCTTAGGTGGCCGGATACTGGTGCCAGGCCGAATACTAGTCCCTCTATGGTACTGGTACTGGTATAAATGACTCTTAACAAGGAGCGTAGTGTATTCTTAACATGCATAGCTTTTTACTGACCTACTCAAGGGAGCTCCTATCTGAGGGATATGACTGACTTGTTTCCGATTATGTACTTGTCAAGAGAAAAAGTCCAATTCTTGTGGACATTCTGGTTGTTTACTTTGGCATTCATGCAGAATAAAGCCTTGTCTCTAATTGGAAAATTGCAGTACTGAAGTTGTTCAATTATGCATTATGGTGGCAGAACATCTTGTGTGGATGCCACTTGATGTCCAATCATACCTTTTGATGGAAGGATGTCTTAGATATTCCCAAGTTGTTCCTCCTTATAGAGATGTAAAGGGTTTTCTTCTAGAATGTCTTGCACTGCTTGGATGTTATCCTCAGATCTTACGGTTCTTCCTCACCCTGATCAACCTTTGTGTAGGTGAAGACTTGTGCCTTCTTGTCTTGATGAAATTTCCTGATCTTTTTCCACATTGTGGACTTCTAGGAACATCACAGTTAGGGAAACCCTGCTTTAAAAGTCGGAACAACCTGTAGACTTTCATAGCTAGCCATTCTAGTGACAAGAAACACTCTTTACTTTAGTTTGAGCTGTATGGTCAGACAAACTCATGTTTCCATTGATCTGCAGGAGCTATTAAATGGAAATTCTTGATGTCTTGAAAAATCATGAATTAAATATCAAATTTGCAAAATGAATACCTTATGATGTTACTCATTGCCTTACGTACATGTTGTACATGTAACAGCCATCCCCTTATTCTGAACATTTGTTTTTCTGTTGATGCCACTACAGATTGTCTATAATTGGTCAGGCATGTATGACCCATTGATCATGGTTTACTTTCTTGGTCATTGTTTTAGTAGTAGAGCTCTATTACATGGAAATTCTGGATGTCTTGAAAAATCATAAATCAAATATCAAATTTGCAAAATGAATACCTTATGATGTTACACATTGCCTTACATAACAGCCATCCCCTTATTCTATACAGTTGTTTTCTATTGATGCCACTTCAGATTATCTGTAATTGGTCGTGTGACTCATTAATCATATTCATGGTTTATTTTCTTGGTCATTGTTTTAGTTGTGCCTTTGCTGAAAGACACTTTGATGTATCAAATTTTCCCCACTTATCTCTGACCTGCTGTGTGTACTTCTTTAATATCCATTCATGCTGAGGGGTGAATTTTGCAATGTATTTCTTCATGTTAATGACATGATACAGAGTATTCGAAGGCATGGCATGGCTATGTTAGTCATCATTTGTTTTTCATAATGATGGTAGTTGATGTGAAGCGTTAGTTAGTAAACATATTCTTTATGGCAAATGAAGTCCACAAATTGTCCATGCCACATTTGACAAAGTAAAACATTTAGAAACACACTGCTCTAAAGCTGTGCTTAAATCCAAACTCTGCTGCATATGTACTTCTGTAAATGGACAGTGACGATTATGTTTCTTTTCCCTTGCTCTTTCTCCATAGACTTTTTCTTTCCTGAAAATGTCAATCCTTGTGGATGAATGTAAAATTATAGTGAAATGAAGAATTATATTTTCTTATTATTCTCAGATATGTAGTGTCATATGCAGACCGCCTTCCACCAGTGAGGATAACACAGCAAGGATACAGTGTTCAGAGCGCCATGATCAGCCCAGTAAGGATCTTACTTTTTGTTGAGATATTTGACTGATATCATTATCTCAAGATGCCTGCAATTTAGATGTGAAATTTTGCCTGTTGGCAGACATGCACTTTCAAATACGACTTCATATTACTGTCATATTGTTTACCGGTAGCCTTTTGAAAAATACCAGCTTTTATAATGCGCTTCTAATTGCCATTAGATGTGAAGATTTTATTGTCAAAACTATATACAATATATGTGATAAGATCCATATAATCTGTAATTTAAAATGAAATCAAATCAATTTGTGAACCAATGTAAATTACAAAGAAATTTTTTTTTTTAAAGTATCCCGTCAGAGGAATTTATTACATTATAAGGTCAGGTTTAAGACATATGTCATGTACATACGTGAAAAATCTCAACTAACATTATTCATCTTTTACACTGTGTACGTTTGAAACCTTACAGTTTTAGTTCCGATTTTAGAACACTGAGTAAGATAGTTTAGATCTTCAAATGATGTAAGTTCTGATTTATCCAGGTAAAAGTTCAAATAATAAACAAATAATTAAATCATTCCATCTGGACTTACAAATTATTTCTGAGAACGGTTTCATGTCCGATCCTGGATGCTTCATCAGCTCGTCTGATTTGGTGGCGGGAAAACGGCGCAGACACAATATCAGTGTTATTGTTCCAAGTAAGACGTCTAGGAATTCTCCGGATTCCCCTACTCTCAATAAGGCTGGGGGCCTACGACATAACCTCTTTGGTGCATAGAGCCGTAATCCGGAGAATTCCTAGACGTCTTATTCGGAACAATAACACTGAGAGTGCGTCTGCACCGATTGGCAGCGATGTTTTCCCGCCGCCAAATCAGACGAGCTGGTGAAGCGTCCAGGATCAGACGTTAAACAGTTCTCGGGAAATAATTCGTAAGTCCAGATGGAATGATTTAATTATTTGTTTATTATTTCAGTTTGGATCTTGTTTATAATGATGGCATGCTTCAGTGAGGTCATAGATTATAGCAGCTTGTTATATGACATGCATGAATGTTTTTATGGGTGTCTTCTCTCTGTATTGCAGGACTTCCAGTACTGTGTGTGTACAGTGAGCAACCTGACCACACCACCCTTCACAACTGTCTCCAGATTGGAGTGGACCGGTCAACCTCTAACAGTCTCACAGATAGAACTCTTCAAGCTCATGCTGCCACAGAGTAAGGGAACTTCATTCTCTTTAAAGAATTTTCACATGAATACTAATAATGCTGTCAAGAATAATAATTTTTAGAAGGAAAGATCACAGAGCATCAAATTATAATTA
This sequence comes from Heliocidaris tuberculata, assembly GCA_025618425.1. NCBI lineage: Eukaryota > Metazoa > Echinodermata > Echinoidea > Camarodonta > Echinometridae > Heliocidaris > Heliocidaris tuberculata. Next base: position 20,508,530 of record CM046832.1, on the reverse strand, counting down.
GGAATAGGACAACAAATAAAAATTAAATAAAATTAATTTATTTGTATCTTATATAATATTAGAATATTTAGAGCTGTGTAAATTCTTTGCTTGTATTGAAATTAATACTTATTTTGTTGCTTTGTGTATCTTTGTTTTGTTTTGGGTTTTTTTTTTTTCATTTTCAGTTTGCATATATGTCTATTAGCTAAATATTGTTTATTGTTATCATTTGATCATGATGACGAGTTGATTTGGTAGAAGAAACAAGGATAACTTGCTTAATGTTTTTCAAAATCTTCTTCAGTAGATAATGATACACCCATAATTTGAGTCAATAGGTTTAAGATGCAGTTCATTAAAACAACAATTTTGATAAGAATGGCTTCATGTAGAAGAAACCAACTTGATCGTATATCATTCATAAGTTAAATAAGCAAAAAGCCATACCTGTATCATGCTTTGCTCTTAAAGGGTACCAATCACCAACAAATATTTTGCTCTGTTTGTTAGGGGTTCCATGTCCCCATACGATGTTCAAAGTATGAGCTTTAGATATTAACTCTATAAAGAAATATTACAAGTTTAAATACTCCCTATATAAACACTACAGCGACTTGAAAGTAGACTAATTGATGACCCGTATGCACTCGCACAAAATAAGGCCTGCGCAGAACCGATCTTTTCAGCGTGAGGGTGTTTTATGTTTTCATTTATTTTCTTTATACTCCTTAACGGTTAACCCATAGAAGGTCAGGTAGAGTTTTTTGAGGTTAGCTTTATATATTATAGCTGTACACAAATTATTTTTACCCACGCCGATAAAATCGGCAGGGTTATGTAAAGGGTTCCGTATGTTTGTTTGTTTGTTTGTGTACAAGATAACTAGAGAACGGGTGAACGGATTTGCACCAAATTTTCAGGGATTGTTTGGATAGTGACAGGAAAGAATCGATTAGATTTTGGTGATGATTGGTTGATCCCTGCAAATTCTGTGTGACCTTCTAGTTTCGACTCTATAGTATAGTATATGTAAAGATCACCGTTTCGCACGTATAAGTACGAAGCGGTTTTAGCGGCCATTGTACAATGCCTCAGTCGGACACAGGGGTCATGTTTTTTCGGTACATAAATTTCGAGTTAGGTAAAGCCATGTGTTAAGACAAAATCTCAGGGGTTAGTACACATAATGTAGATTTCAGTTTTGACCCCATAGTATAGTATTGCAACTACTCTGTAGCACCGCCAAGGCGTGGGTCTGCCGCCTTTGACGGCCCCTCTAGTTTGAGATGATTTGTACACTTTAATTTATTTCAGTATTGCATTTGTTATTCTCTCTTGTAGCGATGTCATTCCCATTTGTGCCTCCGGAGCTGTTCACATACAAGAACTCCACCACAGGTGATGATATGTATGGCCTTCTCTTCAAGCCACATAACGTTGAGCCTGGCAGACAGTACCCTACCGTGCAATTTGTCTATGGTGGTCCACAGGTAAAAAAAGCTGTCACTGTTGTAGAAAATACATGGGTATCGTTGGTGATTTATGCACCATAATCAGTGAAGTATATAATTGAGAAATGTGTTTATACAGCTTTAATGGTGATAATTCAAGATTTAATGATTTACTTGGTGATATCGCATTCTCGACAACCACTCCCAGACTCTGAAATTAAACTTCCCACATTTCTCCATGACCAGCATTCTTTCAATGCCTTCAAACAGCAACTCAAATATTATTTAGTTTGCATGGAAAAGGCACTAGATCTAAGTACATTATTATTGCTCAGAGACTGTAGTTTGCTTATTACTTCATATTTTTACTGAATGTATTGTGGTCAGCGTTTCTTCCATATTTTGTAGACAGTCTTCTTATGTCAAGTAGTACTGCATTTCTGAAGAAATCATCATAAAAATTATAATGCCCCAAATTATATGAAGGATAAATTTCCATTAACACATTCTCGCATGGATTTACTTATGCAGGTACAGCTTGTGTCGAACTCATTCAAAGGGGTTCGTTTCCTACGCCTCTACACTCTTGCATCATTGGGTTATGCTGTTGTGATTGTTGATGGACGAGGGTCTTGTAGGAGAGGACTGAGATTTGAAGGTGTTCTAAGAAACAGACTGGTGGGTAGAAATTTAATAAAATGTTCTTTAAAACAAAAACCGATTTAGAGGCATTGTAGTTTGTAAGTGTTCTTTATTAGCAAGTTGAGAAAAGAGAAAAGGGATCATTTCATTTACTGATGTAAACTTCCATATTTATATTTTTCATGTGGATTGAAAATACTATACAAATATATGGGATTAAAATTTTCTTGGGTATATTTCAACAAGCTTAGGCACAAAAACATTTAAAGCAGATGGAGATATGTGGGAAAAATGCTCTTTGATGTGTACATAAATGTCACATAAAATATTATGTAAATGCATTTGTAGCAGTTTTATTATTATACATATTGAGTGTTCACAACCAAATCACATGCCTTATGCTGGAAATATTGAAATAAGTAGTTACATGAACTATTTGCAAGATCCTGATTTGGATATGTTGTATTTTAAATAATGAATGGACAGGGTCATGTAGAACTAGATGACCAGGTGGAAGGTCTACACTGGATTGCTGCCAAGTCAGGATGTATTGATCTGAGTAGAATAGCTGTCCATGGCTGGTCATATGGAGGCTATCTATCACTCATGGGACTAGCAAAGAGACCAGATATTTACAAGGTAGATGCGCTTATGTTATCACTTTCTTCTAATTATTATTACTACACCAAAGGCCTCTGCAAACCTTCCAATCTGACTAAATCAAGATTTGAAAGAAGTTATACATGTATTATTAAATTTGCAAATATCAACCGTAAATTATTCTAGACTAAGAAATAGAATGGTTCTATGAATAGATGCGTGTCAAAACTGTGGACTATTCAGCCTTCAAGTCTGTAAAAAGACCTGATAAACTGCAAATTGTAGGGATGTCGTATAAGATGCATGCAAAATAGTGTGCTCATTGTACTAAAAAAGAGATCCAATAATTATCAGATGGCCCTTTCCATTTCATAGCATCCTTACAGACTAGCATCGGCCTTAGAACACGATAACTATGATCTGTATGTTTTAACAGTGCCCCTGTATCCTCAGGCAAACCATCTTCTGTTATTTTAGTCCTTCAGATATGACATGGTTTCTGATCTACATCACTTATGTCCATTTCTAGCATCCCAAGTATTAGTAATCTTCAACATCTGAAACTCTTATATTTTAGGTGGCCATTGCAGGAGCCCCTGTCACATGTTGGACAGTGTATGACACAGGCTACACAGAGCGCTACCTGGATACACCTAGCAACAACCCTACAGGATATGTCCAGAGCTCAGTACTTAATTTGGCCAAGAACTTTCCAAATGAGTGAGTGAAAAAAAAAAAAAAACAAAGAGCTAATTGGAACAAGTATAGTTCTGATGTTGTAGTTATTTGATAGTTGAATATTATTGGTATTCCAGTTGTGTAATGCATGTAAGCAATGCTTATTGTTATGGATCCATAATTATTGAAATGATTGCCACAGCACAGATGGCTTTATCAGTTTATATATGTAGAACCTGTGATAGTATAGATAATATTTATGGGATACACAATTAAAAGAATATGCACTGCTTTATTCATATCTATGTATAATGGTAAAAACATACCTATTATGATGAATATTATCTGTAGTAAACAAGTTAAATTGACTGAAGTCATTCTTGTTTAATCTCTTTGTCTGTAGTGAGAATCGTCTTCTCATCGTTCATGGATTGATAGATGAGAATGTCCATTTCCATCACACCAGTCTTCTCATTGATGAGCTTGTCAAACACTGTAAACCCTATCACCTGCAGGTAAGAAAATATGAGAACAATCTTTAAGCACTGTAAATCAATCATCTGTCAATTGCTGTTTTACTGTTCAGATGGACTGCATGTGGAGTGTAATTTTACTATCTTAAATGTTGTAAGAACTACAAACTGAACAAATAAAGAAGTACTCAAAAGAAAGGAATATAACATGGTTTATCCTCCAGGAAGCACATTTTCTTTTATAACTGACTCTGTTTGGAATAGAAATATGTGACCCTCCACCACAAAACAACCAATAAGTCACAATGGGAGTTTTAGAGTAGACAGCTGAAAAGGTGGTTTGGGGTGGAAATTTTGATTTTAAGTTTTTGTATTTTCTGAAAGTTCATTTATCAATCTACCATCTGACAAAATTTCAGGTTAAAATACCATGTTGAAATATGTTTTTACTCTCATTCAAAATGACATTCAATCTTTGTGTGTTAACTTGGTGGGATTGTACTTCACATCGCTTTTCTGGTATAGTTTAAAAACTAGTCACTTTCTGATATTCAAAATCTAAAGAAACAAAGAAATATATCTATTCTGAAGGTATGGAAAGTTTCAACCCAATCTAATCAGTACTTCACAGTGTATGCCAGGGAGTTTTGACTCAACCTTTTGTGCGACAAACAATAGGACACAGGCGCTCTTTTTAATGGTCACTTTCTTTAGAGCCTGTTTTCTCTAAATTGTTATGGTCATTAGCCTGTCTGACACATTGACATTCTCATTGTAATTTACAAGGGTTTGCTTAGTCCATACAAGACAAGTTATATATCATTTTAAAGCTTAGAATCTAAGCTTTCAAACTGTGTTGAAAATATAAAAACCCAAATTTCAGACTTATTGGTCGTTTTGTGGTGGAGGGTCACATATGGTTCTCCATATATAGACTTCCAAAATATTGTGAAATCATTTTGTATCAGCTACTATATTCAGCTGGATTTACTGTTTGTGGTTTCATAACATGGTCTATGACTTCAAGATAAGAATCTTTTGATCAATGAACACTGAAATTTACCATGTATGATGTTACTAGTCTTTAAATTGTATGTATGTTTTCTGATTATTTAAAAAGCTCTAGATTCCAATCATTGCATGTAATGTTCTTGCTTATTTTCAGATCTATCCTCAAGAGAGACACGGGATCAGACGCTTGGAGACGAGTGAACATTACGAGACAAACATACTTAGCTGGCTTCAGCAACACTTATGAAGACCACCTACGTATGTTTCAGTTCATACATCCAGTAACTTTGCAGCTGTCAGAGTAATAGCAAATGATAATTACTTAGAAGTCTGTACATCTCAATGCCGCTACTATGACCAATATCATTGGACAGCATTACCCTTGTCATCTTGTTGCCACCCGCTGATGACGACGACGACGATGATGGTCTGATAAATTTGTAATCGGCAACTTGAATCTCTATATATCTCTATGATATTCATAGATCCATATGTCCATTTACCATTTACTGGCCCATATGTTCACTTATATGTATGTTGTTCACTTTAAGACAACTATTCTTCAATACTGTAAAACCAAAAAAGTTTGCGGCATGAAACTTTTATGATTTCTAAACGACAGCCATTTTCACAGCAAGAAACTCTCGCTAATTGCAAAAATTCAGTGTTGTGTCAGTTGTAATTCAATAACGTCGCGGCATGAAACTTTCACGAGTCTACACCCCTCGCCGAGTTCATGAACATTAAATGCATGCGAAAGTTTCTGGTTTTACAGTATTCTTATTTACAAACTTGTGAGTGATAGTTCACATTGTTCAAGCCTGTGTGCAGGGTCATGCTCAAAATATAATGCTTGAAGATCGTTCCCAATTTTCCTTAGTTGGTCTTTTATGTATGAGATCATAAGATCATGTGAAGTAATTGTAGATTCCACATTGCTGCTGAGATACAGTATGTAGTATCAGTGATTAGTATAAACCTATACACTAGGCCTGTGCCGATATAGCTATCGGCTATCGGAGACCGCCGATATCGGCTTTATTTTGCTCTATCGACATCGGCCGATATTCCCTTTTAATAACAACCGATACCGATATGAAACGCAAAATAAAATAAGAAATAAATTCTACTCTGAAAGATGAAATTTCTTGTGTCTGATCATCACTACCGTATTTCTTCCGGTCCTTTTTATTCACATTTTATGTCATTCATCACTGAAAATGAACAACATAATCGAGCTCGTACTACACACACACAGTCACCTTCATGTTTCATCATACCCATCGCATCTCCCATTATACACATTGTCAATGTCCGTGGCAGAAGTCATTGTCAGAGCCGTACTTACTATCAATCCGAATGTGTCTTTTATTTGCCTAGTTTGACAACCAAAAATGACCTATTCGGTCATCATTATCTGAGAACAGGTAATAAATCTCTCATTTTGATCGAAGGAGGGGGATAATCTAAAGCTAAGAAATGATATAGGGTTCCAGTAACTTTCCGTTGTGATTGCACAACGCGGTGTGCTGGGTCAGTTATCGCCCAGGCGCCCACAATATTCCAGGGTAGGCTACATTGGGAACGGTTCCCATATCGCCCTCAGTGCTTACACATAGCTCGGGTTGGTCAAGCAAACTCAAGGCACAGCCATTATTGAAAGTTCTGCGCATGTGCTGAAGGTTCAAGTGTGGGAAATCCCCTAAACAACAGCGCTGTTATTGGTTCAATATCGGCAAGTTCGGCCTAGCGTAGCGTCGCAACTGAATGAGTATACTATTGGCGCGAAAACTACGGTACGTTCTGCGCAGTGCCTGTCAATCGCGGGAAAATTTACAGTGCTGTGATTGGTCCAATATCGGCAATTTTGGTTTAACTTCGCATAGCAATTGAATATCAATGAAGTCAAGTGCCGTGTAAAGGGGGTTAGAGGGGGCGATGTCTCGTGTTCGTGATGTGATTGGCTGCTTGGTGTACGCAAAGGCAGCTTTGTTCCTTCTTGGCTAGAATGACATAAATCGTACGACGTCGAGTAAGAAGGAATCCCGTATGAATGAAATATTTTTTGGAATAAAAATAGGCATTATCTGAAATTTAAAAAAAATCTGCTGTAGTCTAATTATGAAATAAAACTTTTGTAAAGTCAGTTATTGGCCAAAATACCCACAGCAAATGAGGATCATTATTACATAAGAAGATCGAGACGTCGTCATTTAGAAATCAGAATTTTGTTTAACCCTTTCTGAAGCAGTGCGTGATGGCTTCGTCTACTTGTCTTTACAAAAATCTGATATGTGATTTCAATGAATATCTTTATTGAATGACTAGATGAAACTCATGAAAGAGCAGAATTATCCAGTCAAATTGACTTTGTCCGATATATTTTTTATTAGCCTCGTTACAAAAAGAAAATTATGATATCCATCATGATAATAAAAAAAAAAAGGGACTATTTTTCCTTTATAAAGCACATAGTTGAAAGTTTTCCATCTTCATGAAGAGTAATTTTGATTCATTATTTCAATGAATATCTTTAGCGGGAGACCTGATTATATAACAGAATCACCGAGTGAAAATAAATCATGCAACTGGTAAAAATATTTTATCAGCGTTGTTGAAGAATGCTATGCGTCATCGTGAGGAGTTGTGTGACTACTTTATCAAAGGCACATCGCAGTGTTTTCCGTCCTCATGAACAGTGATTTTCAAACATTATTTTTATGATTAAAGAGAAGAATTATCAAGTTAAAAAAAAGCATGCCCTATTGCCCTGATAAATTATTTTATGAGTGTCACAGGATGATAAGCATCGTCGTTACGGTGAAAAGACACGAGGAATGTTTTGTTTCATATCGCGCATGCCGATCTGAAAATAGGCCGTCGGAAAGTACACATTTTGATGATAAATAATATGAAAACATGTATACCTCCTCGTATTGAAAGAAAATGCAGATTTTACATGTTTTCTTTTATTTTCTTTTATTTTCTTTATATCGGTTATCGGTATCGGTGTCGGCCGATATGCTTGAGATTTTATCGGCATCGGCCGATGGTCAAAAAAACCATATCGGCACAGGCCTACTATTCACTGTTAGTATTATATGATCAAACGTTGCTGCTCTATTTCATGGTACTAATATTACAAAATTTCTGTCTTTAGACATCACTGATTTTTCACATCTCTGATGGTAAGTTTTGAATGAACTTCACTTTAGAGTATCCTCTCAATTGAACATTCTAAATTTATTGAATATTTTTGTGGAAGAGAGGCTAGAAGGCCATTATATGCAAACATCTTTTGTCAGACATTTCAGTGAGCTGGTTATGCGACATTTAAATTGAAATGTCATAGTAAGAATCATGTAGTATTCAAGATGTGATCCCTAAGCCATAGCAGGGTTATTTGTGGAGGGCTAAAGTGTATTTTATTCTTCACTTAAAGGGGCATTTGAAGATAGTGAAATAGGCATATGATTACAAAAGAATGATCAGAAGGGACAGCTTCTTGATCACAATTTTGAAACAGTTGCAGGTGATTTTTAATATAATTTTTTCATGTGAACACCACTTAGGTTGATCAGAGAGTTACGAGTGGATTATTCTTAATTTATTCCCTTACTGTTCAAAACTTGTCAACCTGCAGAAAAGATGGTCAACAAGATATCGTCTGTTCAAAGCCAGAAGGGCATTAAATTCGTGTTAAAGTATATGAGTTAAGGCCCTTCTGGCTCTCAGCAAATGATATGCACTTACTGTTCTCATTTTTGAACATGAATGTATATTTAGGGTAAATTGTTCAGGATTTGTTTTAACTATCTAGAACACAATTTATCTATTTCTCATCTTTTGATATTGCTGTAGCAACATATTACAAACTGTTCTTTTTCATCAGGTTGTTCGAAGGTGTATCGAAAGCTATATAAAGGAGAGTAAAAGTATCAGCCAGACAGCACAATTCGAATACATTTTGCCAAAGGAGTGTTTGTTCCTGAAGATTGTGCTTTTTACAAACTTTTTTAATGTCGTTGTATATCAATGTAATATTTATGCTTTTAGAATACTTCTTTTAAGTTCAACAAGATTCTTTTCATGTGTTTATATCCTGTGAAGAAGCTTTACTTGAACATTCATGCTTTCTTTTCCACTGGAACAAAGTTTTCTGGCTATAAATATATATTTCATATTATCATTGTACTTTATTTATTTTTTTAGCATCAACCAATGATATTTTTCATCTTGGTAACTTTTGAAACTTTTATGCCACTTTGTTTTTAACCCAACCTCTCTTATATCAGAAACTAATTGAATTGAACCAAATAGATGATCCTGTGTCTTATATTTTAGATGACTTTATTGCATAAACCAAGCAGATTAAGTTTTACCAGTTATTCTACTTTTAACATCTACTTGCCATGCTTTGACAACAATGCACTAAGATCTTAGTCAGAGATTAATACTGGTTATACTTTAGGTTAAGTTTCAAAATCTTAGAACTAACCATTCATCGTTGCAAAGGATAAGTATATCCTACCTGATCTTTTTTTACAGCTTTGCACTAAGATCTCAGTCAGAGATTAATACTGACTGGTTGTACTTTATGCTAAAGTTTACCAATCACCTAAAAATTTGTGTATAGCTAGATTATATAAAGTTAACCTCAAAACACTTTACCTGATCTTCTATGGGTTAACTGTTAAGGAGTTTGAAGAAAATAAAGGGAAACATAAAACTCCGTCTCGCAGTTCCGCGTGGGCCTTATTTTGTGGGAGCGTGTACGGGTGCGTCGATTAGTCTACTCGCGAGTCGCTGTAATGTTTATTTCGAGAGTATTCAAACTTGCAATATCTCTTTGTAGAATTAAAATTTGAAGTTCATACTTTGAATATCATATGGCGACATGGAACCCCCAAGATACAGAGCAAAATATTTTTGGGTGATTGGTACCCTTTGTTTCCAGATCTAAGAGGTGCATGTAGCCATTTAACATCACAACTGGTAGGTTTTTAATACCTTTGTCAGGGTGCCAAGGTACTAGTCTCCTAATTTACACTAAACATATTAAGCCCTTGTAATTGCTAAATATCATGAGAATCATGTGTTTCTTGCTGCGTCTTCTGCTCAGCTTGTTGAGGTATGCCAATCATGGTTTTAAAAAAAAGAGAGAGAAGAAATATGCATGCTCCAGAGGTCCATATAGGCATATAGGCATAGACAAAAGAATTGGAGAATATTCTCCTTGATATTGGGTTAGTTGCAAATAACTTTTGATACAATTTGTAAATGGAAGTTGCTCACTCTCCATCGTCATAGAACAAAGTTTGAAACATGTACTTCTCATTGGATTTTTTTTATTAGCAATGTTGCACAAATGGCTTTCAAGGTAATGAACAGATTTGTTCTAAGTCATGTACTGGTAAAACAGGACATTTTATTTTGCACAGATATGTAACCTTTGGGGCAGCAATGTTTATTAGAAAGAGTATTACTTGAACAAGAGCCTTGCAGTAGTTCCTATGAAATTTGTTGTGTTATACAATGCTCACATTGGATGCATAGACACAGTTTTACGTCAGTATTTAGAAGTACACTTTCATAGGTGTTTTTTTACGTACATGTAATAGGCCTTTGCATTAATTTGCTTTGAAATGCTTATAAGCATGAGAAATTCATGATAAAGTGTGTCATAGTTATAAAATGTTGATAAGAGGACAGGAATTCAATATTTCAAAATATTGCTGTATGTTGAATTTACTTGAATCTAGAACCCATTTTTCTTTTATTTGAGTATGAAATCTGTCAGAGTTTAAAAAAAAAACTATACGGTAGAGTGTAGATTATGATTGTTGATAATCTTTCATTTATCTCGTGGATAATTTGAAGTGAAATCAACATGATTTGATATCCTTTTTTTTTTCATTTTGTATTTAGCAGTAAAAATGCCCATGAAATATAAGATTTTTAATTCTTGACTGCATGTGTAACTTTTGTGAGAAATATATATTAATCCTGTATTTTTCTTTTCTTTGTTGCAAAATGATCACATTGAATTTCTATTCTTATTGCCATTTCTCTCGGTAAAATCAAAGCATTCAGATGAATTTTGCATGAATAGTACTGGTACTAGATAATATGCAGTATCACTGAAAATATTTCTAAACTTGGGTGAGAATTATATGAGTTAACCATATATGCACAGTATTTACATTTTCAGTATTCTCATGATTTCAAAATGGCAGAAGTGGTATATGAACAAACAATGCAAACAGTAAAATAGTATGAGAGTGGTGATTAAAGCCTGTCATAAGTATAGATAAAATCATTTCAAGAATATTGCATTGAAAAATGTTGTTATTCCTACATGTTAGCTTTAATAATAGGTATATGAAAAAGAAAATAAATAGACCTGTGAAATTGTATAAAATTCTGAGAACCAGAATGGTTGCTACATAAAACGAACTTTCATTTAACTCTCAGCAGAACGTTCATTGATAATAGCTGCTGTATAGAAATTGCACAGCAAGGTTTGCCTTTTAGTTGTCAAAAAATCCTGTATAAAGTTCATGCCTTCAGTATTTGTAGTTTGAGTTTACATAAATTGATCAAAAATCAACTCACACTCGGAGATGCTGATATGTGTACTTATGCCACTTACTGTGAAAATTAAATTCATAGATAAATAGTATTATTTATTGTGAAAGATCATCAAAATTGCGTATATCTGAGTCTGTATTAATCAAACTTACGAAAAATACTTGCATTTTGTGTAGGTGACAAATATGACTTTGAATCTGAGAGTTCTTCAAGTTTTGTCGCCCATATGTTTTACATGCTTTAATGAGAGTACTAGTTATGTATTTTTTTAAATTGCAAGTGGTAATGCTTGATCCCCTATAATACATGTAGCATAATTTGCAATAAAGAACATTTGAGTTGAAAAAAGGGAAAACATGTCTCATAACTTCAACAATATACTAATACATTTATCTAGGGATCTCATTGGGAGAAATTAATTATATGCTCATGTAGACCTTTGCAATTTTTGTATTTAATGTTACCTTCCCGTTACTCTTTGATTTGTAAAATTCAATTGTATCTAATTATTAATTTTACCATCATAAATCCCCCCCCCCCCCTCCCCTGAATTTTGCTTTGGTAAGTAGTGTACATGCATTTGGGGTGAAATTTATCAATGCATCTCCGTACAAAAAACCTGTACAATTAAAGTATTTGTGATGTATAATTTGTACATATGAAAGCATAGATAGTTGTAAACAATGTGGTATTTATGTAATGCAATCAAACAACATGCATATTTTATCTTTTAACTTGTGAACACAGTGTGAGGGTGAAGGCCCACTTGAAGTGCATTTGTATATCTTTGGAGAAATGAAGAAATTGAAAGTGAACACTTGTCTCGAGTCATTTTGGTGTGTGCTTTTTTTAGAATATTTGAAGGCTCTACCTTTTCATAATGACCCTTTAAAACATATAGTATTTGTCAAGGTCATAGATTTGGTAAAAATATATGTATTTATTATGCCTCTAGTTGGTACAAGACTAAATTGATTCCAAGTTTTCTTCATATAGCTTTGTAAGCTACGAGAGAACAACATAGTTAAAGACTATCTGTTTAGTCTAAACAAATCTGTTTCCCTTTTACATATGCACTTTTTTTCTTTTGGGAATCCACAGCATGTATTATTTGAGGTTTATCAGCATTACTAAACAGTATCTGGAAGTTGGATAAGTTCAGGAATGATTTCACCTGTGAGAACAGTGAGATATTTATAATTTAGTGAATTAATCATACTACAAGATTTTTTATTAGTGACTGCCAAATCCTCCAAATCAACACTAAACATGAAGAAATTGCATGTGTTCCAGAGTAAACAATCTGGGGGTTTCTTCGACCCTCACAGGTACATCCAAAAATATGAATATCTAATTTTTGATCCCTCAGACTTTTACTAACACTTTGATATCAAGTACACTAATTTCTTGGTACTTAGCTGCTGGTACAAACCAAAATATCAAAACACTGCACTGAATTGGGAATTTTGGGATAAGCGTTGCATCTCACACCAGCCTGGTAACAAAATATGTCTGGACCATCAGACTAAAACTAGCCTATTGGGGGATACCATGGAATAATCAGATTTTGCCAGATTCGACCCATTCCAGAGGTCATCGATGAGTCACGAGAGGTCATGATTGGGGGTGGATATGTGACTACTTCACACATGATTCATAGCTGTAGTTACCTATAACTACCTATAAATGGATTACAGAGGGTTTGGTCTTCAATAACCCTATTAATCATAAAAATCCCTATTTCCCCGTTAGTTTGTCGTTTCTTGCAACTATACCATCTCAAACTGTCTTGATATCTCATTTCTCTGGTTTCTTTCTCTCTCTCTCTCTCTCTCCTTCTCTCTTTCCTCTATCCCCCTCTCTCTCTCACACACTCTCTCTCTCACTCATCTCTTTTTTTTTCTCTCTCTCATTCTCTATACATGTATATCTTTTCATCTTTCTCCATGCCCATTTCAGTCAACTCTGTTTACATATATTTTACTTCTAGAATTTTACTGACGTATTTGGTAACCCATAGACTACGGAAACCAGGAGGCTCCTGTATTAAGCCTATGAGAGTTAAGAATTCAGTAGTCAACAGGTCAACATAATCAGCTATGAGATCTATGAACCTTTTTGCATCTGTGTTTAATTTGAGAGAAGGGCATAGTCCCCATATTTTAAAGTAACCATAAAAAAGAGGCCTCACCTATCTCCAGAATATCTTCTTATTTCAGTGGGAAGAGATTATTTTTTTTACCAATACACAGACAAGGAAGGAGGTAATGAACCAACATAACAACCTTCCATCTTCATATGATTTTTTAAAAAAAAGCATAACATTCATGTTTTCAGATGAAAAATATAGGATCCTGAAGAGAATAGAGTCAAGGGTATATTGTTCATACAAAAGTATAACTCAAATGAAACAGAATGGAGGCTTTGCCATTGAGGCTATGACGAATGGGATAATGAACCAGGGGGCACATGTGTGTTAAGGTTATGAATGGGAGTTCTGATGTAGTTTGATTCACCAACAAAAATACACTAACTGAAATACAATCAAATGAGACACAGTAGGAATACTGAAGGAAAAATGAGGTAGGTGATCTATGTCTCAGAGTGGTTGGAACAATAATTGGTAGAACTAAAGGAAGTACAGAAGTTGGGACCAGGGGAGGAATCTATATCAGTAAATACAAAGTTTGACTATTTTAAGATAGAGACAAAAAATACATTTTGTCATTTTGAAAGTGCCAAATGTGAAGACTGGCTCAAACAATGTATACAGTCATGTACTTAGAATAAAGATACAGTACAGAAAGAAGTTTATTTGTTGTATAGTGCACAATCTACATTTGGGGAATTGGATTTAGAAATGTATTTATTGCATGGATGGAAGTCAAAGCTGTCAACAATATTCAATACATTCCTGAGAACAGACTTCTCAGCATCTTCCCTGGATATGGTTTTTGATAACTTTACCACATTTTTGAGAGACAAGTGTATTTTGTATGCTGAACAGATGGAATGCCAATAGATGGAGGCTTGAAAACAACCAAACACAGACAACATTCAGGTACACATTCCACAAAGTACAATTCACATTATAGTTGCTTTTTGTGTGTATAATATTCAGAGTTGTATTCCAGAACAAAAAAAAGTGCTGTCAGTCATTGCAAATATCGTAATTTCACAAAGGATATGTACTTTCTTTCTGAAGAAGTTAAGCAAAGTTCATCAGGAAAACAAAACAAAACAGGCAGGCAGGTGACACAGAATGAATGACAGACATAGATAGAAGGAATGATAGACATAGATAGAAGGAATGACAGACATAGATAGAAGGAATGACAGACATAGAAGGAATGATAGATATAGAATGAATGATAGACATAGAAGGAATGACATACATACATAGAAGGAAAGATAGACATAGATAGAAGGAATGACAGACATAGATAGAAGGAATAACAGACATAGATAGAAGGAATGATAGATAAAGAAGGAATGACAGACATAGATAGAAGGAATGATAGACATAAGGAATGATAGACATAGAAGGAATGATAGACATAGATAGAAGGAATGGCAGACATAGATAGAAGGAATGATAGACAGAAGGAATGATAGCCATATATAGAAGGAATGATAGACATAGAAGGAATGATAGATATAGAAGGAATGATAGACATAGAAGGAATGATAGACTTAGAAGTAATGATAGACATAGAAGGAATGACAGACAGAATGATAGATATAGATAGAAGGAATGATAGACATAGAAGGAATGATAGACATAGAAGGAATGATAGACAGAAGGAATGATAGACATAGATAGAAGGAATGATAGACAGAAGGAATGATAGACAGAAGGAATGATAGACATAGAAGGAATGATAGATATAGAAGGAATGATAGACATATATAGAAGGAATGAGACATAGAAGGAATGATACACATAGATAGGAATGATAGACATAGATAGAAGGAATGATAGACATAGAAGGAATGATAGACATAGATAGAAGGAATAACAGACACAGATTTAAGATGGCCAAATATACAAGGGATGAAAGACATCAACAGAAGGAATAACATAGACAGATAGAAGGTATGACAGCCAAAGATACAAGGGATGAAAGACATCAACAGAGTGAATAAAAGAAATAGAAGGAATGATAGACAGATAAATGTAAGGAGTGCCTGACAGACAGAAATGGTTGACATATATAGATAGAAGGAATGAAAAACATAGATGAAATGACAGATATAGATAGAAGGAATGATATATAGACAGAGAATAGATAGAAGGAATGAAAGAAACAAATTGAATGACAGACATAGATAGGTAGGAGGAATGAGAAATAGCAGATATAGATAAATAGAATGACAGAGACAGATAGAAGAAATGACAGACATAGATAAGAAGAGAAATATCATTCATCACATCTAGTGAAGCATAATACTGTCAACACCCTCTCCCTACGGCTAAAGAAATGCAGCATTTGGGGAAATTTTTAACAATTACTCAAATTATTTGATTGAACCTAGTCAAAACGAAACCTGTGGTTTCAGTTGATTGATATGTCAGCAAGTGGATGAAATGTGGAGTATAACTCAAGATTCAGAAGTTCAAAATATTCTTCATGAAAATAATGGTAATTGCAAAACCTGCATGTCAAAAGTCAATTACACAAGCTTACATGATGGCAATCATCCATGTAGGCCTATAATTTTTTTTTTATTGGTTTTGTTGTTGCCTTTCTTTGCATGCAAGGATCAAATCTGACATTTTAGCTTTTTGAGAAATGAACTACCTGACAAATCACTTCACAAAAGAATGCATTTACATTAGTAAATTATTGCGCTGAGGCATGCTGTGTACCCAACAAGATAGACAGAAGCAACAGAAAAATATTAGAAGTTGATGTACATGCATGTACACTGCCAAGATAGAAATGCCATAATCTGAAGGAAAGAAAGCTGTATCAGAGAATTCTGTATATCCAGAAAGTTTCATTTGCACAAATTTCATGCTGCAAAGTAAATAACTCAACATTGAATTTCCGCACTTTGCAAAAGTTTTATGTATAGTTTTGTCATAAAAAGCGAAAATAATCATGGGGATAGACGATTGTTGTGTTCAAGCCAAGACAGTAAAATCTTGATATTTCATAACAAGAAGCTTTCTTGACACAGAATTGTTTGCAATTCCATGCATGCTTCTCTGTGGTTCACTGTACATGCCTATCTACTGATCAATTCTGTGTTGATTAGTATGTTGTACAGGCATCTTTTGTCTCCAAAATATAATCTAATATGGCAATACATTTGAACAAATAACATCAACATAAGAAATGTTTGTCTCTTAGTATGACCTTTATTGATGTTCATACTCTTAATAACATGAGTTGTATGGTATTCACAAAGAAATCATGAAAGAAATTTAAAGAAATGTAGTGAAAATGCTACAAAAGTTTTACGATGTTTGTACTGGTATACATTAATATCAAGTTCAAATATACAAACTGTAAATAAATATACAGAAAAGAAACACAGAAATTAGCAACTTGGAAAAATTCATAACTTATTTAGTACAAAAAAGAATGTTCTTTGACAAATTTCTAATCTAGCTAGGTGTGTATAACATATAACAATTACATAAAGAAATATGTAAAACATACATGCTAAATCTATGATACATGCATATTGAAAGGGGGAAATGTATTAAATAAATACTTCTTTGGCTTTGTAGGATATTGACAACTTCAGGTATTCTTTGACAGATATAAAGAACACAGAATAATAAAATTAAATACAATTCCAAATTTCAACATGGTTGATGTATTTGAGCTTCCAAATGATGATATCAAAAGTAATGTTCCAGTTTTGGTCACCATAACAGTTATCATGTAATTTTCCTAAGCAACAACGTGTGCTTCTGGGTTAAGTGATAAAAAAATTGAATTCATATTTTTTTGGCGGGGCGGGGCGGGGGACTTGAAAATAAAACGTAAGACTATCTACATATAACTTAAGAACATGAAATTTCATGTCAGTTATTAAATATCATCATAAATGCTCACTTTAAGGAAAACTGCATAAGAAGTGAACATTTAAAAAAAACCTAAGCCAAGTTAGCATTCTTCTTTTTATCTCTGTTCTCCACTGTCACTACCAATTCTCTTTTTCATAACAACTATCACACTTAAAAATATTCCAGATACATATTATTTCACACAACCTGCAGCGGCTGTGAATGTCTTTCAAGTAAATATGGTTTGTCTTTTCTGTGACATTAAAGCAATACCTCGCTATATCAATCCTTATCTATCTTCTCAGTTTCTCATGCTTTCTTTTTCTTTATGGAAATTTTTAATCAAATAAATGAAACAAACATTGTTTCAACAGTAAGCACACATGCTCATATGAGAAAAAACCTCCAATTTTATGATCATTCATTATATTTCTTATATGACATAAAACTAAAAGCAATCCTATAGGTATCAAACACAACATCAATGATGTCTGAACTAAATAATCATCTAAAATTGATATACATATATAATACTAAACAATGTATTTAACTCTGAATAAATAACTATTTAACAAATATCCTCTCATATATTATGATCATTAAAATCATAAAATGCCTGCCAAAAACATAATAATCCTAACAGATATCAAATAATCACAAACATAACGCATTCATCTGATGTACTGACACACCGAGAATATTCAAAACAAAAGATGGCATACCTGAAGTTGTGCATTAAGAACTTCAACATGATCTTAAAGATATTTGCATTTACACATTAAAAAAAATAGTAGCAGAACATATTGCACTATACTAACTGAAACAATACAAATAGAAAGTTCCCACAATGAAACAAAAAAAATAAATAAAAATCAGGCCAATAGTTTTACCACAACTTCACGTAAAAACATAAGTTATGGTTTTATGGTGCATAAACAGCATGCAAATCATGCCGTCAGCATCAAGTTTATAAAATATTTGGTCCCACCATATTTCATACTATAAATGCATATAAAGGATGAATTTTGCCTACCCATTCAAATAGGTATATAGGTATATAGGCCTATACAAATGTATTTGAATGAGATACATATTTTCTTTTCAAGGTTTCCCAATGGTAGTAGAATCAATCACAAGCAAATAGTAATTTTCTGATTCAATACTGCCACACTATTTATTGGAAGAGTTATTTCATTGCAGGCACTGAAAAGGGATTTCATCATTTGAACAAGTACAATCTTACTTAATAGGCAAACACTAACTTTACATGACAATATTTCATCAATATCAAATATCCCTAATTTAAATTACTTTTTTTGTCTCCTCTTCAAAAAATTTTATTTCACAATGAAAAAAAAAAATGTTCTTCAAACAATCTACTTTGGCAATGAAAAACATGCTCATAGGTAGATGCATAAATGCATTTAATCCCTATCTTCTATTTACAGGATGGGTATCCATTGTTTACATCTATTCAAATATTGTCATCAAATTTATGCAATAATCTTGCAAACATTTCATGACCTTGAAGTAGCCATCGTTCATTGCTTTTCTTGGAATTTGCATTCCTTTTCATAAAAGCATGTACAATGATTAATAAACTACCATGGATCAGATTTTCAAAGTAATTTTCAACCATGACTTTAGTATGAATGTATGTGATGAATATTGTATCTATGACAGTCTTGTCATATATACTGAGCAAACAAGCTCCTACATGGATCATAGCAGAACCACAATACAAGTCATGGTCACCAATCCATGAAACCTAGCCCACTCTCTTCCTGTAACTGATCCTAAACATCGTGATGTTTCAGATTGTCATGTTGGGAGGAAGCTGGAGATCTCATAATTTATGATCAGCCCACATGATACACCAACATGCCAGGTTTTTGCCAATTTTAATATTTTTCCAACTTTTTGTGGTAAAAAGTAGAGCAACAACATTGTTTGGTTGATGAGTAACCAGACAGCCGATGCATGGACATTTTTAAGGCAAAATGGTATTCATGTTCAAGTTTATCAGTAATGTAGGAAAGACTTCCTTACAACATCAGTATTTTATTTTACATCCGACAATAGCTTTGGGCCCCAAGGCTTTGGTCAGCACTCCGTAAAGTTTTAACAAAGAAGTTTTTACAAAGAACTACACAGCCTTTGGCCTCAATAAGAAAATTATGTAGGCCTACATGTAATTTTTAATGTCAACCCTGCTTAATATTTCACTTCTTGTAAACAACATTTTGGTACAAATATTCAGGAGCTGTCACATCCTGCAACAAAGCCAAGTGCCATGCGCACACATTTTTGTCGTAAGCAATATTTTCAAATTACAAGAGTATAATGCAAAAAATCTTCACTTTTTAGAAGCATCAGCACTTGGTCTTGGTCCTTTTTCTGTTCTAGATCATGGTAGACATATGATGTACTTTCCTTTGAGGATCTCATCCTGTACATCATCACTGGATGTTGCTATCTCTGCTTGGACCGAAAGCACTGCAGAGAGGAACGTAGCCACTGTGGAGCCTACGGCAACAAAGAAGGACCAACCTATGGTACAGGTCCCAGGCTGGAAGGGAGCAGCGTCAGGTCCACACAGGTCCTGGACCCGCTCCGCACCCCATCCTGCTGGGTAGAGCACCAGAGCAATCAGGATCAGCAGACCTGAATGCAGAAGAAGAAACATGAATGGATGATTAGGAATGTTGAGTAAAAAACACTTTAAACTCTCTAATCATGGCTGATTACATCTATTATCCTACTTGGGAGTTAAGAACAAACATGATATAGATCACGTCTGACCTAAAAAGTGCAATTACCTCGACTTCTCACATGAATAGTAAATACTATGTCCCCACAGTAACAAACTTCACTGTAGGCTACAATTAGGACAGCTTTTCCCTCTAGTGCACTTTCAACCGCATTCATATCCCTGGGGACCTTCCCTTCAATTAGTTCACAACAATGACAACCCAATCATGAGATAAATGGTTTTCAGAAAGTCAACTAAGCCGTAAAGATCGCTTCCTTTCGACCAACAATGAAAGAAGTATTCAGTTGTAAAATCCTGATATTAGTGAAACAAATTGCTGTATTGGTACGACAGTACACATCACAATAACCTGTCATCATAATTGCATCGTCAAGCTGACGTGAAAAAGAGAAAACATCAATTATGGTATCAAATGAACCTTCTTGTTTCTAGAAGGTTTTTCTTTCTTTATGAGTCATGGACCTTTCAAATACCAAAATTTGCTTTCAATCATTTTTTTCTCTCCTTTCAATGGCAAATTGAAAAAAAACTGTGTGCTTGACTGCGTGTATATATCTTACCAACATTAACAAAAAAGTGCATTATAATTCTGATTATGAAACTGGTCATTAAAGTTTCACTTCAGCAAGTGATACCTGTATCTAATCACATAATTTTTGGATGGCTATAAAAATACTGATAAAGATATTTTTGAATAAATCACTGACATCCACATTTATCCTTATCTAAAAGACATTTTTATAAAATGTTATATTATGTTATATTAAAACATTAAAGTAAACCATTGACAATAATTAAATCTAGTCTGTGTTTTGGTGGTGCATATATTATAGGCTGTAGTGATGGTCACTATAGTCATGCATGTATAAATCATAATAATGTGTGAGCTCCTAAGCTCTACTGTCCTTACTGGGATTAAACCTTGTTTAAGTTTGAGTGATGTGTAATTAATACTGCTTCCGTTACTTGCTCTAGATTTTTTTTCTATCTGAATCAGGTGGATAGGTGGATAGGTAAATGGGAGGGGGTCAGTTGCCAGGGTCCGCATAACGCGTGACTAAATGAATAGCGGTCCTTTTAAATAGCAAGCAAACCATAGACAAAATACCGCGCTATTCATTAGGACTTCCATTCATAAGGACCACTATTCATAACTATTCATAAGGACCGCTATTCATTTAACACGCATTATGAATAGCAGTCCTTATAAATAGTTATGAATAGTGGTCCTTATGAATGGAAGTCCTTATGAATAGCGCAATAATTTTTCAATGGTTTGCTCGCTATCTGAAAGGACCGCTACTCATAGAAAACTGCTATTCATTTAACACGCGTTATGAATAGTGGTCCTTATAAATAGTTATGAATAGTGGTCCTTATGAATGGAAGTCCTAATGAAAAGCGCGGTCTTTTGTCTATGGTTTGCTCGCTATTTAAAAGGACCGCTATTCATGCAAAACCGCTTTTCATTTAGTCACGCATTATGGATAGCGGTCCTTATGAATAGCAGTCCTTATGACTAGCGAGGTTACCCCCAGTTGCCCCTCCAACAATTTTGAATTTTAACATTGTATCCTATGGAGTAAAAACTTCTGATTAATGCATCATTCATAAATTAAGAATACCTTTCACTGATCATCATAAAAACATTAATTATCCATTCCAGATATTACATTGGTTTTTGTTTAAATTCTTCTCCTTGCATCCTATAAGTCCATGTTGTCTGAGACTTGTAAATTTGGTTCGGTAGTCAAAGGATTTACACATTCAAACACTCTAATGTTCTTCCTTGCATCCCTAAAATTTGCCTTTACCTTCATGTAGGCATGAACTTCAAAATTATCAGTCATGCGATGAGGAAACTTTCAAGAATGAGAAAACCATATCACAAGCACTCTGCATACATCAAGAATGTTAATATACCTCTAGGCACAACCACAGACAGACTTTTAGCCCCAACAAACACACATTCCTACTGGATCAGTACTTCCAGGGCACCAATTTACTCTCTGACTAACATATATGCATCAGATTTGGCCGCTCAGAAACCAATTCAAAATCAGATTTCCCTTCATTAGTTCACCGAGGGCTGCCATTAATTGAATATCACCAGGAGCTTAGAAGCTTAATTTCCTCAAAGGCATGCTCATTTTTGGTTTGTGCAATCCTGTTAATTTGTCCTCCTAGAACAGAATTCAGTACTTAAGGTATGGGTTGAGTGTTTGAAATGCTGAAGGCTTTTACAAATGAATATAACTCTAAAAGATTCTAACAAGAAAGTTTATATCAGCATTTCCTACTTTCTTTCAAAGCAGAGAGCTACTCTCATAGTAATCGTCATCTACATGTACTTAGCAAATAGTAATAATTATTTTCTAAATCTTTACGTTCAGATTCTAAATTGGTCAATAAAGGCTTAACAAAGGTTTAGTAACCTTCCAGTTCCAACATAATAGCTTAATAGAATGTTTCCTATGAGGGGCCTTGATTAAAGTAAAAGCTGTCATGCATCTAGCCTATCTACTCTTTTTCCATTCATACATTCTCACAAATAAACTTGGTTCAATCTACTATATATGTGAAGTCCATATTACAGAATTACTACAAATTTAGACAAGGAGAAGTTACCAGAAGAGAAAAGTAGGAACTAACAAATGGACTTATACATGTCGCTATTAATTAACCAAAAACCTAAATATGGCTCTTTACATGGTCAATTCCAAGAAATATGAACAGCTTGATCACTTTATATTTCTGCATTTCTGAACATTTTGCCTTTGCCTAACCAGGGAAATCTAGTTTCATTTCCCTGGCCTAACCTTTCCATACAATCAATCTACAACATCATTATATCTGCATTTTGAAGACTCGTGTACATACTTCATAAAAAGATAAAATCTTTCATCACATACACCTTTGTCTCCTTTTAAATATTCATGAATGCAATTTCACCTTTCATTCCTTTGTTTCATCTT
Source organism: Heliocidaris tuberculata (assembly GCA_025618425.1). Lineage (NCBI taxonomy): Eukaryota > Metazoa > Echinodermata > Echinoidea > Camarodonta > Echinometridae > Heliocidaris > Heliocidaris tuberculata. The sequence goes on along the minus strand of CM046832.1, from coordinate 20,485,332 downwards.
TGAAATGAACCACATGGTATTATCCCATACAGCAATCCACCATTAATTCTTATCTTTTATACAATGCCTGAATGATTTCTAATCAACAATAACTGTCAGTCTACACATAAAAACCCTATCATGACATGACATTTATAATGCAAAGTAAAGTAAACTGAGATATACAGGCAATTGAAATAAACACAAACTAAAATGGTGATGTCTCCAGAGGATATGTTTTGATGACATACTTTTGTATTCATGATTTGTCACCTCAAAATTCCTCTTGTGTAAACATTTAAAAAAGTAATAACTGGTATCTGAGTGAGTAGACTACAAACTGCACAGGGAGAAATTCTTTAAAATGGAGTTATAAGAAAGATGATTTGAGAGAAATGGACTGGAATGTAACCATTCTGATTGCTTTTGCCCAAACATATGATAGGGGGAAAGTAAGAGGTCTATCAATGACTTCTGAAAGCACTTAAGATGAAGTGTCAAGTAAATTGGTTTGGATCATTACTCTTTACTCCCCTGGGAACACCAAACCGTTACCCAATCATCCATTTAGCATGGATCCCCTACACTCACACTCACTCGCACCCACCCTCCCTCCTACCCACACACCTTCCAGTGATATCTCTACCTCTATTGAGAACCTGTCAGTGAGATCTGACCACAAGCAACCAATGTGGTTATGACACAGTATGAATATTGCCACAGAAATGGAAAATAAAACACTCATCTTTTTTGGTGTATTTGTTGAACTTGTAGCATTATAATAGCAAATTGACATTTGTGGTAAAATCATCATCCATTTGTTTGTTTGCTCATACACATGTATTTCCATTCAACAATACCATGTGAATACGTCTCTACACAATTTGTCAACAACATAATTCAGGCCCCCGATGCCTCATTCAATGCGAACGATGCAACTCTTTCTATACGCGTGGTCTGATACGTCTCATGATTAACATGATCAAGAAAGACTCAGACTGATCGATAATGAATTTATAGGGGGGATCTGCTCTTGGGAGGGGAAAATGCGGAATGTCAATTTAAAGCTCACAGACAGTCTCGGAAGCAAAAAAAATACTGGCAAGAAACTTATCTAACATAGTCACATACTATTCTCCTTTTATCATAAGACAAATGTACAAGATTATTTTAACATTCCATTCACGATTTCGAACAAATTTTAGTGTAAATATCTGTAAGAAACGCTTGGTCACAGCTTTTCACTGCCTCACGCTAAGACCATATCCACCCGAAGGTTCCCCGCGCAATAAACCCAGCACTTCGCACTGTGTGTAGCGTATTCTATAACACACGGCAATCCCCATGTGCGTAATGTGTATGGCCATTGTTTGAATTTACATCCCCTCTTTTTTGGGCCAGGGATTTTTATTACTTTTCACCTTTCATTCGATAAATACTTCACTTGAGGAGGAAAAAACTTCACAGCATCTTAGTTATGTTAGTACCCTGCTATTTATTAAGTAAAATCAAAGAAATCTCACGAAAAGTTTTTGAGAGCTTCCCAAAACTATCTCTTACCTTTAACCACCTACGTCTTATTACAGCGCGCACTAACAACTACAGTCCACCCGCAATATGAATCTAACGTTCCTAGCAACAAAGATACACATAATAAGCATGTAAAGCAAGGTCTTTCACGCAGTCATCCTACAAGCATGCTTTTCAATTTTGCTCGATAAAACTGACTTTCTGTTTGGAAATCGTCAAAATATGTACGTGTCATGCGTACGGATTTTAATTCTATATTGCCAAAATATCAGTTTGGTTCTTTGAGGACAAATCTTGCAACTCAGCGATGAAAGTCTGAGTGGCGAGAACCTTCAGGCCTCAAGCAAATGTGCGTGAAGGCTATGCAGCATGTCAAACATGCGTAGCCTGGCCGCCGGCTAAGGGGTATGCATACGACCCTAGCCTTGCATTGCTAAATCTGAACGTGAGGTGGGAAAAGTCGCATTTTAAAATGAAAGCAGTGATTGAACCTAAAAATGACAGTGGTTTTTTTTCAAGCAATCAAAACAGCTGTCATACCATCAGAATAAGAATGATCTGAACTTTCAGCTGCTGCTTCACTTTTTCACTTTGGTTAATTTGGTGTGAAGCTTTCAAGAGCAGAAGGCAGAAAAGGCCTTTACCTGCAGTCCTCGCTCACACAAAAATGGGAATAAAATTTTAAAAAATAAATCTAAAATGACGGTACTTATGGTTTTAGAAATGAAGATTGATTCATGACATTAAAGATGAAAAGTCAAATTTTTCAAAAACTGCTTCACTTTTTGATATTGAGCCAATATTAAGAAAACCATGACGAGTTGAACAAAAAAAAGTAGATTCTGCATGGACGTGTATTTGAGCTAAAGCTGAGCGTATTTTATCAAGTGCGAAAAAGTGGACATCACGTTTCCATATGTTTGCCTTTATAACTTCATATTAAGTGCCACAGACTTACAGAGTATTATGATTCTAATCCAATAAAAGTAGATCTTCACAAACATCACTGGCTGAAAGATTTAACCAAGAAAGCACACACTGAAATAAATATTTCTGAAAGATAAGATTTTTGAAATTCATGGGCACATTTTTTCTACACCAAAATTGATGTGCTAATTGGACATAGAATCAGATGACAAATGAAATAGAAATTCTTATTATGTTTAGAACTTTCTTCTCCCATACATGTTTCCAACATATAAAAAAGATCATTGCACAATTCAAGCAGAGAGGACAGAGAGGATTCTCAAAAATATTACAAAATACCTTAAAGTTTGTACAATTCATTGACCCTAGTAATTTTTTAACAGTTTGGCCAAATTGATTTGACCTACATCTCAGCTACAGCTGTTTCATGAAGAAGCTGCATCAGGAAATAGTCCTACCTATAAATCATGATATCTACAGGTGCAGCATTTTTAGACACTTCATGGTCATAATTCAGACATCATAGTTATGATATTAGTCATGGCATGGACTGGTCGTCTAGCAGGTCACTCCATAGCTGGCAGGATGGAGTTTCACTTACACCTCTTTGGTCAGTGCAGGTCAACTTTGCGTTTATTGCACCAGTGTAAACAGGGTTTTCCCAAAGTAAGCTCTCTTTTTATTCATTCTGGTATGGAGTGGTGACATATCACATCACCCTATGCGCTGACTCATGCCAAACACTTGTCCCTCCAAGCTCTCAGGTTGTACTTTCTAGAATTCTAGCATTCTTTCACAGAACACATGTGCAACAAGCATTACAGACAGGTGAAGACAGATGGGTGGTTTTACTTGTAAACATTCTGTACAGAACATTACACCTAAACGTTCTGTGTGTAATACAAACCCTGCCTCTTCAATCTTATCTGCTTATTGATACAGCAAAGTATCATTAGTATGTGCATAAGAAAGAAAAATTAAATATTCCATAGATCTGCAATATCTATTTGATTCTGTTCAATAGCCAGATTACAGGTGGTTGCTAATAATTTCAAGAAGTGTTAAAATATTTGTATGGGCTTAAATGTAATCATGGGAAACACAATTTTATCCATCATATAAATATGACCTGTGTCCCCTGACCTATAGACCTCCAAGTCTACTCAGTTCAACTTTACCTAAACAAATCTGAGCCAAGCCTGATTGCAATCCCTTCATCAATTCAAGAGTAATCGCAACAACAAATGATTGCAAACAAAAGCAACCTGATAGCAAGGCCTCTGGCAACGTCTTAGTTCGTACAAGCATAACAAATCTCTAAACTTGAATTCTTTTAGTCTACAAACACATATTTTTATTAATGTGATAACCAACTTTAAAAACTGTACCAAGGAGTGCCTCTCAACTTGACTGAATTGATTATGGGGAAATATATTTCTAGGTTTCAGAGTCCAAGCAAAAATACTGATACAATTATTATTAGGCCTCTGTGGAAATCTAGGGTATTACTTCCAATACACTGATCTATGAAAGCCATGGATTTTTCATCCTTGAATGCATGAGTTTCAAATCCTATTTTCCTCCTTGCAATTTCATCACCTCCCCGGTAATTGTAGGTTGGGTTAGCCATGGAAAAATAGTCTAATTAGAGTTAATCTCATCTTGAATTTAAATGCACAGCAAGTGGTAGTGTATCAGAGAGTAGAGCAGCCACACAGAATAGGGCTTTAAAGGGTAAGTCTACTCTCACATCAAGTTAATTTTGAAAAATAATGCAGGAAAAAGGTCTGAGCAATATTCCATAAAGGATACATGTTACAGCAGTAATGAAGATACTAGACAGATTTGTGAGCTAAACTTCATTTTGAAGTTTTTTACACTGTTTTGAATGAAAGACTAGAAACGTGGACTATATTTTTATACCTTTGCCGGAAATAGGTCATTGGATATTACGTTCTTATCCATGAAATTGATACATTCTCTAATTTTTCTATTTTTTCAAATCAAGTGGATGTCTAGGAGGGATTTCCTTTAAAATTCCTTTAAAAAGAAAAACTAGGATTGGATTGAAAAGGCTACAAAAATCTTCCCTGTATAAAATGTGGTTTGTACTGTAACTGAAAAATTACCTTTATGAAATAAGCTTCTCTTCAGAAAATATTCCCAAGACCGCTATAGCGTTTCTCTCAATATATGTATGGGAGACAGTATTATCCTATGCATAGTCTGTCCAGGACAAACACTAATATTATCATGAAATCAGGGATTTGGAGATTAAAATTTAGTCACTCTTCACTCAAGCCTTTAACAAGGTATAGTATTTATTCACTACTAAGTCACATCAAGTCATCATCTTTTATCTGATGGCAACATTTTAGACTAATCCAAATTTGGATATATTACTTTCTAGAGCCAATCAAAATTGAGTAAGCATGCTATCAGTCAATCAAGAATGAGCTGCAAATGTATCATCTTATGACCACCTAAACAGGGACCCATCCTTCAAATTCTAGATGTGAAAAGCTAGGTCATGACACACAACCTGATCTATTCTCAGCTCGGTTAGAATTTGCAAAATGAAGCAGAGTTGCCGAAGAAAATCTTCTCAATTTCTTGTACCTATATTCACAAGAATACATTAAAGGGAAGGTCCACCCTGATTATAAGTTGGTTTTAAAAGAAGCAGAAAATTAAAGAAACAGATCAGTGAAGGTTTGAGCAAAATATGATAAGAAAGTTATGAATCTTTGAAGTTGTAATCAATCAAACAAAGATTGGCAACTCTGTCCACATATCTTGCGAGCTCCTCTCCCATTTGCTCAGTACAGAAAATTTCATAAATTCTAATTTTCTTAGTTTCTGATGAAGGAATAGATATATATTTCATACAGGTTTTATGTAGAAATATATAAGCAATGATTATATATCTAAGGTGAATGTATGTTTGAATATTTTCTTTAGAGAAAATGGATATTAATGATTTTTGGGGTACAGGGCAAATGGGAGAGGAGCCTGCAAGATACGTCATTGAGTTGCCAATTTGTGTTTGCTTGATTACAACTTTTAAAAATCATAACTTTCTTATTTGTTATTGTCTTTTACTGATCTGTTTCTTTAATTTTTCTGCTTCTTTCAAAACCAAATTATAACGAGGGTGAACTTTTCCTTTAAGAATATCAGAATATGGTTATCAGTTGCAAATAAGAAATGGGTAAATATCCATAAACAATTTACAGCAATAAAACTGTCAATCGCAATGTCTGACAGACTGACACTCAAAACATACAGTAGTATGTGTCTGTCAGGATCAGAGATATATACTATGATTATGTAAAGGTACCATTACAAAAACTACATGTTTGAAAATGCTGGTCTTTTGTAGACCTGAAAATACTTTCAGCCCATACTTAATGAATCTAATGAAAGGCTGTAAGTTCTTTTCATGTAAGTTTCTAATCCACTGATTATACAAAAACTGCAAATATTTGTTTGGATGTGATCTTTGAACTTCTATTAAGGGCAAACAAAAGTCCATAAAACCCTGTCTTTCATCAAACAATCAAGACTCCAGAGTTATTCTCAGTAAACTACCTATGATTTTCTACACCCCATGCAAGGAACAAGTTTATAAACTCTATACATAAGGCCTACTAAGGAGTCTTATGAGGCTTTTTCAGCCTTGTAACTCCTGATGCCTACTTATGCTCAACAAAAGAACAAGAAACTAAAGAAAGTGCATTCAATTTTCAAGCACTTAAAATAGTATCAGCATTTCCCTTTAACAGAAGTGCACGCCTCTAATGCCATTTGGTATGATCTTGGTATGATCTGCAAAGAGGTTTTTGTTATGTTTTCCATGCCTGGAGATAAGATTGAAATGTCTGAAGGAGCTGTTGTAGATGAACATCAATCAGTGTTACATGTATCTGGTTGGAAGTTTGGAACATCTCCTAAAAGAGAACCCAAACACTCTGCAATACAGAGTGAGATCAGGGTGAGATCCATATTTTCATGAACATTTGCCAACTTACATTTTGGGCTAACATAATAATGCAATCTGTATACATGTATGTAAAAGATTTAAAATTTAAAATATCAAGGGATTTTGATGAATGATATTTATTTTGGATTTATATTTTTTTAAAGATGTTCTAAAAACACATTTTAAAAGTGTGAACTATTGCCCTTCAAACATTTTAACTGAAGCTTTAACAGGACACTACTAATTAATTCAAATCATAAGATGTCGATCATGCCAAATCTGATATGAAACCACAGAGACCAAGGGAAGATGATACATAAACAGCAAAGAGGCATACAAGGTACATGTACTATTTCTCATTTTAACGTGGTACTTAGTGAAAGTAAATGTAACAATATTTATGAAAAAATATCTGAATGTTTTCAGATATAGGATCAAAGTTAATGAAGGGAAATAATACTGTTAATTTTCATAGTTCAAACATTATAAATATTGTCTGCTGAGAGCCAGAAGGGCATTAACATTATATAAAAAGAATTAAAGCTCTTTTGGCTCTTTGCAGACAATATTGTCATATGACCCACAGAGGTATCGTAGTCAAGTGGTTTAAACACTTGACGGGAGACGGGAAGGTCATGGGTTCGAACCTGGTGTGGCACTATACTGTCCTTTAGCAAGATATTAATCTACATTTTCCACTCTCCACCCAGGTGTAAAATGGGTATTGGCCAAAAGAAAAAGTAGATGTGCCCACATATTCTAATGATGAGGAAGACATCAACAATCTGATATCAATTATTTCATGACACACAAGATAATCAGGGCGTGATACTCTCAATTAGCAAGTAGGATCGAGAGATCAACTTTGCAACAGTAAAGTTTCACCACAGAATGAGATCGGGGGAAACCTGTTTACCAGACAATACAAAATAGAGTTGGTATGATTGTCTGGATGAACTGTGTTACTCATCACTTCCTGAGGATAGAGGAAGTCATCTGACACAAAGAAAGACCTCTTCAAGAAAAAAAAGTCAACTCAGGGAAAATATTCAAGCTTTAACAGAGTGCTTACTTCAACACATGTTTCTGAACTTTCTGTTCAAATGCTATTTCACATTTATGAAAAAAAGTAAAATGTAGCATAGGGGCAAAAAGTTTACCAAGAGTTTAAGTAAAATTACAGAAATTATAGGGGAAGCCCAAGCCATACTTTCCCATATATGTTAGTGACCACAGTACATACATGTATATTATATTGTATGAACATATTCGCCCTCAGGCAAAATATGAAGTGAAATAAAATAATATTATATAAGAATATAAGAACACGCATTGGAAACTTTCTATCAAATAGGTTAATTCATTTTCATAACTCCCCAATACTTGGTAATTTAAGGCACATTAAAAGATCAAATACCTTGGACTTGCCCAAGAATATGCAGGTAATTTTGTTGTTTTTTACCTCATGAATGGAAAGTGTGCTTTAGAGCTAGTATAAGAGTGGATACAGGCACCTATCAAATCGAATTTCTTACAGGATTATATGGGGCCAGTGAACTTTTCAACTTGAGAAAATTTCCCAAGTGACATTCCTGGGGAAACCTTCCCAACTCAGATGGTGGTGGCAAATAGCTATATAATGTGCTTTTCCATTTTTGGCAAGACCTAAGGGAAAAGAAGCTGGGCCTGTGACATGCAAATCTGTTACAGTGTCAGTTCTACAAGTACCTCTAAGAACAATATTTCAAATATATCTACTCAAAAAGAGCTACATGAAGAGAAATAAATGGTCTAGTAAGAACAATACCTCAGGCATACGGCCGTACTGACTCCAAATCTAAACCGACTGAGGGTGTGTTTACACTTTCTTTGCGAAGGCAGAATGAGAGCTTTGAAACGTTCGTCTCATCGAAAAACGCAGTTTGAAGGGTTACTGCTTATACTTTTCTCCAGGTGAATTTGGGCTCTGCAGCTGGTTTCGCAAACCTCACTGCGCATATGCTACGTGTTTATACATGTATGACGTCATATATAAACGCGTTTACAAATGATTTGTGTTAACTCTTCCCCAGAAACTTTTGGAGAAACACCGATTCAAAACGCACCTTATTTTAGTTTTACATCGGCGTTGAATTAAACGCGTAACAGCAGGCTCATTCTGGCCTGAAAAAAATGGGAGTATAAACGCACCCTGATAAATGACAAAATAGTTGCTATTCAGGGTAAAGTAATTTATTGTTTGGTCTGTTGTCATTCTGGCCTGAAAAAGGGGAGTATAAACGCACCCTGATAAATGACAAAATAGTAGCTATTCAGGGTAAAGTAATTTCTTGTTTGGTCTGTTGTCGGTGTGGTGCTGGTCTTGTCAGTGTAACTAAGGACTCTAAGGTAGAAATGGTGGTGGTTTGGTTTTGTTTATCAACAGACTACATCTTCACAACTGATGTCAATATCACTCATGACCAAGAAGATTCTCCTGCTAGGGGCTGCTTCAGTAAGCTGGAAAGTAGTTTTGAATGTAGGGGCATCCTCCATTTTCAGGAACAGTTGGATTAAGTGCCATGTCAACAGACTTGCATCTGCTTTTTATAAAAATACTACAGCACATATCTATGTGCCATTTCAACCAATACACAAATACAAAGAACAAAATTGATTCCTTTCCATTCCAATACAAATCCAGCACTTTGTCACTGAATAGACACCCATTATGTTTGTATAGAAAACTAGTCAACTAGAGAAGAGAAAAGCCACCCACAGTCTGACCAGTCAATGGATAACTGTCACATTTCAAAAGCATTAGTGATCCAGGCAGGATGTACTAAATAACTTACCACACAATACTTAAGTGAATAAAAAATAGGGAGTTTAGCACCTAAACGATGACAGGAATTAGTCAAAATTGGGACTGTAACTCCAAACAGGCCTATTAGCTCTACTTTGATGAATTCAGCAAATATTCTCATGTATCATGCCAAGAATCCAACCTTGAGAGATATTCTAAAACTCTTGATTTCAAACTGTATCAATAAAAGATGTGCATGTAAACAGCCTGAAAACATATTTATTATTTAGTATTTTATTTGTAAATAAATATCTCATGTTACATAAAACTGCATGGACAATATCCAAATTCATGTACCCTACAAATACCTTTAACTTCATCAGACGATTAGAATCAGGATTAATCATACCGAAGAATGTAGTCAACACATGTCAGGTAAATATACACGTATGTGCAAAATGTAGGTGTTTATTCCACATTCAAACAAGTAATTACTGTTTTTTATCAATCAACAAACAAGAAGACTAATGACTTTACGGCTTCTAAGCCAGTGTCACAAGCAGCTCATCTGCTGAGAGCAAGAAGGATGTTAACCTCATATAATTAAATACAGTTAATACCCTTCTGGCTCTCAAAGGATGAAATGCAGCGGACAGACCAGCAAAGCAATTAGGGTGTGCATGATGTATCATTATTGAAAGGCTTCTCCTTGTTTAACTAGTCTGACAAAGCAATATTCTACTATTAAAGGGTACCAATCACATGATAAAATAATTTGTGTACAGCTAGAGTGTATGAAATCACCCTCAAAAACACTTTACCTGACATTCTATATTTTAACAGTTGAGGAGTATAAAGAAAATAAAGGATAACATAAACTCCACATATAGGGCACGCACAGAAGCAAACTCTGACTTGGGTTCCATGCGGGCCCTATTCTATGTCAGTCTACTTACATGTCATTTTATGCTTATAAAAAATTATTTCTAATTTGATATATTTTTACAGAAGTAATTTTAAAAACTTATATTTTCAATACGGTACTGCGACATGGAACTTGTTGAAAAGGTGTCTTTGTTTTTCACACACTTAAAGGCGGTCAGTCGGCGGTGCCCGTGTGTTTTTATGCAGTCCTGGCGAAGGCAAGTTCGGAGATTTCCGTATTTGTATATATCCACTTACGTACACATCATAGCGATCTATGCCGATTTTTGCCGAGGAGAAGGACATTTCGCTGATCCTCAATATACTTTCGACTAAACCTAGTTTCGTATGCACATGAACTATTTTGCAGCATCAACAAACACAGATTTTTCTCCACTGAAACTGCCGCCTGACCGCCTTTAAGTTTCTCAATAAAAAAGGAAAACAATTTTCAACTCTGACCACAAGATCTTAATCCACACTTCAGACCAAAAAGTCAATAGACAAATTTCCATCCACATCAAATACTCCAAATCCTAACTGCATCAAAACTCCTCACATTTTTGGTGCAGTAACCATGGAAACAAGTACTTATGGCAGAGGTATCATGATTTTGGTCAGCAGTGTAAAGTATACAGTTTGTTCACAGGAGCTCTTTTTTATTTTTCCATGGCACAAGTAAGACTACCTTGCACAGACTTTCAATTCTTGTTTTTTACCAGAGCTCTTTTGGAGTTATCCTGAGCTTAATCACTCATTTGCTCCAGTGTAATTTTGTTCATTGCTGGTCATATGTGTTCAGTCCTGGATAATAGACTTATCTTTTCTTTGAGTTGGATTACAGATCTTTATAGTTTTGGTAAAGAAAACTCATGTCATGTAAGAAGAAAGTATATAAGTTCAATGTATATCTTACCTGCTATTGCTTGAATAAAGCCACAAACGGTGAAGAGGCTCTTTTTGCACAAACTCCTGAAGCAGAGACTAAACACAGAGAGGAACGCAACAACCGTTAGTACGAGGAATCCTGCAGCATAAAATACTGCCATTGCTCTCCAGAAACCACTCGGCAAATCCATGAAACCATTGATATATGATGTGCATTCAACTTGGTTTAATTTGGATCCCTCCTCGTCCGTTGAAAGAGCACGGAAAATTTCCGCACATCGCATGAAGATACCCAGAGTGGGTGTGTAAGTTTCCACGGGTCCAACCACGTCTTGGGGTGCGGTAGAATTGTCTGTTCCATACAGGTTACTGGCACTGTGAACGGTTGCCTCCTCTCCTAGGAGCCATTGTGATGTCATCAGAGCCACTAGATGACCCAGCACGATGGACACACTGAGGAGAGTCCAGAAGAGGGACCGAATGGTGATGATGACGTAGCACATCTTGAGTTCGAAGTTCCTCCAAATTCACTCAGTCTGGGTCAAGATGAATGCTTCAGAGTGTCATGGTCTTCGATAACCTGTAAAGTATCAAACAAATCATGTCTTAAAATAATGCAAAAGAAGGGGGGTCCAGCAATCAAAGATAACCCAAGCAAAAAATCTTCTTTGAAAATACCTTATTATACCAGGGTGGCACTTAGTTTAAGAAATAACTAGGTGTGACAAAAATTGACAAGTAAAAACAATTTAATTCTCTCAATTTAGCAGGGAGGAGAAGGCAGGGGCCCCTTGGCACTCCGTCCCTCCCCATCTCCCAGGTACACATTTAGTAATGATGATTATTCAACTGACCACAGGTCCATGACTTACTGGCGACCATAGTTTACTGTGTTCAGTGTCTTTAACAGCACTTATGAAATTTAGACATACATAGGAATATAAGAAAACCTAAAAAATAAATATTATGTGTTTTACAAAAATATGGTACCTAATTTACTTTATGTAAATTATGTGTTTTACAAAAATATGGTACCTAATTTACTTTCAAAATTTAAGGAAAAGCATTCTTTCAAAAAGTTTAACTGTTTGGATTTTTCTTTTAATACCACTGAAGTTTCTATAACTTTCTCCACAAATTGACTTCCAGGTGTGATCAATGCTACATGACGATTTTTGTCTCCCATGAAATCCCACTTGATTCCTTTCGATTCCATTGGTATCCTAACCGGAAGAGCAAGGCATTGCAAGACAATGAAAGGAAACAGAATGAGATTTCCTTGATTTCAATCAAGGGAATCAAAAATGAAACGATTGAAATCTATGAATGAGACATGCACCCAAAAAGCAACAATGTGCACCAATAAGATCAGTTTCACAACTGTTTTCAATAGGAAACTCTCACTTACAGAATGTACTTTAATTGATGTTAATTCTAAGAAATGAAACATGGGCACAAAAATGCGACTCTAGTACTCTACGAATACATTTTTATATTTTCCTTTGCAAAGCTGCTCAATACAGATGTTTCCTGAAACTGTATACCAGAAAATGGCTCTATATCCTGTAAATACTTGACAAACAATCCCGGAGGAGCCCTTCAGGCTTCAAATATTTTAATTCTCCTGAAGGCAATCAATTAATTTGCATCGTTAAATCCATGGACCATGATAGACACTGCACAGAGAAATCAATTTGTGAAACCAACTGGCAACTGCACATTATTTGTTAATCCTTTTTATGAAAAGGTATTCATGCACAATTTTATTTTTTAGACTGTTACAAGTACATCACACACGTAATTCGCAAATAGAGGATTAATTCTCCCTGATGATAGATACTGCTAGACTGAATAATGTGTAATGCAAAATTACAATGTATTTTTTAATTGGCTTTTACTAAATTGGCAAAATTCCATTTCAGTCTCCTCAAAACCTAACATCTTGTAAATAAAGTGGGGAAATGTTCACAATGGCTTTTTAAATCAAAACTATTAAGGCCTATAGTACAAATGGGGTTAAATAATATCTGTAAAAGTGATACAAAATCATGTTTACAATCTAAGCTGGATAAGGAAATCCTGAAGAGAGAGAGAGAGAGAGAGAGAAATATTAAACCATTTTTTTCAAAGAGTGAATATCCAATGTTAAGTCTGATTAACATTCTTTACATCCTCTCTTTTTTGGTCAGAGGATAACGAAACCAAAAGTCCTTGCTCCACACACATCCTCGTTAATTTGCACTTGCAGGATATCTCCCATAAATTGCAAATCCATGAAATTTATCATCCTTTGTTATTAAACTGCTTTCTTGTTTACCTATGCAATCATCTGCTAACAACCAATTCAATTCCAGAGGGTGAAATTTAAGGGTTCTCTTTATTATGAGAAGTAACAATGTGCGAAAGGCATACTGGTAATGAATCTTATCACTTGAACACAAATATTACTTTATAGTTTTCCCTGACTGTTCCACACAATTGAACAACGTATCAGAATTCCCTCCCAATCTATTCATTTTGTTGAGCTCCATTAAATAGTGTTAGCATGTCCTGTGATTCATTCCACAAAAATGTAACCCGTTTGTTTCTAGTATTGATTATTTGATGCACAGTATAATTAGGTTAGCCATTGCAAGGGCAGCCAATAATTGGTCATGCTTTAGTATTGTACAGTGCAGCAGCTGTGGTTTTCTGCTTTTACTCTACAATACCATACAGTGAAATTTAAAATCATTTCAACAGTCGCATGAGTTTCATGGCTACAAGATGAGCAGGATGTGCAAATAACGTTGAGATGCCAGCACTAAAAGCAGTGGGATGGCATGGATACAGCCATTAAGGGAGCACTCATGGTGTCAATCATGGGGGGGGGGGGGGGGGGGCACCTGAAATATCAGATGCACTGAAATGAGAACAAGGATATAAAGTGAGGCAAGAGTGTGTGAAAGGGTTGTATCATCTCTTTTCATTGCACCTTTACCCATTCCCTTTCTATCTTGCTCTCTTCTTCATAACTTGATTTGGGTGCACATGCCCACTATCCCCCCCCCCCCCCCCCCATTTGAGTGTGACCCCTCCTAGCTACACCACTGACCATAAGTAAAGTACACTCAAGACAAGTGTTTTGTTTATGAGTTATCTTCCTGTCCATAACTATCTGGATCTTTGTTATCATTTTCCACTGGATAATGGATATATTCAAGCACTTTGCGTCATAACTGTAATTCATATTCTAAACAAAAATCACCAAAAGCATATTTTTGTTCTCATTTATCTGAACTCTCATCAATGTGAATTTACATCAGTCTAAGAATTGGGCTATTTGGTCATCAACATTTTATCCATTGTAATGTATTATTTCCTGTGCAACTTAACATGATAATTAAGAGAGGAAGATCAACGGACAATGAATGGAACAATTAAGACAAGAGTTGCCTACCAATCACAGCCAATACAGAAGAAAAAAATGCACATGCAGGCTCACATTTCAATGGTCGAGGGGAAAAGGTTATGGGAACATAAATTGAACAAGGAGAGTATAATAACAATAATAATAGTTAGGTTAGTCAGACTTATCTCCTTTTCAGTAATCAGGCCTTTCATAATCTGACTTTTTGACAAGGCTATCTACTCCACTGTCAAAACTCAGATCATTGAAAGAGGCTCAGTTACCACCAACACATTCATACAATTTGGAATATATCATTAGACTTTTTAGCTGGCATAACACAAAAATCTGAAAATATGATATAGATCTCGATCTAGCACTTCAACTACGATTTGCAAAATCGGCAGGGTACATAATAAACTCAACCTAGTGGTCAAGTTCAGGTACAACTGTTTTCATTCAAAGATAATATAGTCTACTCCATAATGAAGACAGTTCAAGAGTTAGATGGTAAACAGATCATACTAAGAGTAAAAGGTCAAAGACCCTACCCCAGGCCCGATCTGGAGTTCTGGACAAGGCTCAGCTCTGATTGCGAGTCGAGTCCAGCCTCAAATTTTATCAACATCACGACACCGGTACCTAAAAGTATCAATGATGCTTAATTAATAGCTTGGTATTTGGTAAAGAAGTACAATAAGTTTCAAAAACTCACTCTGCAGTACTTGGAGTAGGTTTCTGTTGTTCGGTGAAACAAAGTTCAGTTAATTGAGAGAAAGAGGCAGTAAATATAGCCTAATGATGTACGATGTGACCGACAATTCACCGGAGAGAGAGAGTGGGTCAGCGGCGGGGCAGTACGTACGTCCTACACTGTTCGAGTTTGTGAACGGGAGTGGGCAGAAAAGTGAACCGCGCTCTCGATCGAACGAGTGCGAAACTGGCGGAACCGTACCGACGATGGGGGAAAAGGAGAATACCGGTAGCCTATTCTATTGTGCGCACAGGTGTATGCCCGATTACTCAGAGCTTTTGTATAGCCTTGGAGTCAGTGGGTCATGCTTCAGAAGTTATTTCCTCTCTTTTCTAATCTCAGAAAGCAAACAATATATATTATACCTACTTACGCAATAAAGAAAGAAGCTCACCATTCAAGAAACCCAAATAGAGTGATTATGCATTAGTCGACACTCGAGGAGAATCCCTAAAAGTTTTCGCCAGCAACAAAGTATGAGTCATCCAAATAGAAATGTGGAAGGTGGGTAGCTAAAAGCTAGATGGACCACAGGAACAGTGATGTTTTTATCTGTTTGACTTGGCAGTCATCCAAAACTCCGAAAAAATTGAGGAAAATATTTTTTTAATATTATGGAATATGGAACAGGGGAGGATATGTCCTGATATCGAATCAAAAGTGCAAACGATTAGGCCTGTCTGTCTCTATAATCTGGATACCCCTGTCATCAATTTTGTTTAGAAAGTGTTTAAAACTATTCATCATTCCCACACATAATCCCACACATAATAAGACAATGGAAAATGTATAACCACGTGATACGACAAGCTACGATCGATGAACAGGCATTCATCCTATATCATCGTGGGATTAAAGTAAAGTAAAGTAAAGTAATTTCAGTTGATGACTTGAGTTCTATTCCGTCGACCTCAAGCCTCAAGTCATTTTAGGGCTCACAACATGAGGGCAGTCACTTCTATTCCTCAGTCACACCACAACCGACTCCATACCGACTCTAAACCGACCGATTCTTGGCCATTCGGAGCAATGTAATATTTTGTTCGGTCTATTGTCAGTCTCGTTGGCGTGACCTACACCGTGCGCCCAGAATGAGCCACAACAGCCTATATTCCAGGTACATTAACTGCCTTGCCAAATAAACATTATATGATAATGACAACACATTTTTTTCTAGGACATCGTTATTCTTTCACCTCTCCTCTGCCGATGTTGATTCAACAATGAGTCACAAAGTCTTTAGCTTTGTTTGCACTGTTACTTGCTACTTTATATTGCTGTGTGTTTGCCATCCCAAATCCAAAGTAGAGTAAACTTCAAAGTTTCATGACACTTTGAAGAATAGACCCCATTGCCCACTCATTCGACACCATTGTGTCTTCACCAAACTCAGAATAACGGTTGCTTTTCAATAGCGAAACATTTTTCTTCTTCAGTTTTCTAGAATAGAAAATGGCATAAAATTCTTGACACCTCTCTCTTCTTAGAACGACTCTTGAATAAATATCGTGGGAACTCCAATTTGCTTCAAAAGGTGCCTGATAAGTGGTGACTTATTAAAGTAAATATTTTGCACAGTTTATTATTGAAAAGAACTTCATTGACCTTGATCTGAAATTCTCTGTCTGTCTACCAGTCACTCCGACAATTATCTGAAGTTGTGTATGCTCACCACTAAACTTTAGTAACTATATTTTAGACCGACTCTGGGCGATCATCATCATTTCAAAGATCATTAAAAGACATTTCGTCGTTGGCAGGGGCAGCGCACCCGGGGGGGGGGGCCAGGGGGCACAGTGCCCCCCCCCCCACTTTTTCAAGTACCAAAAAAGTGCCCTTTTATTCCTGAAAAATGCCCCCTTTCTCTCTGATAAGTGCACTTTTTTTTACTATTAAATGTGCCCCTTTTCCTTTCTAATAAGTGCCCTTTCCCCTTCTGATAAGTACCCTTTTTTCTCCTTCTGAAAAGTGCCCCTTTTCAAATCAGATAATTGCACCTTATCTCTCTAATAATTATCCTTTTCTCCTTCTGATAAGTGCCCCTTTTCGAATCTTATATTGCCCCGTTTTCTATATAATATATGCCCTTTTCTCCTTTGATAAGTGCACTTTTACTTCTTATAGGTGCCCCTTTTCCCTTCTAATAAGTGCCTATTTTCCCCCTTCTGTTAAGTGTCCCTTCTTAAATGCTGATAAGTGCCCCCTCTTCACTTCTGATAAGTGCTCCTTTTCAAATCTGATAATTGCCACCTTGTCTCTCTAATAAGTATCCTTTTCTCCTTCTGATAGGTGCCCCCTTTCTCTTCTAATATGTGCCCTTTTCCTCTTCTCGTGAATGCCCCTTTTCACCTCTTATAAGTGGCCCTTTCCACCTCCGATAAGAGCCCTTTCCTCTTCTTATAAGTGCCCCCTTTTACTTATATTTCCAACTTTTTTGGAGGGGGGGGCACAAAAAGAGCCATATCTAGCTTCAAAGAATGGATGCGACTTTACAGGTACCCAAATTACTACAACTACAATGTAAGGCAGCGGGGCTGGAGGCAAAAGGGGAACAATGCCACCCCCCCCCCCCACCCCTATCAAAGGATGTCTCATTCCTGTCGCTCGAATGTGCCAATAATTTACACCAAGTAAGGGCAACATTTTCTGAAAATGTCTCCATAACTCGCTCGCTACGCTCGCTAGCGTTTACAGTATATAATGAAATCAAGCAGATTGCATAAAGTATGTTGATATATTGGTGTAATCCTAAAGAAAACGACAGGGTTAATGTACAAATTAAAAGATCATTCGACACTCCCCCAAATGAATTTGCTGTTGCCATTTTCAATATATCGCTTTAAATAATGTACAACTCAAGGACTTCAGCATTAGAAAAAAAGGTCCGAATTTTTTTGCTCGCTCGCTTCGCTCGCTCGCACATGAATCGTTAGACCATTACACACAACTGCTAATCAGGAAAGCTGAAGTAGTGACCAGAACCACAATAAAAAGGAAGAAGGTGATGCTTGATAATAACTATATTAATTGGACTGTAGGGTAATACCAATGTCACTAAATGGTCCTTTTTTCGCTCTATGTTTACCCTTTGTAGGTGCCTCCTTTTTCCCCAAAGGTGCCCCTTTTTGCTGGTGCGCCCCCCCCCCCACTTTGAAAGACGCTCCGCCGCCCCTGGTCGTTGGTATTGTTAGCAATGACTTCGATATCATAACAAAAAGACGAAGAAAATAGTGGAAAGAAGATACCATTCAAAACATTATCGCCTTATTACGAGGACAAATTCTCGGTGCATTTTCTCCCTTTCACCGATATTAAGACTCCCCTCCTGATCTCCCCCCCCCCCCCCCACGCTGACTGGACTCACCCTACGCCTCTTTAATTGTTTAAGCAGTATAGCTCTGAAAACAGAGTGGAGTCTCCTTCGTTATAACTTTCATGATATTAATTTCAGAAAAAAAGGCTCTCAAAAGTTTCAAATACTACAGTGTGTCCCAGAAAAAAGTTAACAGTCAAAATACGTCCCCCCAAATTCATATTTCAAAATATTTGAAGCAAAATGTCATACCTGTGGATAGCTTAGGGTCTCTTCTATTACATGACACCTATAAGATCGGGCGATATTTTACGCTCGAGTGAGCAAAGACCAATTTTGTGAAAAGGTGCAAAAATCCAGACTTGACAAGAATTGGTATTTCTTCTGGCTGGTATCAGCAAAGTTGAGAGTCATGAAAAGGCTTATAAATATTCATATTTTGATCAATAACAGACAATTTTCGAGAGAAGAGGTTCTGTTCTGTGTATGTCCTTACGTATCTCATCCATGCATGCTTCAGTGAGCAATTAATTGCTTTATTGAGTGTTTTGAAATATTAGTTTTGGCAAGGTTTTAATTCAAGCTGGTTTTCTCAGTCAACCATAAAGATTTGATGGGATACTCAGGACATACAGAAAACAAAGCACATTCTTTCATAAATTGCCTTTAAAGGGGAATTAACCTCATATGTGAATGTGCTTATATTCAAAGATGTAATCTATTTCTTCTTGTTGTCCTACGTAGTTTTGCATTAAAATATACGAGATGGGTATAAATCAAGATTTTCTCAGCAAAATTCATCGTCTGCGATACCTGGGGGCTGCCATTTTCTTGATGTGTACATAAAGATATATTTAATCCGAATGCATAATTGTCTTTCCTCCTGATACAAAATCCCATTTGAGATTTAAAATATTTAACAGATATATACATATATTCTAAAAACGAAAATGTGTTTTATATTTCTTTGAAAATTACTATTTTACTAAATAGAAATCTATTTTCTTGATACTCTGACGTACGCGACGGAGCAAATTAATTCAAATTTATGGATGATAACTTTCCTGAGCGTCAACAGTGGCAAACTATATGCATTCACCTGCTTTGAGATAATGGACTTCAATAGTCAGAATGTGCGTTGTATAAATTATGTTCTACTCTGCCAGGCAAGCCCAAGATATCGATTTCTATTTAGCAAAACCAGAGAATATAAAAAGAAATCTATAAATTTCAAGTTTTAGAATATATGTATACACCTATTATATATTTTCCATCATATATCGAGATTTTTTTGTAATGAAGAGAAGCAATTTATATCTAGGATTAAAAATTTCTTCCTGACTGGAACGGTTTCCAATGGTTCATGTATCATCAAGAAAATGACATCCCCCATTGTAAAGTGTTAGCAGATGATACCGTGTGCTATATAATGTCTTGATTTAAACCCTTTTCTGATATTTTATTTCTAAAGTGATACAGGCCAATGATTAAGAATATATTACACCTTTGAACATAGTACATTTATATTCTAGGGTTAATTCTCCTTTAAATGATCAGAATATGAAAGTTTCTAAGCCTTTTCAAGACTCTCAACTTTGCTGATACCAGACAGAACCAATACAAAGTTTTGTCAACCATGGAATTTGCACCATTTCACAATAATAGCTTTTGCTGACTCAAGCGTAAAATATCGTTAGATGATTTGGTGTCATTTGATAGGAGAGACCCTAAGCTATCCATCGGTATAACAATAATTATTTCATTAACATATCATGAAATGTTCATTTGGGGAGACCTTTTACAACTGTCAATTTTTTACGGTTCTCATATTTGTTAATACCAGCCAGCACAAAATACTAATTCTTGTCAAGTCACAATAATAGCTTTTGCTGACTCAAGCGTAAAATATCGTTAGATGATTTGGTGTCATTTGATAGGAGAGACCATAAACTATCCACAGGTATGAAAATTTCCTACAAATATTTTGAAATATTTATTTTGGGGGCCTTTTTCCAACTGTTAACTTTTTTTTTGGGGGGGGGGGGGCACACTGTAGTAAGGCTCGAACCAAACGAAAATGTATAGCCATCATGTCAAAATATGAACAAAACTCCTTCAGTATGAATATTGACAAAACATGCATGAAAGGAAACCTTTAAAATTCCCAGACACGCTTTGTTTCAGGATATTACTGACGATTGCATTGATTGACCAATAACTTGACAAAGACCCTTCACATGTCATCGTCCAATGTTGGATTATTTAAATGTTCTCATTATCTTACCCGACGGTATAATAAAAAGCTAACTGTCATATCCCTTTCAAATTTCCGGGATATACTTACGGGCTTCCTAAATAAGGGGCTCTTTTGAATCAAGAGCCTATACTTATCTCTGGACACGTCTTAGTTTAATACAAGAGATTAAACTTCTGCATAAACTGGAGAATTTACTGGGACTTTTAATCGCACGGGTGTCATTCCATTCATTTGCAATGACACACTTCAAAGATTAATTTGGATAAAGATTTGACCAACGTGATGGTAGTTATGCGTCCGACCAAATTTCATTTATCTATTTGTCTCATTTACCCAGGATAGCCTAGTCGGTGGTTAAAACGCAGTTACCCTTTAGGGCCCTGCACACAAAACATACATTGAAATATAACATAATCCATGAATAACTTTGGGGTAATTTATGTCCAACTTGCATGGGTAATGTTTTGCCAAACCACGGTCACCCTTTATTCTAATTATTGAGCTCTGTATTATGTCCAAGTTGGACATACTACACAAATGTTGGTCAGACACAATTAATTACCGTCACAATGATCAAATTTTTGCTAACATTTTTCTTACAGTGCAGCTGATTTCAGATATGATTATATTTCTCAGTAAGATTGCACAGTGATCTATATATAGCACCTATAATGATTTTTTTTTAATCATTAATAACATAATTGCGTTTGCGATGACTTAGAAAAAAAATAATATCGAACTGTGACATGCAGGGTTAATTATTCTAATTTCACGAGGGGACCAACATACATTCCAGAAGGGAAATAAACTCCTCCTTTTTTAGATTAAAAGTTAGTCCCCTAGGTTCCCATGGATGGTGGATTTTTGTGATTTTGAAACATCATGACATCTCATTTCTGATGATCTTGGGCGTAATCTTATATAGCTTTCTGTTTTGATCAGGAAAAGAGTATCATCTATGGTATGAAGACGGGGATGTTTAGACACGAAAGACCCTGACGTCCTTTACAGAGGACAAAATGAACAATTGGTATCAATCATAGAATTATAATAAGCTTTCAAAAATTATATATAAGCAGAGATTCAGGTGGCAGACTATCAAGAGGAAATAAACCATTAATCCATGAAATGGAATAACGTTTCTATTATCATCATGCTTATCGGGTTGAATATCTGGTGTATTATTTTGCCGTAGATGGGGTAAATCATTATATGCTCCGCGACCATAATGATGACCAGATTGGGAAAGACGAGTAGAGAGGGACTAAACAAGCAAGAAAACACGATGCACCTCCCCCCCTTTTTTTTAATACATTTTTTTTTTTTTTTTTAAGCTGCCGGAGGCTTTGCCACCTCAAACCTAAAGGCGAAAAAATATGAAGCTGAGAGAATGAGGGGAAAGGGCCAAAGAAACTGATCGCTTTGCTCTCTTCTCTCAAGTAGGGAAGAGAAAGCCTTTTAAACAAGATCAGGATAAAGCTTTTTAGGGTTGTTTTTTTATAATATAAAGTTGAACCAAAACATAAGATTATTTCATAGTTTATATCAGACCATCTCGAGGCAAATCTTGATTCAACGCATTCGAATAGTAATGTCTGAATCATTGTTCGGAATGAACGGATTCAAATAGAACACAAGAAAATTGCTGAGTCATTATATGAGCATACATGACTTGCTGAAATGCACCCTCCATAGGGAGCTGTATAGCGGCATGTTTTATAATAGAAAGTACATTTCCCCTACAAGGCTCACGATTAATCCGAAATAATTTTGAAATAATTGATACAGGAAATTATATGCATAATTTCTAATTAACTGTTATTCTGCTTGTAAGTGCTTGGGCACACCAAAAAAAAAATATATAGTCGGGCAAATATTAAAAAAAAACTAAATAACAAGAGAAGGAAAATAGTCGACTTGACAGTTTATGAGCCTTGAAAAGTTCTTTCTGTTGAAGTTTTTTTCTTGATTTGTGATCCCATGTGGTCTCCAAACAATTTCACCTTTGTTGTCGAAAATCGACTTTGGGCAATTTGCATAATTTGCATAAATCTAAAAGGCCCCTTCAAAGAAATATTTTGTTGCGAAAGAAAACTCATGCAGAATGTACTGATCTACGTACTATTCTTATATATGAGTGCAACTGTGTTGTTCATCTTGTACATGTAGCCTTTGAGACATCGAAAGGATGCGTTAATACCTACGCAGTATATAATGTCCGATAATAATGTTTGATTTAAGGTGTTTTGTGGGGCGTAGAATCCATTTCAATTTTTTTTCCCCACTTAAATATCACTTAAATTCCATTTAAGTATACCAACTTAATCATACTTAAACAACTGAAAGTGTATTTCTTCAGTTAGAACATGGACCTACATGTATATACAATTTCCTGGTTATAATTATGAAAGTACGCCTATAAAATGACTTTTTTATATATATATATGAAATAATGTATAAGTAAAACAATTGTAATAGGGTTTGGGAGTGTTCAGATATGATGTTGAATCAAACGAGAATCGACCCTTTCATAGAAAATAAAGTTGAATCGCTTAATTACTGTTGGTTGGTTGGATTGATTGTGTAAGCGGACGGTTAATGAGCTTGGATGAAAGCAGAAAAAATCATAGAAACATATTTATTTAGTGAAAGTTTGAGATAAATCGGACATAGAAAAAGGAAGTCATGAATTTTTGGAAGTTGAGATCACTAGTGATATGGCGACCTTGGCATTGATAATGATGTGTGATGTCATATGGAGAACTTTCCCATTTGTTTTACATTACTCAATTAAAGTATCCCTTTTCATAAAATACTCTTGTCCTGAAAAAAGGACATTTTCCATGGGAGGGCATGTAAAAAATAATTATGTTACCTACAATGAATCATGTACAAAAAGTCTGTTCTGTCATTAAAATGCATGGACAAATGAGTATTTTGGGATATTTTTTGTAGATAAAGGGTTCTCATTCTCCATAATATAATATCACACACAATGATCGCATTGCCAAAATGAGATTCCTATTATCTGATCTCCACTTTTAAAAATCCTTAACTTTCTATAATCTTTTTTAGAGTTTTCTCAAATTTTCACTATTCTCCAATGAGTTTTTTTGCTTCTTCTCAATACAAATTCCCATAATATTATGTTCATCCTCTTTAACCTCTTGTGGCTGAAACTGACAGGAAATTCAAAAAGAATATTAAAAAAAAAGGACAAAGAAAAAAAAACTACACGAAGAAAGTCACACTAAACCCCTTTAGCTACATTAGTAGGTTTACTTTCATTGTTAATGTTTAAAAATATGCACTTCCAGTATAATTAAGTTGGTATAGAGCCTATTTACATGGACTTTACGTGATATGTATTTGCTAAAGAATAACATTAAAATTGGATTCTACACCCAAGCCCCCAAATAGAGGTGTTATGGGACATTACTGTGTATAACCTCCTTTCGATGTCTTACAGGTTGCATGTAGAATGACGAACAAGGCCATTTAGATTTATGCAAATTATATGCATATTGCTGAAAGTCGATTTTCTGCAATAAAGCTGAATTTTTTTATTAGTTAAAGCGAATAATACAATGTAGTATTAAGAGGAAAATAAGTTTAAGATTATAAAATGTTATTCAAACTATATAATATGTTAATTCACTGTTGATGTTTTATTTGTTATTTGGGCTAGAATAATTTATTATTTTTATGTCTTATATATAAATAGTGGTGATTATGTACAATGGGCCTACACTTTTGCTGATAAGAGATTGAATATTTACTGATTTTATGTAAGAAATAACAATGTATTTATTTCAAAACTTGTTTCCACGTGAAAATCACGAGCCCAATAATACTGTGAAATTAATTTTATGCCCTTTAGCTTCCATGAAGGTTGTTTAATATCTTAAATTGTTTAAATGGTTAATGAAATTAAATTTTTGCCTGTCCTTTAATTCCAATGCACCCCGTTCCCACAATATCAACGTAGAGAGACGTGAGCATTGTTGCCTGATGCCTAAACATAATTCTACCGTGCCATCCATTATATTTTTTTTTGCAAAGAAACATGATTTGATAATTGGTTTTAACGGCGCATGTCATTCAGTTGTATATTTACAGTTGGAGGTAGGTAGTCTAGTTTTGAATGACAGACGCTATTTTAAGACTGTTACCAACTTTCTAAGCCAATTTTATTTTCAACTTGATACATGTACATTTAGTTGTAAGAAAAAACATTAAAAAGTACGGCATATTATTCAGGTATATAGAGCTCATATAATTTTTGATCTGGATTGCCCAAGTATTATGAATGGCAATGCAGGAAAAGGCTTGATTTGTAGACTAGGAAGTGGGAGTGGTGAGTTGGCATTTTGTGGATTGGTACAAATACCCTGGACATTTCCCGAAGTTAACTTCTGTTTCTGCTCCTTTGCACAGCACAGTGCGGTGACTGCTAACAGGTGCGTTGGAACGTTTGGAAGGATAATCAGAGGACTCTATTGCAGATTTTATCCAAAGCACCAGAAAACAACCATGCAGACTTCAGGTATTCAATATTACTTTGATTAACTTTGAGATGTGTGTTTCCAATTTAGATGAAATTTAGCATTAGAAGGCCAAAGATTACACGAAAAAGGAGCGACGAACTGGGGATCGTTTCATTAAACCGTCATAACGATTAACGTCAAGATCTGCGACATCTCGACGCTGTCGCTCAACTTGTCCGCTAACTGTTTCACAAAGTCGTCTTTGCCAAGGCCAGCGACAACTTCCCTGTCAAGTGACTGTCGATACTCTAAACCGGTCATATCTTTTTAGAACGCCATCACAATTCAGCTTTTAGTTAAGTCTATGGCCTGCGAAAAAAATGAAAAATGTGAATTTAGAGAAAATCCTTTATCATATAGTTTTTACCATTGCCATGTTTACTAATGTTTGTATTATAATATATTGTACAGGTGGTCATTATGTTATTATATGATAATCTATGGCTTCTGGACCCCCAACAAGTAAATGAGATCGATATTAAAAATACCCACATCCATCTACCGTAGAAACAGTATCAAATACTGAACAGTCTGTATAGATCTACAGACCCATGTGAACGATGACAATTTAATGACACGACCCCTAATCGATGCCAAGTAACTCCAATTACTCCAGAGTCCAGGAAGTACCTTCGCCCCGCTGCGGCATGCCGTGGACGGCAGAGTTAGATGCCAAGTGCGTATACTTGTGTATGAAGTTATATCTAATATCGGGTTTACGTTTTTTAATGATATTATAATTCATGACACTGCATTAGGTAAATTCATGCACACTATATAAGTTTACTACTTCTAGTTCTGTTTTTCTGTTCTGTAGGGAATTTAAGTTCCAAAAGCTACATTGCAGTTTAAATTGTTTTTTAGCTCTTAATCTCTTTCTACAATGTTCTATGCTGCTCTCTCTGATCTGCCTAGCACACACACACACACACACACTCTCTCTCTCTCTTTCTCTTTCATATAGCTTTTCCAATAGCAAAAATAAAGTCAAAAGCAATTTTCATGTATTTCAACTCAAATACATGAAATTAAAAAAGACGATGTCAACAGATTAAGAAATAAAATCCTGTTTTTGATGGTAATATATTTAAACGCCAAATTGGACTTGAACAGTCAAACATCCAGCCTATACTACGAAGGAGATGAAAGCTAAAGAGATTTATCCAAATGGAGTTTGAGGAAGAAGTCTGACATATTTATCGTGCAAGTGGCAGATCTAGAGGGAATCAAGGCATGCAAAATATGCCTTGACACTCTATTCTTTTAAAATCATATATTCTATAGCAAGCATGTGTTAGGTTTAATACTACCCCCTCTATTTTTTTTCCAACTCTCATTAACATGTACATGTGAAGTTTGCCACAAGTGCAGAACACCCCTACCCCATTTTTTCCCAGAATCCTGCATCTGCCTCTGGCAAACATTTTGAACATACAGTCCACCATTAGGGCCTGTTTGCCTAAGCCTCTTTGACTTTAAGATGATTGTATCAACAGCTAAGTTTCCTGCAGAGTACAAGGAAAGTAATTTTGTCAAAGTATGTACTGTTCTCTCCACATAGCCTGTCTTATGTGTGTAGTTTTGAACTGTTGATGTAACTCCAGAGTACAGCAGATCTATGTGAACATGAACTCATGATAAAGGTATTACCCCTTTGATGCACATTTGCAGGAGTGCAAAAAATCACAAAAGGAGAATGATGTTTACTCTTGGAACACAAAAAAGAGCTCTTAAAAGTAACATCAAATATTTAAACCAGCCCCCTAAGAATATATTGGTATCATTTTTTTTTTTCTGTTGAAAATCCAACAAGAGCTTCTTTGAATTAATTTTTAAAAAATTAGATTAAACTTGCATACAGATACATGTCATAACAAAACACAACAAATACAGTAATTTCAAAATGTTACAGACAGAAGTTTGTTTTACATAATATTCTGTATTTAAGTTGTCATTTTCTTTTCAAATTTTTTCCAGAACACATCCTTATTGATTTTTTTTTCTCCATTTCAATTCTACTATAGGAATTCATCAAATATTTCTTTAAAGTTTAATTTTTGTTTTTCTTTAAATATATTGAGTGTGCCTAAAATAATCAATACATTGTAAAAAGCAATATGCCTACATTCACTTCCCCCTTGTCTAGCTATAACTATTTCTTCATAATTTATTTCAAAAATTTTAACAGTTATTTCGATATCAACACAAATTTACTAAATTTTCTCCAAAAGAGTCTTGAAAAATAGCAAGCATAAAACAAAAAATTAATTTCAATAGTATTACAGTCTTAGCAAAGTGGGGATTCTGACAGTTTAAAATTAAACAACTATTTTACACGCAAATGAATGCGAAGTGGGGGTTAGAAAAAGTATCTGTGTACCCAACAAAAGACCCCTAAGCATTCTCACTTCTGTATGTTATAAGATACAGAAATATGAGGCGCACTGTGTTTATGTGTGTGTTTTTTCTTGGGAGTTTACAGCATCATGTTGTCTTTTCGGAGCCAGAAGGGCGTTAATTCTGTGTTAAAGCATATGAGTTAATGCCCATTTGGCTCCAAACAGACGATATGGGACTGAGGCTTTAGTATTATTCAACACATTATACGGTGGCAGTGGTGGGATACGAACCCTTGCTAACTGATGATCAAATGTTTGCTGCGGTAACAGTTGCTCCGAGCTTTATTTTTTCAAAGATATAGGGTTAGGGGTTGCAATTGGGTTTAACCCTTTCAGGACAGGAATTATTTAAGGGCTAAATTGCTCTCATTTTGTTCTTCAAATTGGCAACAATAATATTTTTCTTTTAGTGCTACATGGTTCTAATAAGTTATAATGTCTTTGAATACAATATACATGGTGAATTATTATGTCGAAAAGTTCAAAAAATTGCCAATTTTTATGGAAAACAATGATTTTGAACATCTCAATTTGTTGCCAATCTAAGGATTTTAAATTTTATTCTTGTTTTAAAATTCCTGGCATCAAAACGCAATATGGTCATGCAACAGAAATGGACATAGTGTATACAGATTTTTTATCTCTTTCTACTGATCCATCTTTTATATTTTTTAGATATCTGAATCAAAAGCTATTGAACCAAACCACAAAATGTGGTCAATTGTCCCGAAAGGGTTAAGATTGGGTTTAGGGTTATGATTAGGTTTAGTGATGGGTCCAGGGTAAAGTAAAGAATTTGGTTTGCATAGTGAAATGACTGCAGAGCTATTGTCGCCTGATCATGTATGGTACAACCCACAAACATGTTGCTAATTTGTCGTTGATCAAATTGTTTAAGCGCAACCTTCACTGATCTTTTCTTCTTATTTTCTACTTGCATTTAAGGGTGTGTCTAAGGTATTTGGTCATTTTCTGTCCTGTATGTTACTTTTTCATGAAAAATAAACAAAATTTGACATTACAAGATTTATTTTCCAGTTATTTGGTCTGATCCAAGCTCTAATAGGCTATCAACTTGATAGAATCATCGGGTATACTCGAAATGATGATGATGATGTTGGTAACATACGGTACGAAATATCTTTGGACTTGCCCCTAAACCAACTTGTCATCAGGTTGGTTTTCCAGTTTTTAACTGCATAAAAGTACCCATACACTTACATGCTAAAGAAGCAAAAGAATATGACCTTGCATAATATCTCACAGGCCTTATCTACAGGCAGGCTTCTGGCAGAAAAAAGTTTAAGCATGGTTCAAATTGACAGAAATATAGCTTTACTGTATCCCTGTGATCTGAGAGGACCAGAGCAATTTTGCAGGTTGAAAGTATGCACTGACACATTTATTGGTCCATATTGAGTGAAATATATGGCCTTATGACATCCCAGGGAGGTGGTTTGGGAGGACCATAACAACTTCGGAGATTGAAAGTAGGCATTGACTGATTTATTACTCTTGTTAGTACCCTTGTTAATAGAATTTACACATGGTTTTTATTTTCTAAAATTCCTCACCCTTGGTATCAACACCAAGGGTGTTATGTGCTGGCGAGAAGGCTGTCTACATGGTTTCCCAAGTTTGGAAAGTTATTACGGTATGTCTGAAATGATGCCAAATGTATGCAGTTTCTTCCAGTGAGTTTAAATGACTAAAAAATGTTCTTAATGCATGTAATCTATACTACATGATAATTCTTTCTCTGCAGGGGCTTGTTGCAAGAATGAGGGACCTGGCTACCCAACCCCAAAGGCTGCCATGAACTCACCGCGTGAGAAGCTGCTGTACGTTACGGCTGTGCGTAGGAACACACCCATCAAGAAGCCAGACTTCTTGGCTACGGTTGATGTTGATCCAGAGTCGCCCACGTTCTGTCAGGTAAATTATGCAATACCATAAGCCTGCATAGGTCTCAAGAGCAGTGTAGGAGTGGTTGTATGCTTTTGCACATGGAATTCTTGATGTAAGCTTCTGTTTAGAATGTTTGCTCAATGTACAAAGAAATTTCTTTGAGAAATGTATATTCTTGGTATAATGTAGATTCAAATTTATAATGCTTTTGAATTCCATTGACATACAAATTTAATACGAGGACTTTGATTTATGAAAAGATATAACTTGTACAGGCCTTTCAGGATAGGTTTTGGTTGGATAAGTGTAATCTACAAAATTCAGATAGTCAGGAAATATGACCCTCTTGACTCCACCATACCTGCTTGAACTTAAAGTATAAAAATAGTGATTGTTTATGTGATTCAATTTTCTCTTCATAATCATGCGAATGATGCAATGTATTCTTGCAATTGCCATGAATCACCAACCTCTTGTGTGATGTTGTAGATCATCCACCGTCTGAACATGCCCCATCTGGATGATGAGCTTCATCACACTGGTTGGAACACCTGTAGTAGCTGCTTTGGAGATACCACCAAGTCTAGGAATCGCCTGATTCTGCCTTCCCTCTACTCGTCTAGGGTCTATGTCATTGACACTGGCACAGACCCAAGAAAGCCAGGCATATTCCATGTAAGACACATATTAGATTGATCAGTTTGTAAAATGCGGGTCAGACCTCACGGATAACGATAATGATAGCGAGATTGTTCATTGGAGGTACATTGTACAGCTGCCATACTATCAACATACATGAGCATACTCACACAAAACACATCATGATAGGGTGTGCATTCAATCAAAAATCCAGCCCTTAGTGGGAAAACAGTGTCAAGTCGTCAATGTTGTGAAAGATGTATTGTTATTAAAACCTGAGTAATTGTCTAGATCTAGTTGTTTTGTCTGACTCTAGCTTATCGCAGAAATGTCTGCACGGATGACCTCAAGGCCAGGTCTTGTTAACGGCTGTGTCTCTAGTCATTAGAAAAGGACATTGTATTATGACTTCATTTGAGAAAATATAGACAAAAAAGGAATCCCATGATTAAACTAACTTACTTTCATCAAGTATATTTAATGAGAAAAAATCTTTGCTTAAAACAAATACTCTGTGAATTCCATATGCTGGCATTTTGTCTAGGAATAGACACAAAGCAACTTGTCAAGATGAATTAGGAACAATTTAAAAATATTTTTTTCCAGTGCCAAACCTTTTTAGTAAGAAAATGAATTGTTTATTATTTGAAATACAAGGACAGAATTCCTCACCCCCATGCCCTTAATGTAAAAGAAATATCATAGATCAGAAACTCTTCAAAATATTTTAATATTTCTCTCTTTTTTCCAACAAAGAATCTGTATGCTAAATCGGTTGAAGCATTAAATGAGGTCTAATTGTTATTTTGTTGTCAGTTGACCTGTCCTTCATTGTTGCTTTTATTTGTTTGTCTATTCAGACCATTGAACCAGATAATATTGGAAGAAAGACTGGTCTTTCTCAGCCCCATACTTCTCATTGCCTTGCCAATGGAGAGATTATGATCAGCTGTTTGGGGGATTATAACAACAAGGGAGAAGGCAAAGGTATACAGACTTTCTTGTTTTCGTCTTCTTTTTTTTTTTGAGGGGGGGGGGGAATGTAGGAACAGTAGGATGAGCTGCCTTTTCAACAAATGAAGTACAGCAAGATTTATTTACATTATTATGTAAATTTATCTAACTGCAAAGAAAGAACCAACATCTTATAATCACTTTTAAAGGTTTGGACTTTGTCAATCATGCAGAGATGTACTGAGATGATGAACAAAATTGAAGAAAAGAATCACATTCATAGAGTATATTCCATATCACTACATTGAAGGTTGATTGCACAAAGTTAATGTAGCATAGATGTGATTAATGATATCTGCACTAGAATTGTTTTTATTTAGCAAATTATTTGAAGATTTTCTCCTGTGCTTAAATTGTTTATAACTTTTGATATTATATATAATAAGTGACAGAGATACCAGGTATAGGCCTTTACTTAATTCTTTTGGCCTGATTTGAGGCCTTGATCTCTCCCCATTCAAAGTTCATATTGTATAGCACGTATGGGGCTCCAACATGTCTGTGTCTCTTTTTCGGGTTCAGTGGGTACAACTAACTGGTATTTTTGTTAGTGATTTTTCTTTTGAATTGAGAATGTTTTGAGGGCCCAGTATTCCAACCTCTAGGAGAATTCGACTTCGTCTTCCTTATATTTATTTTGGAAGATTGTTAGTGTGTGCCATCAAAAGAATCGATAGAAATACAATCATACCTGTGTATTAAGGCCACCCAAGGAAAACAGAAAGACAGTGTAGACAGGTGGCCTTTCTTAGACAAGTTCCACAACACATATTTCCCCCTCGAGGGAGACAGTATCGGAGAACACTATAGACAATTGTCCCTTATAGAAGGTTGATCAATAAGGCAAGTTTGACCAAATTGGAAAGTAATTCTCGGTATTGGCAATACGGTGCACCACCTAACGGATGCCAGAGATAGGCCAATCTCCAACCTAAATCTGCGCTACTGCGGCAGCATTGTTGCATGGCCATTTCATCCATGGGTAATTCTCCAAATTTTTAAGTTTGGAAGTGTTGGAATGGCATTCTGATGCTTCACAGATAAAAACCATGGCCAAAGTGGAGTGAGCATTAAACAAAAATTTTCCAAATATGGCAAGAAAATTATATGTGTCATGTATTGTTTGCATTCAATGTATAGTGGCTATAGGCACTTGAAGCCTTGGGATTCCCACTTCCGGCTTTGTAATATTGACTATTTCCCATGAGGCATTGCATATTTCGTCCTATAGGTTGCACCTGATACGTAGCACACTGTATTGCGAATACCAAGAATTCCTTGTATTTTGTCTCCATTTAGGCGGATTTGTTCTTCTTGACGGCCAAACCTTCCAGGTCAAAGGTAACTGGGAGCATTATGGTGAACACGCTCCCTTTAACTATGACTACTGGTATCAACCGTTCCACAATGTGATGATCAGCACTGAGTGGGGTGCACCAAAAGCCTTCCTCAAGGGATTTGATCCAGCTGATTATGCAAATAGTAAGTTTAATTTAAATCTAAATTTAGTTCATCATTTTCTCATGTTTGTATTTCTTTCTGTGATTCTGTACCTTTTTTCAAATCTTTATTGTTCCCCTTTCCCCCTTTTTTGAATTTTGCAGTGTTACAAATTTTTCTTTGTTTACATGTTTAATCCACACATCAACCTGTCTAAATACTGATATTCAGGTTTAAAGGAAAATAGTTATAACATTATTAAAATCAACATATATGTACCAAAAACATATATTAGATTTGATGATAACACCAGTTGTCCTGAGGATTTTGTGACAGATTGTATTTTGAAAAAGTCACAGTCTTTTCATCCAGAATATCACTTGCCACAATTCCATATGAAATAAACACCCAGAGCCCTACTTTACATACATGGTATAGATATATCAGAGTTGAGTATAATAAGTATTCAATGATATTTTGCCTCTGCAGACCTCTTTATGCTGGTATGTTGTGTTGATATCAAGCTGATTTTGTGCATTTTCCTGATTGGTTTGTGGATATGAGCAATCAATCAGTCCCTGTCCCCATTCATACCATATTCAGCAGATTCACGCTGACTGCATGTATGTAGGATATCATAAATATTGATATAATCTTGGCTTGAGAGGGATATCAGAATAGATTGCCTGTAATAGATATATGTATCGCTCTGAGTTAAAGATGTGGGCAGTGGGGTTCTCTCAAGGGCTATGTTTTTATTTCCAGAAAGTAGAGCCTGTCAATATGTTCATTATTGCCTATATCAGGCATAGGCTAGCTGTTATTTGTGACCCTCTGGTTTCAGATTATGCATACTATTTATATCTGGCATTCTGAACAGATCACTGTTTGTGTTTACCATGAGTATTTTTATGTTTACCATGTGTTTCTTTGCACATTTAAATGCATAATTTGTATTGCTGCTCATGCATACCTTTTACTAGATTT
This sequence comes from Heliocidaris tuberculata, assembly GCA_025618425.1. Lineage (NCBI taxonomy): Eukaryota > Metazoa > Echinodermata > Echinoidea > Camarodonta > Echinometridae > Heliocidaris > Heliocidaris tuberculata. Next base: position 20,451,671 of record CM046832.1, on the reverse strand, counting down.
TCTAAAAGTCTTTAGTTAATACAATATATTTGGGGTGCATTTGTAGATAATTTAAATTTCTAAATTTTGAGGACATTTAATTTCCTCCCTTGGTCTTTTAATCAATACAGGATAATAACATATGATAATGTTATAGTTGTGAAGTAATTCGTGAGCTATTCTAGATAGTTGTGAAATTTGCAAGACCACAAAGAACCAAGTAAGTCTGTCTAGCAAATGCTGTAGGCTGGAATGTATTATGACAGTTGCATTTATCAACTAATAACAAAGTACTATAGAGTCAAAAGGCTGATTTACTTTGTCTTGTTGTTGTCTTGCATTGGTCTTTCCCCTCAGTGTGTTGAGGAGTGTTTTGTAATCCCTTATGTTAACATAGTTTTTTTCCTTGTGTGTTTATAAGCTTAGGCACTGCTTTGAGTACATGTGAGCAGATTTAATGGGCAAAGAACTGTTCTTATTATGTTAAGGATAAAGAACCTGAGCCATTTATGTACCTAGCTCCCCCTGGATTTCAAGTCCTACAATATTTGTGCTACTCCCCCACTCCTTCCCTTTGAATGATAGCAGTTGTCTATATGGTGTTTTATTTCAAACTGAAATTTGCAATTGTGCAAATGCCTAAAAATTGTCATATGATATGATTTATTTATTCTTATTCTGCGAAACAAAGTAAAATTGGTAAAGTAATTTTCATGGGTTTATTGAAACCTGATATTAGTAGCAGTAATGCATGTTTATTTCAGGAAAATTTAGAGTTATAAAGAAGACTTACATTGATTCATATATTCTCTGTCTGTAGTAATCATTGTGTTTAGTATATTAAATAAGTTTGCAAGTAATTTGTTCCTGATTTATAAAATTGTCCAATGCATGGGGTCAGTTGCAAAACTATTACAAGTGATCGTTAAGACTGAACTGTATACAAACAAAGGCATTTTATCTATTGGCCATCTATTTGTGTATTGTATTTTAATATATAAGTAATTTCGAAGTATATTGCAAACTTCTAAATGTGTGGCTTTGGTCAGTTATGTTATTCTAAACTGTAATAGTGTTCTTTTGAAGATTTTAGGCAATTTAAATAGAAATGTTTTGAGATTTAGAAATTATTTTACTCATTTTTTCTGGTTTGTTTGAATAGATTTGTATGGCAAGAGTATCCACGTGTGGGATTGGACTACTCACAGACATCTTCAGGAGTTAAATCTTGGTGATGAGGGAGCCATTCCTCTCGAGATCCGATTTCTTCACGACCCACGAGCAGCTGAAGGCTTTGTGGGATGTGCCCTAGCATCAGCTGTCTTCAGATACTTCAAGACTCCAGTAAGTTATTGTTAAAAAGCGTTACTTATTTCATCAGGCTTCTCCATGTCATTATATGTTGTGGTGTGTGTTAATTGTAATTTTTTTGCTATTGGTTCCATTGATACCCTAAGCAGGTATTTACATGCAAGGTGCATTCTGTGGATGTTTAAATTTTATTTTAAAAGGGCAACATTTCTAAGATACATATGTATATATAATATATATTTTTTTTTGGGGGGGGGGGATGGGGGCATAAATCATAGTGATTTACCAGAAAAGGGAGCACACAAAGATTTGCAGTACAATTTCTGTTAAGCTTTGAACAAACCTTTATTGAAAGTTTATATTTATATGCCTTGTCAAGAATTGGCCACAGATTTGAGAAGAGTTTGAAAGAATGATAAGGAGTAATCATTCTATAGTTTTTGGTAATAATAATATTTTGTTATTTGGGGGAAACTTGCATGCCTGAAGAATATTTGTCAGAATTCTCAATTCCCTTTTTGAGAGTTAAGAGAGTTAACAAAAAGCAGGCAAATGTGATATTAGTTCAGGAGGAAGTGATTTTATGGTTTGAAAATGGTCTACATTCTAAGTCTGCCTACCATGTTTGACAAATTAAAGTTCAAGGCTGTCTACCATTGTAATAATTATGTTATTATTCAATATTTACAGTGTGATGTAATATATAAGGGCAGGATTATTTTGAGCACACTCTTACCTAATTGATCAAATATTTCCATATTTTATGACCATCTTTAATTATGATTACGTTTGTCAACTGGAATTTTGAGACCTGTGCTTGATTTAATGGACTACATTATCATAGTGATCTTTAGTACAAGGAAGAAAATATACTCATAGCTGTAACTCTGCCTAGCACGTTTCACATATCAAAGTTCAAGGCTAGCTGACTGGAATCATGATTATAACTTGACCCCTTCTGTACCACCTGGTTTTCAAATACATACCATAAATGAAACTTTTGGAGTCTATGTTTTGTCTCAATGTTAGAGTGGGCAAACATTATATCCCATGGGAATAAATTTCACAGTGAATGTGTAACCATTCTTAAAGTCCGAATTTACACGTTGTTCAGCATTCAGGATTCTCTTGCGGGATTTATTGCCAGTGGCTCAGAAAAAACATCCATTTTCTTAACCAGGGAAGTGTAACTAGAGTGTCTTAACCATGTCAATATTTACAGTTTGGTATACTTTATCATCTCTTGAGACAGGCAGATTCCCAAAAAAGGTGGTATGATGTAAGAATATCTTTGCTGTGCTCAGCATAAGTAACTGTTCAAATAGTGATACCTGGGAATACCGATTCATTGTGCTTGCTTCTATTTTATTGTTTGTAAAATCTAGATTGGGAGGTTTGCTGAGTTGGCAAATAAATTTACTGTGTGTTCTTCAGAACTGTGGATTTTGTTTTACTTTAAAGACTATTCCTTTTAATATTCTTTCTTCCTTGTTTTGATTTCAGTAAATTATATGGTATCCATGGAAATATTTTAAAGGTAGTTATGTGAATTATGAAAATACTGAATATTGAAAAATAAGTCCAGAGTGTGATGAGATCAAATTTTATAGGGATGATGCCAATGGTATAGAATTTCTTTTCAATTACTGTGTAGTAGTTTGAAATGAAGGTGCCTATAAAATTCTAGAAATTATACATAGAATTGCAATTATTTAGCCAAAGTGAGGGAAATGATTATTTCTCCTGTAATGATAGTTCATACATGATTTTGAGGATCAGATATCAGTGCTTTTTATGCTATTTGTGGACTTCATACATAGGAAGATATATGAATCCACCCTTTATTTTCACTCAGAATGGAAATTGGGCTGCAGAGAAAGTGATCACCATCCCTCCAAAGACAGTGGAGAATTGGGCCTTGCCTGAAATGCCAGGTGAGTAGAATTGCAGCAAAATAGTTTTATAGGTATAGGTTCATTTATTGTCCATTCATATATGGAAATTCGTTGTATTTACATTGTAAAGGTTACAAACAAACATAATTACATCTATGCATCTATAAACATAAACATAAAAATAAATACATGTACATGCATCGATAATGTTATATAACTATACTAAATAGGGTGTATCGGGAAAATAACTAGAAGAATATACTAATTCATTAAATAATAGTGACCTATGTAATAAATACCATATTATCGAAAAAGAAAATGAGAAGTGACATCTATTATGCATATGTTTTTTTGTCTACTGATAGGGATTATAAGTAAAAAAAAAAAAAAAAAGAGAGAAAAAGAATAGAAAAGAGCAATACAAGGCATAATGGGATAATTATTGAATCAGACTTTAGTCATTATGAAAACATGTTTTAAAAAAAAGTGATAAATCAGTTAATAAATATAGCTTACTTACATTCTATATAAAGCCGGATTAACAATATAACTGCAGGGCCTTGGGGAGAACAGTATACAACACTGATGAGGCCACCCCGGGTAAACAAGTCATATTATTATTATTATTATTATTATTATTATTATTACTATTATTATTCTCTCTTATATCTTATTATTCAATAACGTTTTGATATGTGCCATAAAAATACAAGCATTTCCTAAATTAATGAAGAAATGGAATGACCCTTGTATATAGGCCTTCTTACTCTACATGTTAGCTACTACACCTTCATCATTCAGAATTCTAATAGAACTTGGAACAAATGAATTGAGGAGCCTATTTGTGCGGCAACGTGATGATCTCAACCTGTTTCTGGACCGCATCATTATATGGTTTTCATTCAAGGGATGCAAGCTATTTCTGAGGATTGATTTTGCTTTTTCTACTATTCTGTTTCTACACAGATCTTTGAAGTGCAATTCTTGCCCTAGTATCTTCTCAGCCTGTCTTTCAATTCTCTTTAACGCATTGAAGTCTTCCTTACGACAACTGGAGTACCAGACTACACAATCAAGTGCAAAGATGCTTTCGATTATTGATTTGTAGAACAGAACCATTATAGTGCGATTAACATAAAATAATTTCAGTTTTCTGAGGAAGTACAACCGTTGTAGTCCTTTCTTACAAAGCGCATTACACTGATCCCCCCACTTCAGACAGTCGTCAATTATAGTACCAAGATATTTATATGTGTGTACTATTTCGATTTCAACTCCATTAATCCTCATTGGACAACTACTTGGTTCAAATGGTTTAGACCTAAAATCAAATATCATTTTTTACATTTTAGACGTGTTGAGATCAAGAAAGTTTTCATTACACCAATCAGAAAACCAGTTCAAACAGTTTACATAGTCAGTTTCACTTAGTCTGATTAAACCTACAATAACAGTGTCGTCTGCATATTTCAAAATAGAGACATTTTTTAAAGGAGAACGACAGTCATTGGTGTAGAGGACAAAAAGAATGGCATAGAGCACACAACCTTGAGGTGAGTCTGTATTGGTCACTAAGGGTTCACTTACAGCATTCTGCACGTGGACCCTCTGGATTCGATTTTGGAGGAAGTCAATTATCCATAGTATGAGAGATGGTTTAACTTCAAGGCTTATCAACTTATCGACGAGTCGATGAGCCTGGATGGTGTTGAAAGCTGAAGAAAAATCCATGAACAATGTATGCGCGTAGTATTTCATCACATCTGTATGTTTGTAGAGTAGGTGATTCAAGATTGATATAGAATCTTGAACGGACTTCTTGGGCTGGTAAGCGTACTGATGAGGGTCAATCAGCTCCTTTATTGGCTGAATAAAAAACTTCAGTATGATCCGTTCGAAGCATTTCATGCTACTGGGCGATAGTCGTTGAACTCGGATGGACCGGGCTTCTTAGCCACGGGAATAACCATGGATGACTTCCAACAGCAGGGTATTCGTTTCTGATCGAGCGACATTTGAAACAAGGAGCAAAAGGGAGATGCCAGCTCTCTCGCACAATTGCGTAACACTTTCCCGCTGATCGAGTCAGGCCCAGCTGCCTTCCTCGCTTTAATTCTGTTGAATTGAAGGTACACATCTCTCTCCTCAATCTTAGCGGGATCATCTTGAGAACAGAGTAATTCTTCCTTTTGCGCTTTGATGACGTCACTGAAGTCGCGATTGTCGAACCGACAGTAGGACTTGTTAAGTTCATTCGCTATCATTAAGGGGTCATCGACATTGTCGAACGATTGGTTCTGTCGCGGAGCGTAATTGGTCATAGTTTGTAAACATTGCCATGCCGCTCAGGGATTGTTAATTTGAAAGTGACTTTCCAACTTTTCTTTGTACTCAAGTTTTGCGGTGTTTATTTCCCGGCGCATTCTAGCATGAAGTGACTTTAGCTTTTGTCGATCATCAATAGCAAAAGTGTCCCTTCTTGCTTTGATGATTTCTTTAACATTCTTTGTAATCCAGGGTTTATTATTCAGGTATATAGAAACTGTCTTACTTGAACATGCAGATCTTGACAAAAGATGACATAGTCATTAACTGCATTTGTAACTTCATTCGATCGTCTCATTGTCCCACACTTGCACAATTCTTTTTTGTACTTTTTGAGTTTTTAGCTTCTGGCGATATTTCGGCTGAAGGTGAATGACGCTATGATTCGACATCCCTATCCCTGGTCAGACTACTGTTTTGTAGGAATCTTTAATGGAGCAATAACGCCTGTCCAAAATGTTATCCCCTCTAGTTGGCTTATCAATGACTTGACTGTAGTTAGGCAACAAATGCTCTAGACAACAATGATTAAAATCATCAAGTACAATTTTTGGGGAATCGGGTGATTCGGCTTCAATTTCTCTCACTTTGTCATGAATGAGCAGTGCAGCTTGATTTTCATTCGCATCGGGGGAGATGTAGACCAGAAATAAATGAACTTGATTAAACTCCCTGGGCAAGTAAAATGGACGCAACGAAATGCATAACATTTCTACATTTTCGTTGCATGTAGAATATTTTACAGTGAAGTTTGTACACCATCTTTTATTCACGTATAAACACATACCTCAGCCGCGTCTTTTGTTGGTTTCTTGGAACGAGCGGTCTAATCGTACCACGTCGAAACCATCAACATTAATGTTTTCGTTAGTAATATCAGTGTTTAGCCAAGTTTCGGTAAAGCAGATGATATTTGAATTTCGAAAATCATTAATGTACCTTGTTAGAGCTCGAACCTCGTCCATTTTATTGTAGAGTGAACGAACGTTGCTCAAGGTGATCGCTGGTAATGGAGGTCAGTTTCCTCTTTTCTGCATTCTATTACGGACTCCACCGCGATTCCCCCTCCGCCGTTCACCAGGTAGGCCGATATTCTACCGGGTCGGTGTCCATCCTGGCAGATAAGTGGGAGTGGTCTTGGACGCTGGCGTACCCGCCAGGTGATAGAGGTATTGGCGGGAATACTGAATCGTAGACGTTTGACCGGGTGATGCAAAGACATGACAATTTTCAGGCAGAACATTCACGAACAACACTACAAAACATATCCAGAGGTACGAGATAGGTTTGACATACATCTTGACAAATATAATACTCCAAAAACATATCTAAAAACTCGAAAAATAGACGCCAAAACAGGAGACGAAATACCATGTAAATTGGTCGCTACTGTGCAGCGCCCTCAATGATTGGATGATGAGGCTTTGCACATGGCCTGGACAAAGAGCAGCATCAAACCAAAAAAAAATTAGGAATAATTTATAAAAATGTATTTGTTAGCTATACCTCAATACTCTTGTACCTTAATTCCACTAATGTAGCAGTTTTAGTATAAATTTGTGAAGGTGCAAATGACATCACTGAAAATTTATTTCAAAAATAAAACTTGACCTTTTGGGCTGGGTGTGTGTGTGTGTGTGTGTGTGGGGGGGGGGGTGATATATTTGCATCATCAGTTACAAAACCCATAAGAAATGTTTTCAGTACCTTCATGGTGAGCTAGAAGAAGATAGAAATGTTTACCTTGTAAAATTTCAAAAGTTAAAGGGAAGCTTGAGTTCTGGGAAAGGAAATAATAATTTGTGAGCTTTCTCATTCTCATTATATTAGTTTGGAAGATTAGCATAGTAGACATGTCCCCTGAAAAGGATTGCTCTTCAAATGCCCTCCCATTAAAAATATGACAAGAAACAGCTGAAATGTTCGGGCTGAACATTTGTGTGAGTCCCATATTCATATTTCTGTGTGCAGTGCATGTGAATCCCAGCAGGATTTTGGTGATTCCAAAACATTACAGCATACACCAATTCTTATGTGCTATATAATCAACTTTCCCATTTGCTTTGAGACAGTTTTTTTCACAATTCAATATCATGACCAGAACTCAACTTTATCTTTAAGGGCTTTAAATAATTGACTACATACTTTCAGAAAGGAAAAGGTATCCAAAGGTTTCTCTGCCTAGCACGTTTTACATATCAAAGTTCAAGGCTAACAGAAAACTGTCAATAAAGGGGAATGAAAGGCAACAAACTTTAGCCTATAATCATGTAGATAATTGTCAGCCTATTACAAATATCTTGAAATTACTCCTATTTGATTATTTAAGAAGGAGAGCAGTGTCTCAAAGAGTTGCAGTTTCCTTGCTAGACATTATCCCATGGGGTTGCCATTTTCTTTACAAAGTAATGTCAGAGCATTTCTATTTGTGAGATACGCACTGACCTGTACACTAGCTACAAGACACTCATGATCACTTGTGGAATGCATGACACTGGATTTTCTCATAATTGTGTACAGTTAAATGGAGATGTACGACTATATATGACATCACAGTTTTTCAAAATGGCAGCCCCCATGGGATAATATCTAGCATGGAATCTGCAAACTTCACAGAGATTGTTCTCCTTACTGAGTAATCAAATAGGAATATTTTCAAGATATTTTGAACAGGCTGACAATTTTCCACCTGATAGCTAATGTATGTTTTTTCATTCTCCTTTAAATCAATATTTATAATTCATATGATATCACAACAAAATTGTTTGACTATATTGCTCGTACCTTACTAATCAAACATTTGTATTTGACAAGTTGTAAGAGTACCATTTATCAAGTAGAATTTTGTGCATTCATCCTGTGTGGGTATGAAATATTAATATACATGTACTAGCATAATAATAGTGAATTAATAATAACAGTATATTAGAAGAAGACAAGATAGCAGTTATCCTGCCTCACACGTTTGATATATCAATTTTCAAGGTTAATATGGTATTGTACCCACGGTGACTTAATTGACTCAATATTGATTTTATATTCCTTCCAAATTATCAGTCTGATGTAAATGATTATATAGTACATTAGACAAAAGAAGTAAATAAATATATCTGCCTAGCATGTATTACACTTCAAAAAATTGGTCATGAAATTGACCTCATTCATTATTTACAATTCAGTATGATAGTATATCAGCAGTGTGATATATTGAGTATATACTCATAAAACATGCCTTGGAAATATGAAAGAAATTTTTTTCCCATGATAAGGACAATGTATATAGCAAACTTTACTCAGTCTGTAGAAGAAATTCTTTGAATGTTTGAGCACCTTTGGTAGCTTAGCTCAAGCTAGAGTAATTATATGATTGCAGGGCCCACAGGGAGAACAGTATTGAATCTGATGAGGCTACCAAGGGTGAACATGACCTACTATTATTATTATCATCATCACCATCATTATCATTGTTTAAATCATTATTATTATTATTGTTATTATTATTATTATTATTATTATTATTAATATTATTATTATTATTATTGTTATTAATTATTATTAATTATTATTATATTATTATTATTATTATTATTATTATTATTATTATTATTATTATTATTATTATATTATTATTATTATTATTATTTATTATTATTATTTATTATTATTTATTATTATTTATCATTATTTATTTATTATTATTTATTATTATTATTATTTATTATTATTTATTGTTTATTATTAATTATTATTATTATTATTATTATTATTATTATTATGATTATTATTATTATTATTATTATTATTATTAATGTTAATGTTGTTAATGTTACTATGATTATTATTTTTTTAATTATTATTGTTATATATTATCATCATCATCATTATCATAATCATCATTATCATTATTCTTCTTATTTTTGTTATTATATTATTGCATAATTTACATTGTTTTTATTTTACCAGGACTCATCACAGACATCCTGATATCAATGGATGACAGGTTTCTGTACCTCAGCAATTGGCTTCATGGTGACTTGCGTCAGTATGACATTACTGATACCAAGAACCCTAAGCTAGTTGGACAGGTAGGTAGTAGTAGTCCAAACCCTGGTTCCAATAGCAAGCTAGTGTACATTGGTTAGAAGCATATCCTGCCCTTAGAGCCAGAAGGGCATTCACTCTTATTCTTACAGAGTTAACGCCCTTCTGGTCTTCAACAAGCAATGTTGCCAAATTGCCAAAGAAGTTTCCATTGTGTCTGTTAAACCCCAGACATTGTCAAAACTACTACTTGAGCACATATAGGCCTACAGGCACATTTGCTTGAGGGGGGGGGGGGGGGGGGGCTGATGCCTTTTGCCCAAATATCAACTTTTAAGTTTTAGAAATGCACTGGAATTACATTTTGGCTACTCCCCACCAGAAAATGAGGATATTCAGGCACCTCACTTCCCAAACATGAGGATATTCAGATTCCTTTCTGCCTGAATATGAGGTGGTGGTTGACTGAATATCGGAACTGTAACAATCCTTGGGGGTGGGGGGGGGGGGCCTGCTGTTCATTGACAGAGTAAGATTAATGCCCCCTCAATGGCTAGACCCATGTGCTATGCCGCTGGTTATTCTTTATCACACTTTCTATCCTGCTTCTCCTAGATCTTCATTGGAGGTTCCATTGTCTCTGACGGACCAGTAAAGGTCACTAAAGATGTGGAGATGAGCAGACAGCCAGATCCTCTCTATGTCAAGGGTCGTAAGGTCACAGGAAGTACCCAGATGATCCAGCTTAGCTTGGATGGCAAGCGTCTCTATGTCACCATGTCCCTTTATAGTATGTGGGACAAACAGTTCTATCCAGATCTCCTCAAGTGAGTATTTGAAACTTAGAGCAGGAGAAGACTGTCAAAAGACCACTCATTTGTTCAGGTTTTATGCATGCCTCTATGTCTTAGATGCTTAATGCTTGCCTGATATAGCAACAACTAATGTATGCATACTGCATTCTGAATAGTCAAGTACAATAAACTGTCTTAAGTAAGAGGATTGCCTTAATTTGTCACTGGGGTCTCGGGGTAAGAGTTTCCTAACTTTGAATACATTTTTGCAACTGGCCTGTTCCGAAGGGATTAGACATAACTAGGGCCAATAACAATATGGTCCTAAAATCACAACTTGAATAACATTACTGTGATACTGTAGAAGTTGCTCCAATGTAGTTCCTAAGCAACTTCCAATTTAACATTTATTGTAGTGAAAATAGGCCTACTAATGGACCAAGATACATGAATGAGAGATTAACCCTAAAAGGGCTGGGATATTTTGGCTATGCCACAGCCGGGGGGGGGGGGGGGGGGGTGGAATCCGCCCCACCCCTTCCCCCGAGATCTCGACTGTCGACCGCGCGATCGCGCCGAAAATCGGCACGCACGTCGTCCACAACGTAGTCTACAAAACTGTGTAGTTAAATGCTCCGAAATAATTTCACACTAATTGATTATGCTAATTTATGTATGAAATCAAAATTTTGCTCTAAATCATTAAATAAAGCTCAAAAAATGCTAATTTTTGGTCTAGACACTCTTTCCAGTATTCTTAGCAAATATACGTGAAAAAAATTTGGTGTCAAAATTGATTTCTTATGTATTTTATTGTACTTAAAATTTCTTATGTATTTCTTTGTTTTTTTACCTTTTGTTTTTTTATTGTTTTTTGGGTGAAATTTGTCGGGGACACTTTTGCAATCATGAACAGCATAAAATGAATTAATTTTAATCAGTAAATGTGAAAATATTCATAGATTTCTAAATTTTGGCTGAAAACACATTTTGTATTGAAATTATAACATGAAATCACGTTTTCGAGCAATTTTTGGTCTGACGTGCAAGTACGAAATGTTGAGTAACTTCGGAACCGCATGCCCGGACATCGCGAATTTGGTCTCAAAAGATGCGTGAGATTCGAAAGAAAAAAGTCATGAAACGCTGCGGCGACTGCTTTGCACGTTGTGGACATATCGCGAGAAACGTCTAGGGGGGTGGATTCCACCCCCCCCCCCTTGGCCCTTTTAGGGTTAATCCACATTATGCAATATTTTAAGGATGGAAAGGAAAGGACTTATGCAATGAAGCAATGACAATTAAGGACCTAATTATTATAGGGGTTATGCACCTTCAGTTATTTGATTTACTTACCACTTAAGTGGATATTTCTATGGTTGTGAAGGTTGTCATTTCACTTTAGTACCTGTTTGGGGTAGTACAATTTTTGAGAAATTCTGTAGGTTCCTGTGAAATATTTTTCTTATTAGTGTGAGTGTTTTATAACAATAGGAATTAAAAGATCAGAGAGGAGTGCATGTTTACTGCAAGTAGCAAATGCCTCAAAGGAGTGCCATTCCAGGGCTCGAATCCCACTCAATTTTTATACCACACTACATCACACCCAATTATTCAATGTTGTCTTTCTTGATCTGACAGCACCGGCTCTGTGCTCCTTCAGATCGATGTCGACACTGAGAAAGGAGGTCTGAAGGTAAACAATGACTTCCTGGTCGACTTTGGAGATGACCCTGATGGTCCTGCCCTTGCTCACGAGATGCGCTACCCTGGAGGAGACTGTACCTCCGACATCTTCATTGTAGAGACCGAATCCAAAGAGATCCAGTCCCAGTTGTAAACGTTGATGGCTCATATGTGTGCATATACACAGCTGTAGTCCTAAAATACAGTACAATTTTACTGATGCCATTGCAGCTGGGTTTTATCAAAAATGTGATTGAAAAGATGCATTTATCCTTTGGTCAATTTGCAGTAAGTCTTTTCATTGGTCTGATTTCGCATTCCATCAATATATAGAGGTTTTTGTGTAAGTCAAATTTTACATTACAGTTGTTACATTGTTTAATTACAGAATTGTGTGTTATTAAAAAAAATCACTTCTGCTTCCTGAAGCCCTACATTAAGGAGTCACAATGAGCAATTGCAACTTAATTACCAAATTAGATCAATGCTGAATGTCTCCAGTCCCCAATCAATTCATCTCCTTTAAATATTGCTATGTCTGATATATGATTATTTTGTATTTGAACTGCATATATTTTAATATTGGTGCAGTTAGATAATCAGTGGTCTTAATAGGTTTAGTATATGTAATTATGTATTTCAATTCTATTTTTGTACTTAATGAAATAATTTTATATTTTATTCAAGGAAGTTACATTTTAATAAGGAATCATGCAGTTTATAAGTGAATGAATTTCTAGGAACTTCCGTGTGCTTTATTAAGTTTTAAAGTGTACCAATCACCAAAAATAATTTTGCTCTGTATGTTAGAGGTTTCATGTTGTTATACTATATTCAAAATATGGGCTTCCAATATTAATTCTATAAAGAGATATTGCAATTTTAATTACACTCTCTATAAGGGTAAAAGCGACTCGTGAGTAGACTACTCAAGATAAAGGCTCGCGTGGAACCAAACTCGGAGTTCTGTTGCACGCGAACATTTTCGTGTTATCCTGTATTTCCTTCATACTCATTAACTGTTCACCTATAGAATACCAGACAAAGTTCTTTGAGGTTGATTTTATACTTCCTAGCTGTACACAAATTATTTTTCAGGTGATTGGTAGATTTTAAAGCACTTTCATTGTCAATTTTATGCCTAAAGAGCACAATGTTACAGGATGTGAGTTAATGCCCTTCTGGCTCCCAGAAGAAGATATGATGACATGCAGCAAAAAAAGTTCAGTGCTTATAGAAAATATATTGTATTATTATTTGTATAAAGCATTTTCTGGCGACCAGAAAAATTGGCCTATCTCATGGTTTGCGCAAAAGTACCCAGATGACCATGCAATTTTAAAACAATATCCCATGGTTTGTGGAAAAGTACCCGGATGACCGTGCAATGTATTTCCATATCTCATGGTTTGGTGTGCACGTGATGCGTAAATGGATGTATGCGCGAAGCCCTTGCAAGATGCTTGGGTAAGGACAAACTAATGTTTTCTACTTGTGTTTTATGTTGAAGTCAATACAAAAACATAAGGACATTTAATGGTGAAAATTGAGGAACTAGGTATCATACAATTAATAATAATAATATTGAATGGCTTTCTTTCGTGGGACACAAGGGTATATCACACTCGCTTTGAAAATATTTTACTCGTCATGCCGACTCGTGAAATATGTTCATAGCTCGTGCGATATAACCTTGTATCCCCCTCAAGGCCATTCAATATTATATAAATATATCCGCCGTGAAAAGAAGCTGCACAATTGATTGGTCCAATGTGCATCATATGACCAAATACAATTCCCATTAGCCTCATGCAAATGAGCAAATTGCCATGCCTGACATCACGATCTGTGTATAGTAGTACCATTCACAGATACTACATACTGTACACCGAATGACATCACACACGAAAAGTGCGTACTACATTGTGACGACATTCATTTGCACGTATCTATTGTTTTAGGCACTGGCGCGTGATGATGTCATCATTATGTGGTTTATATTTTGCGCAAATTCATCCCTTCTTCAAAACTGTATGTGTACTTACGTGTGTGCGGTCTAAAATAGGCCTACAGGTGATCATAAGTAGATGAGTAGATTTAGGCTTTAGTTAAAAGGTGATGGATATAAACCAAATATATACTGCCTACATTCGAGTCTCTGGTTAAACTATGGTTTAACTATATTTGTATAAAGTAGTACTCATTATTTGATACCATTACAACCGATGTGTATAAATCCCTATTGTAAGATACACAGTTTTGTTTTGTAATTATGTGGACAATTTTTTTTTATAACCTCATATTTCATCTAAAAGCCTAAGGACCAATAGTGTATGATCAAGCATATAGCGGCTATATTATTTTTGGGGAAAAGGGCTACCTATTTTTATTACACTATTATGAGTTAAACAGTTATCATCATAGTCATAAGAAAGTAGTAATGTTCAGATTATACAGAATATACAATGTATATTTTTGTAACAGGAAATCTTAGGGAAGAGAAAAATTTACCAATGTTTAAAAAAATGTCTTCCTAATGAATATTGTTTTATTGTCTCCTCTGAAATTTTGAATGAAATGAAGTATTCTGGAATGAGATGTATTTGAAATCTGATTTGATTATTTTATCATATTCTAATGTGATCTATTTTTTTAGGGTAATTGTTTAAATTGGTGGATTTGATTGCCATGTATGACATATTTGTATATCTAATGATATCTTTAGCATTCCTATATAATGTGAATTTTCAATTAACAAGAACTATAATGATTGATTATATAATGTCCTTGCTGTTTTGTTATTCATTTATGAGATAGGTGGACAAATCTTGATTTAAATTTTTTATTTTTTATTTTGAATACTTTCCTTGAAAGATAGAGAAAATGAAAGAGAGAGAGAGGGAAGAGAGAGAGAGAGAGAGAGAGAGAGAGAGAGAAGAGAGAAGAGAAAGAGAAGATGAGAAAGAGAGATAGAAAGGGGAAGAAAGATAGAGAGATGGCGATAAAAGAGAGGGGAAACAGATATAGAGAGACAGGAGGAAGAATGAGTGGTCTATAGAAAGTAAGAAAGAGAGAGAGAAAGAGAGGAAGGGGAAGAAAGATAGAGAGATGGCAATAAAAGAGAGATGGAAACATAAAGAGACAGGAGGAAGAATGAGTGGTCTATAGAAAGAGAGAGAAGATGAGAAATAAACATTTTTGTATAGCGCATAACAGGCAAATTTGCATGTCTCTATGCACTTAAGAATAGAGAGAGAGAGAAAGAGATAGGGGAAGAAATATAGAGAGATGGAGATGGAAACAGATATAGAGAGACAGGAGGAAGAATGAGTGGTCTATAGAAAGTGAGAGAGAGAGAGAGAGAAAGAGAGGAAGGGGAAGAAAGATATAGAGAGATGGCGATAAAAGAGATGGAAACAGAGATATAAAGAGACAGGAGGAAGAATGAGTGGTCTCTAGAAAGTGAGAGAGAGAGAGAGAGAGAAAGAGAGGAAGGGGAAGAAAGATATAGAGAGATGGCAATAAAAGAGATGGAAACAGAGATATAAAGAGACAGGAGGAAGAATGAGTGGTCTCTAGAAAGTGAGAGAGAGAGAGAAAGAGAGATAGGAAGGGGAAGAAAGATAGAGAGATGGCAATAAAAGAGATGGAAACAGAGATATAAAGAGACAGGAGGAAGAATGAGTGGTCTATAGAAAGTGAGAGAGAGAGAGAAAGAGAGATAGGAAGGGGAAGAAAGATATAGAGAGATGGCGATAAAAGAGATGGAAACAGAGATATAAAGAGACAGGAGGAAGAATGAGTGGTCTCTAGAAAGTGAGAGAGAGAGAGAAAGAGAGATAGGAAGGGGAAGAAAGATAGAGAGATGGCAATAAAAGAGATGGAAACAGAGATATAAAGAGACAGGAGGAAGAATGAGTGGTCTCTAGAAAGTGAGAGAGAGAGAGAAAGAGAGATAGGAAGGGGAAGAAAGATAGAGAGATGGCGATAAAAGAGATGGAAACAGAGATATAAAGAGACAGGAGGAAGAATGAGTGGTCTATAGAAAGTGAGAGAGAGAGAGAAAGAGAGATAGGAAGGGGAAGAAAGATAGAGAGATGGCAATAAAAGAGATGGAAACAGAGATATAAAGAGACAGGAGGAAGAATGAGTGGTCTATAGAAAGTGAGAGAGAGAGAGAAAGAGAGATAGGAAGGGGAAGAAAGATATAGAGAGATGGCGATAAAAGAGATGGAAACAGAGATATAAAGAGACAGGAGGAAGAATGAGTGGTCTATAGAAAGTGAGAGAGAGAGAGAAAGAGAGATAGGAAGGGGAAGAAAGATAGAGAGATGGCGATAAAAGAGATGGAAACAGAGATATAAAGAGACAGGAGGAAGAATGAGTGGTCTCTAGAAAGTGAGAGAGAGAGAGAAAGAGAGATAGGAAGGGGAAGAAAGATAGAGAGATGGCAATAAAAGAGATGGAAACAGAGATATAAAGAGACAGGAGGAAGAATGAGTGGTCTATAGAAAGTGAGAGAGAGAGAGAAAGAGAGATAGGAAGGGGAAGAAAGATAGAGAGATGGCAATAAAAGAGAGATGGAAACACAGATATAGAGAGACAGGAGGAAGAATAAGTGGTCTATAGAAAGTGAGAGAAAGAGAGAGAGAGAAGATGAGAAATAACAATAATAAACTTTTTTTGTATAGCGCATAACACATAGGCAAATTTGCATGTCTCTATGCACTTAAGAATAGAAAGAGAGAGAGAGAGAGATAGAAAGGGGAAGAAATATAGAGGGATGGAGATGGAAACAGAGATATAGAGAGACAGGA
Source organism: Heliocidaris tuberculata (assembly GCA_025618425.1). Lineage (NCBI taxonomy): Eukaryota > Metazoa > Echinodermata > Echinoidea > Camarodonta > Echinometridae > Heliocidaris > Heliocidaris tuberculata. Next base: position 20,434,823 of record CM046832.1, on the reverse strand, counting down.
GGAAGAATGAGTGGTCTATAGAAAATGAGAGAGAGGGTGAGAGAGAGAGAGAGAGAGAGAGAGAGAGAGAGAGAGAGAGAGTGGTGGCTGATGGGATTCCCAGAAGAAAAATAATGGGGGATTTTTGATGTTCCTTCCCCTTCATTTGCGCAGTAATAATATTGACACTGATATCACAGTAATCTTCAGTCTTATAGTCCAGGAGATAGGGGGCTATAATCAGAATTTTTGCTGGGGAAGGTTTGAAAAGCTTATCCAGGGTAAAATTTTGCGCTAATTCCAAAAATGTCAGTCTGATTGACCCTACTCACGACAATCTGGTCATTTTGACCAATTTTTGACCAAAAATGACCATTTTGGTCAATTCTGATCAGGGCTAATTATCCCGATCGTAATTATCAGCGAAGAAGGTTTGATAGATCTATCCTATGTAAAAATGTGCCCTGGTTCGAGAAAAAGTGGTCTTATTAGGCCCGTCTTCATCAGCCCGGGTTTCCAAAATAGCCCGCTAATTCTGATCCGGGAAACTAACCCGATCAGAACTAGCTAGAGCTAGTTTGTAATGAAGACGCAATTAGCTGGCTATTTTGTGGGTTTCTAGCTCGAGCTAGAAGCCTAAAGGCCCGCTTCATCAGCCCGAGTTTCCAAAATAGCCCGCTAATTCTGATCCGGGAAACTAACCCGATCAGAACTAGCTCGAGCTAGTTTGTAATGAAGACGCAATTAGCTGGCTATTTCGTGGGTTTCTAGCTCGAGCTAGAAGCCTAAGTCAACTCGGGTTTTTTGGTGAAATAGCGCGCTATTTGGCGAATTAGCCCGCTAATTCGCAGGTGAAGACGCACTCGGGTTTTGACTCGGGTTAATTTATTCATGACACCAATCCTAGAAATGTTATTTTCCTTATGTATTTCTTGATTTTCTTCTCTCTTTCCACCTTTTCCTTATGTATTTCTTTGTTTTTCCTTCTTTCTTTTTTCTCCTTATGTATTTCTTTGTTTTCCCCATTCTTTATTCTTCTTTCTTTTCTTATGTATTTCTTTGTTCTTCTTGCTATCCTATTTTTTTTTATATATTTCTTGTTTTTCTTCTCTCTATTTGTCTTTTCCTTATGTATTTCTTTGTTTTTCCCTTTTTCTGTTCTTCGATCTTGCTTTCCTCTTTTCTTTGTTTATGTATTTCTTTGTTCTTTCTGTCCTCTTCTCTTTATATTTCCTTATGTATTTCTTTATTTTTCTTTCTATTCTATCTTTTTCCTTCTCTCTTTTTTCTCCTTATATATTTCTTTGTTTTCCCCATTATTTATTCTTCTTTCTATTCTTATGTATTTCTTTGTTCCTCTTTCTATCCAGTTTTCTTCATATTTCCTTATATATTTCTTTGTTTTTCTATTTCATTTTTTTTCTTTTGCATTTCTTTGTTTTTTATGTATTACTTTGTTTTTCCTTCTCTCCTTTTTCTCCTTATATATTTCTTTATTTTCCCCATTATCTATTCTTATGTATTTCTTTGTTTTTCCTTCTCTCTTTTCATCTTTTCCTGATGTATTTCTTTGCTCTTTTCTCTTCATTTATCCTATATATATATTTTTTTAAATTCCATCTTCGAAGTGCGCATGCTCTGAAGCTCGAGTTTATTCCAAGAACGAGCGGGAATCGCTTGACTCGGGCTGATGAAGACGGGGTTTTTCAAACTCAGACTTTTTTCTCGAGAAGCGCTGATCGGGCTAGAATCTCGAGCTTGAGCAAACTTGGGCTGATGGAGACCCACCTCTTGATCCCAATAACAATGGAGTGGTAATTTTGGCCACTTTTTGGCCAAAAATGACCATTTAATTCATATTTTTGTCCAAAATCTGATACATAGTGTAATCAAAATCATTTGAAGAGTAGGTTATATACTTCCACATGTAATGTAGAAATGTGCGCTGATCCCAAAACAATCAACTCATTGAATGCAGTAATACCATTTTGACCATTTAGGTCATTTTGGCCGTTATGACCCTCATTGACCATTTGCATGATTTCTATTAGAAACTCGAAAAATATTGATCATCAAGGTTTACATTGGGATTCCCCACCAAAATAGGAAGTTTGATGGGGAAGGTTTGAAAAGCTCATCCTATATAAAATTTTGAGCTGATTCCAAAAATGGTAGTCTTATTGACCTCACTCATAACATTCTGGTCATAATGGTCACTTTTGGGCTAAAACTCACCAATGTTATCATTCCTTATTTGTCTGAATTGTGATCAAATTTTTAATCTGAATCATTAATTTTGTAGGTGGGTTTTGGCATTCAAATTCTTAATTAGATATGTGTGAGGATTCAGAACAATTTATTAATTGGGGGTATTTAAATCGTTTTGACCATTTCGGTCATTTTGGCCACTTTAACCCACATTGACCATTTGCATGATTAGAAACTCGTAAATTGTTTCTATTTTGTTTCCTTATGTATTTCTTTGTTTCTTATGTATTACTTTGTTTTTCCTTCTTTCTTTTTTCTCCTTATGTATTTCTTTGTTTTCCCAATTATCTATTCTTATTTCTATTCTTATGTATTTCTTTGTTTTTCCTTCTATCTTTTTATCTTTTCCTTATGTATTTCTTTGCTCTTTTCTCTTCATTTATCCTATCTATTTTTTTTACAATTTTCCATCTTCGAAGTGCGCATGCTCTGAAGCTCGAGTTTATTCCAAGAACGAGCGGGAATCGCTCGACTCGGGCTGATGGAGACGGGGTTTTTCAAACTCGGACTTTTTTCTCGAGAAGCGCTGATCGGGCTAGAATCTCGAGCTTGAGCAAACTCGGGCTGATGGGGACGCACCTTTAGGCTTCTAGCTCGAGCTAGAAACCCACGAAATAGCCAGCTAATTGCGTCCTCATAAACTAGCTCGAGCTAGTTCTGATCGGGTTAGTTTCCCGGATCAGAATTAGCGGGCTATTTTGGAAACTCGGGCTGATTGACCTCACTCATGACATTCTGGGGGGCGTTTCATGAAAGGACTTGTCAGTTATTTTATCCGACAAATTTGCTCTCAGCCAATCAGATGCAAGGATTTCAGTACCTTATAACAGTTGTCGGATAAAAATCACTGACAAAACGCTTGATGAAACGCTCCCCTGGACATAATGGTCACTTTTTGACCAAAAAAAAAATGACCAACGATTTTATTCCTTCTTTGTCTGAAATATGATCAAATGTTTAATCTGAATCATTTTTAGGTGGGTTTTGGCATCCAAATTCTTTATTAGATATGTGTAATAATTTCAGAACAATTTATTAATTAGGTTTATTTGAATAGTTTTTACCATATCGCTCATTTTGACCCTTTGACCCACATTGACCATTTGCACAATTTAGAAACTCGAAATAGTGAGCAGCAGAGTTTCCATTAGGCTTTCATATCCAAATAAGAATTTGACGGGGAAGGTTTGAAAAGTTCATCCTATGTTAAATTTAGTGCTGATTCAAAATATGCTGGTCTTATTGACCTCACTCATGACATTCTGGTCATCTGGCCAAAAAATTACCAACAATATCATTCCCTTTTCATGCTTTTTGTCCGAAATCAGGACAAATTTTTAATCAGAAATTTCAGAATAATTTAAAGGAGGGGTTAAGACACTCAAATTCTTTGGGAAAATATTTTATAGGTCCAGAAGAATCAATTGATCGGATGCCTTTAAACTGTTTTGACCATTTCGGACTTCTATGATTTTGGTCACTTTGACCCAAAGTGAACATGATTTATTGATTTCCAAAACAAACATGAATTTAAGTGAGCGTTAAGGTTTGCGTTGGATTTTTAGGCCTTATCAGAACATTGGTGGGGAAGGTTTGGAAAGCTTTTCCTACATAAAATTTCAAACCGATTGATATAATGTTAGTCTTGTTGACCTCACTCATGACATTCCAGTCATGGTTACTTTTGGGCAAAAAAAAAGCCAATTGAGTCATTTTTTTTCTTTTCTTTTTCTTTTTTTTTCGGGGGGGGGGGGGGGGGAAGGGGGGTTGGTGCCGAAATCAGATGAAAAAAAAATGAAGAAAATTGTTTGAAGGGTGGGTAACGAGGATTTTACGTACATATTTCTCGTTAAAAATGTGCCTTGATTGTAGTAAAGGTGTTTTTCATGACCCCATTAGCGACAATGTAGTCATTTTGACCGCTTTAAGGCCTCAAGTGACCATTAATATAGATCATTATTTGTCCAAAATCAGGTCAAAATTCTTATAAGTATCATACGAGCATAGGGTTTGACACCTAACTTCTTTATGAAAATGTATGTTGATTCGAGGAAATTCAGTCTTATTGAACGCATTTCGTCAAGTTCAGCTATAAAGGCTATTTTGACCAAAATGGCAATTTTTGAAAATTCTAGAAAATATGGCCTTGTCATTCATACTCTCTACACCGTGATCATTTAGATCACCTTTAGCCAAAAATGACCACTTTTATATATTTTGCATAATGTCTATTGGGCAAGCATCGAAAATTTTCTGACGTAAATCAAGTTAATGTTCGGCAACGTGTAGTATACATACATCTACAGTTCTAATAGAAATTATGCAAATGGTCAATTTCGGTCAAAGTGGCCATAATGACCAAAATGTCGAAATGATTTAAATACATCCAATTAATAGATTGTTCTGGAATGATCATATTTTCAATCAAAATTTGATGCAGGCCAAAAAACAAATAAAAATGATTCAGATCAAAAATTTGATCTGATTTTAGACAAAGATGGAATGATATCGTTTTCTGGCCAAAAGGTGACCATTATGACAATAATGTTGTCATAAGTGAGGTCAATAAGACTAACATTTGTGGAATCAGTGCAAAATTTACATAGGATGAGCTTTTCAAACACTTCCCATCAAAATTCTTATTTGGTAAGGAAGCCCAACATTGCTGCTCACTAATTCCGAGTTACTAATAGAAATTTTACAAAATTATGGTCAACGTGGGTAAATCGTTAGCCTAGCTCTAGAGCCGGGGTAATATTGGAGCACCTTGAGCACCATTCATGGTGGATATGAGTGCTATATAAATATTCAATATTATTATTATTATTATTAAAGTGGAGGAATTTGCCAAAATGACCGAATGGTCAAAATAATTTAAAAACATGTGTTCTGGAATCATCACACACATATCTAATCAGAATTTGGCGGCAGAAACCCACCGACAAATGATTCAGATTGGAAAACATATCTGCTTTCAGAAGGAATGATATAGTTGGACCTTTCTTGGCCAAAAAGTGACCATTATGACCAGAATGTCATGAGTGAGATCAATTAGACTAGCATTTCTGGAATCAGCGCTAAATTGTACATAGAATGAGCTGTTCAAGCCTTCCCTGTCAAAATTCTTATTTGGATAAGAAAGCCAATGGAACCGAGCAGCTCACTATTTTCAAATTTCTAACAGAAATTATGCAAACGATCAATGTGGGTCAAAGTGGCCAAAAAGACCGAAATGGTCAAAATGGTTAAGATATATCTAATTGATAGACTGTTCTGGAATCATCATACATATCTAATTAAGAACTTGGATGCCAAAACCCACCTACAAATGATTCAGATTAAAAATTTGATCACAATTCAGACAAAGAAGGAATGATATCGTTGGTCATTTTTTGACAAAAAAGTGACCATTGCGACCAGAATGTCATGAGTGAGGTCAATAAGACTAACATGTTATGAATCAACGCTAAATTTTACATAGGATGAGTTTTTCAAACCTTCAAAAGCCCAATGGAAACCGTGAACTCACTATGTTTGAGTTTGTATAATATAAATCATGCAAATGGTCAATGTGGGTCAAAGTGGTCAAAATGACTGATATGGTTAAAACTATTTGAATACACGAAATTAATGAATTAATCTGAAATCATCATACATATCAAACTTGAATTTGGATGCCAAAACAAACCGACAAATGATTCAGTTTAAAAATTTGATCAAGATTCAGACAAAGAAGGAATGATCATACCATTGGTCATTTTAATGCCGAAAAGTGACCATTATGACCAGAACGTCATGAGTTAGGTCAATAAGACTAATATTTTTGGAATCAGCGCTAAATTTTACGTAGGATGAGCTTTTCAAAACTTCCCCATCAACATTCTTATTTGAATATGAAAGCCTAATGGAAACTCACTATTTTCCAGTTTCTAATAGAGATTATGCAAATGGTCAATGTGGGTCAAAGGGTCAAAATGAGCGATATGGTCAAAACTATTTAAATGCACCCAATTCGTTACTGTTTTCACGAAGTGACGAATGAGCGCGCAACTAAAAGAAAATTAGTTTTGAATAAATCGCTTTCAAAGTTTTAAAACATAATCTCAACCTCTTTAATGTATGAAGGGTGAATAAATTTTATATCCTGGGATAGATCATATTTTAGTGTTTAGTTCAATGTTTAATCATTTGCCTATTTGTTTATATTGGGGGGGAAAATGAGCTGTAAACATAACCGTCATTTCGTGAAAACACAAAATTCCAAGGACGCGTAGTGACGGATTTTCATGAAGTGACGGATCTCAGCCGCGCGCGTGTAAAACATTATGGGACTTGATCACCGTGCTTTTAACCGTCATTTCGTGAAGACACAAAGTCAATTCAAGGACTCGCTCTTTTTTGTTTTCACGAAGTGACGGATCTCAGCCGCACACGTAAAAAATAGGGGACGGTTGTAAGCCGTCACTTCGTGAAAACAGAAAATCCTTTTATTGTTTACGTTATCTCCATAGTTACATAATTATGATCTGAAACTTTGTGAGATTCAAGATGTTAGTGAATGATGTCCAAAAATGCAAAAAACTCAAAATTGAAAAAATGTGCGTTTTTCCCCATTACCGTCACTTCGTGAAAACAGGGACGAATTAGTAAATTGTTCTGAAATTATCACACATATTCAATTAAGAATTTGGCTGCCAAAACCCACCTACAAATTATTAAAATTAAAAATTTGATCACGATTCAGACAAAGAAGGAATGATATTATTGGTCACTTTTTGGACAAATTTGACCATTATGGCCAGAATGTCATGAGTGAGGTCAACAAGACTAACATTTTTGGAATTAGCGCTAGATGTTACATAGGATGAGCTTTTCAAACCTTCCACATCAACATTCTTATTAGGATAAGGAAGCCAAATGGAAACCGTACAGCTCATTATTTTCGAGTTTCTAGTAGAAATTATGTAAATGGTCAATGTGGGTTAACTTAGTGGCCAAAATGACCGAAATGGTCAAGACGATTTAAATACACCCAATTAACTTATTATTCTGAATCATATCTAATTAAGAATTTGGATGTCAAAACCCACCTACAAATGATTCAGATTAAAAACTTGATGATTCAGACAAAGAAGGAATGATATCATAGGTCAGTTTTGGCCAAAAAATGACCATTATGACCAGAATGTCATGAGTGAGGACAATAAGACTACCATTTTTGGAATCAGCTCAAAATTTTACATAGGATGAGCTTTTCAAACCTTACCCATGAAACTTTATATTTTGGTGGGGAAGCCCAATGTAAGCCTTGCTGATCAATATTTTTCGAGTTTCTAATAGAACTCATGCAAATGGTCAATGAGGGTCAAAGCTGCCAAAGTGACCTAAATGGTCAAAATGGTATAACTACATTCAATGAGTTGATTGTTTTGGGATCAGCGCACATTTCTACATTAAGTTTGGAAGTAATAACCTACTCTTCAAATGATTCTGATTACACTATGTATCAGATTTTGGACAAAAATATGACTTAAATGGTCATTTTTGCCCAAAAAGTGGCCAAAATGACCACTCCATGATTATTGGGGTCAATAAGACCCCATTTTTACATAGGATAGGCCTATCAAACCTTCTTCGCTGATAATAACGATTGGGATAATTACCCCTGATCAGAACTGACCAAAATGGTCATTTTTTGGTCAAAAAGTGGTCAAAATGACCAATCGTGAGTAGGGTCAATAAGACTGACATTTTTGGAATTAGCACAAAATTTTACCCTGGATAAGCTTTTCAAACCTTCCCCAGCTAAAATTCTGATAAAAGCCTCCTATCTCCTGGACTTATAGTTTGTTCAAAAGATTTATAAGTTGGTGATTAGGATCTTGTGAGGGAGTCTATGTATGTTTGCCCAAGTTTATTCACCGTTCAGGCCCTAGTCATGGGCGGATCCTGGATTTTGTAAAAGAGGGGACCCGGACCCAGAAAAGTACACAATTAAGGAGGCAATTTTTTTTAAATAGTGTGCTTAAGGTATGCCAGTTGGGTTTCAAAAGGGGAGGGGGGGGGGGGGGGAGGTGGCCGACTCACCCCGCCCCCCCCCCTGGATCTGGATCCGCCCTAGCAAGTTATATTTTTTTTTATTCAGCTGGCCTTTTTGAGAGCTTGTTTTTACGGGGGGGGGGGGCATTTGACCCCTTAAAGAACTTGACCATGGAATGTCCGATTGATGCAACATTTTGCATTAAAATTCACACACATGTAAAGCTGATGACCACTGCATAATTTTTTCATTGAAATAAGTGAATTTTTATTATTGTGTTATTATTTGTGCAAATTACATGTAGATGCCTGCTATTACATATTTTATCAACACTTCAGCTACAGCCCATGAGACCAACATTGTCAGTCTGGCGGGCCTTCTGTCAACTTTCCTGAGGGTTCACTAGACCGACATTGTCGGTCTTGTGAGCTGTCAGTCTACTGGGAATTCATTTTAAAAATGGAGTATGGAGGTCAATCTTTTTGAAAAAGTCTTGAATAAGCATAGTCAATAATATTGCATTGACATATTTTCAAAATCAAATCCATTCTTTTGCAATTCATTGTTTTGATTGTGAATTTCCCATGTAAATTCTATTGTTTTTGGTTTGTTTCAATTTTTTTTCCCAAGAAATGCAAAATTAAGGAAAGCAGAAAAATCAGCTTCAAAAACAATTACCCAATTTGTACTTTCTATATAAATCTTCTTTCAAAAACAAATGTCATTCATCTTTTTGCTATTAATACTTCATGTCATTGATTGAATAATTTAATAATTGTTATAGCAGTAGATGAATATCTTAGTAGCTTGCATAAAGTCATCAAAGGGTTCTACATTTTGATTTTTGCAACATATCATTTCATTAGATTTTTTTGCCTTTAAATTTTGACTGAAATTAAATACTCTAGAATGATATGAATTCGAAATCTTGATTTGATATTTTTCTTTTCCAATGTGATCAATTGTATAGAATGCTCCCTGTGGTACCTTGGTCACAATGACAAGGCCAACACCAAACTGACTATAGAATGACCAAAAAAATTACATTACATGTACCTCAAATGGCCAAGATTTTGTCGGTCAGGAATCGGTTGGTTAGGCAGTTAGATGTAACTTCCTTTCATTCTTTTAATCTTATAAATCTGCTGATTTGACTGCCACTTTTCATGTAATTTTTGTGTCTAGAGATATCCTGAACTTTCCAGTGGGTGACATTTTTCAATGTAGATGACAAGAAATGTGATTGATTATAATGTCTTGCCTATTTTGTTATTCATTTGAGCAAGATGGACATCCTCGATTATTTCATTTTTATTATGAATACTTTACTTGAAATATAGAGAAGAGGTAGAGAGAGACAGTGAGAGAAATCAAGAGAAGAAAGGAAGGAGAGGAAGATAGAGAGATGGAGATACATGTATGTAGAAAAAGAGGAAGAGGGAGGGGGAGAGAGAGAGAAGAGAGAGGAAGGGGGAGAGAGAGAGAGAGAGAAAGGCAGTTGATGGGATTCCCAAAAGAAAAACGGGGAATTTTATGTTCCTCCCTCCTCATTGACAATGACACTGTTATCACAGCTATCTTTAATCCTTACCAGTTATACAAGTTAGTGATTGGGATCTTGCCAAGGGAGTATATGCATGCGCACAAGTTTATTCACCTCTACATGATTACATCATGTCTACAACCAAAACCTACTAGTCTACAGCCAAGTCAAGACAAATGAGGACACTCACTTTTGGTTTTCCCCAAATCATTTTTATTACAAGTAGTCTGGCTTAATCAAGGGCCATATAACACATCTGTACAACTGTAATAATCCTCACACAAATCAAAATGCTATTGATTTTACAAATACACAAATAGACTTAAAAAGTTACAGACATCAACTAGCACTGCAGCTACAGGATGAAAACCGAGGTTGTGGGAAATACAAGACAAGATTTCAATTTCAGATAAAGCTTGAAAGGAAAATTTCCCCTGCTGACTGATGGATAGATATTGCTGTGTAGATTAGAAAAACAATACATTTGATTATACCATTCACATGCCTCAATCCTATGAATCAAATAAATATGAACTGCATTCCTATTCATAAGCCATTGCTCTTTACCTCACAGTCTGAATGGAACTTGAGACATATGCCACGCACGAGCATATCCAAATAATCATCCCCGGTAAGATATGACAAAAAACTCTGCCTACAATTCTAATATATTAGAAACATACATTTACTTCATGGTAATAAAATACAGAATGGTAATTTAAGTTGGGTAACTGGAAGAAATGGATGCACTGCTCCACCCAATCTTCTATTCAAATAAATAATCATGAATTTCAAACAGGTTTTATGTGAATGTTTAAACATTGGATATATACTGCATGAGCCAGCTTGTGTCCAATATTTATTAAATAGAATACAGTTAAGTCATGGCAGTAATGATAACATTTCCAGTGTCTCTTCTTAAAAACTTGCTGCCAAGACAGTCATTCTTATGATTTGGGGAAAAAAGGAGAGATTATTATTAAAGACACATGATGGAAAAATACATCCTCTTTCAAGTTGAATGCAAAGAATTTGTCCCATAAGCAGATGTGAAATAGATCAATATCATGCTAACATTATTGATTATAGCAGGACATTCTCTGACAAGAAACGGGTATGTAGGCACCTCAATATTTGTTTTAGACTTAGCCTTTGCACGATTATAGGTAGCATATGTACTTCCAAAGGAAGCGATTTGTGTTGACTGGCCCCTTTATGTACCTTTTAGTACTGAAAATGACTAAACTGGTAAAACGGTGTGCTTTATAGCTACCGAGGGCACATACCTTTATCATGGACTGCGAGATTCTTTCAGGGAATAGCGGAACGATTCAGAAAACCTTTTTCAACTTGTACATGCTGAAGGATCAAAAAAATCCATAAAATTATAGGATGTATATAATCCTCCACTTTTTTGAAGCACAATTATCTGATGACCTGCACACAGATACATTGCTGCATGTTGGCTTGGTTTCAACATACTATGAATCTGAAAACTGAACAAGAGCATTATTCAATGTAATCCTACGAAAGGGAAGATAGTAGCAGATCCTGAAGGAGTAGAACTAATAATAATTATAATTTGAACAACTTGCTATATTTGAAGAAAAGAAAATAACACTGGAAATTCATCAAAATAAAAGCAGACAATCATCCCATATAATCATGTGTGTAGAATAAGTTATTTTTTTTCCTCTCTCCAAGTCCAATACCTATGTCTTTCTGACTTGCAAATTTTTATCAAATTCCATGCAAATGAAATTCGCTGCAAATCTGAATCCATGATGGCAAATTTACATTTAAATACATACAAAGCGCACATCTCTGGATAACTCTGAATTTAGGGGTAAATGAACAAAGATAGAGTGTTTCTCCACTTGGCTCTGGTTCAGCTAATTTGGCCCATCCCTCTGTTCTAAGTTTCTCCACAGACCCAATATCATATTCTGTTATACTCTTTCCGCTTATCTTAGTAATAAAGCATGTACCTGTACAAACAAAGTTTGTACAGAAAGACAAGGGCTAAAGATCATAAAGTTTCAGAATGTAAGTGGTCTTATTCTACAAGCAGACATAATTTAAAAAAAGAACAAAACCATATACTTACATCAACCTGATATTGATAAGTCATGTATCTATAGGAATATTCTTTTCTTTTTCAGATATTGTACAAAAAAATGTATTTACATATATACACACATGTCTCCATACGACACCCATGTTTCAAAGTGTAAAGATAGACATGATTTCCAATTTACATTTGTACATGGTATTACCCATAGGTTATAACCTCTCAATAGATACAAGCTTGGTCCGATCCCTGATAAGACCAGTCACATTAGGTGGGACCAAATACAATCTCGTCTGATTTGTTTTTCTTTCTCAATACACCTCAAACCCTCCCCCCCCCCCCAGGGCAACAAGAAAAAAAAATTGCATTATTGTGTTAGTATGCCCTCTGCAGATTCTAATAATCTTGATAGACTGAATGCAACCAAACTACCAGTGTCAAATTTATACAAACTTATTAGAAGAAGAAGAAAAAAAAAAAAACAACACAAAATTTGCCAGGATGTTTTATGTAATTCTTACAACTAGAAGAAAGTTTTCATTGTTTTTCCCTCATTGCACACATTATAAGCTGACTATTAAAAGCATTGTAAAACTCATGGTTATTTCAAGTCAAATTTGACACCAAAAAATGGAAAGGAAAATGCCTCAAATTCCTGCAACAAAGTACATTACTTGCAAAGGTATTAAATTCTTCAAACTCGAATCAAGTAATAATTTTGATGGACCATAACAAAGAATACGTTTTGTAGTATAAATATCAAAACTTTTTAAGTGTATCAGCACCACTCATCTAGATCCACAATAACATTAATTAATGATTTTTAAAAGTTGTGATATCAACACTCACAGAAAAGGTTGCACTGGAAATCCAGTTCCTACCTGTCACACGTCTACCTATGTTCGGTCTTATCTTATTCCTCAATCCTGAATACAATACCAAAATTTGACTTTGCAGAATGTTTACATTTTCTATAGACACACATATCTTGAATACTTGTTTCAAGACCACATTGTGTAAAACTATTCTCCAGACACTGTAATTCAAACTTGACCTGCTCTCTCATTCCAACCATGTGAGCTGAGCTACATGGACATGGGAACCTACTGTCGAGGTGTAGTGGTATAGAGTGGTTCTTTCATTTGACCCTCAATTAAAAGGTGGAGGGTTCAAATCCCAACCTGGCACTAACATCCTATGGCAAGACATTAATCCAAATTTGCCACTCTCTATCCAGGTGTAGATGAGTACCATTGCTACAGCGCTACATATTTAGCCGCCAAGCTGTGACCAGGGTAATAATGTTTGGAGCGCCAGGAACGTCACAACGTGACGGACATGAGCGCTATATAAGAAGCCACTATTATTATTATTATCATTACAATTATTAAATGGAGTTTTAATCAGACATCAGGATTAGCATAACAGTTACCACCAACATTTCACAGTACACCAACTGATAATAAATTTTAGGGGAGAGCTCTGAATGGAAAATCACATTGACCTTCACTCCTTGTCCTTTGAAGTCTTATGGAGTGTATATTATTGAAAAATATCATCTTTTGATGACTATTTTCCAATCGCTCAAATAATACAAATTGTGACATATGACAAGGAAACCTGAACCAAACTAAATGTAACATTGCAGCACTCTTCTGTGAGAATATTCATTTCAATTAATATTTGAAATTGAAACATTATGGTTAGAACTCTGAGAATCATGACATAGGTATGATGGCTCTCTGTTACCAGGATCAGAACAAAGCCAGGCCATGCACAGATTCATGAATCTTACATTATGCATAATTTTCTGGTGGCCAAAAAAGATATTTGACCCATTATTGCCTGAGTATTTTTTGACTGAATAAAGTCAAGTTTATCCAGATATGGTCCTGAAAGCAGTAATCATGTCTGAACAAGCAAAAAATGCAAAGAGAAATAAAATAATGAATTCACATGAAACTCAAAGAAAATTGCATTATCATTAATGCTATTTAAAGTCAATGAACAGTCTGTTTCAGGTATACATACTCAAATGCCATTGTAAGGAGAGAGGCAGTGAAAGATAAGATGACAGTAAGATAAAAAAGAAGGAAGAAAACAAAGAAGCACACAACATGTCAGGGGTTCCTGTATTAAACTGGAATGTATCAGAATGTCATTTCCACATTGACTGACTTCTCTGTTAATAAATGCAGCAACAGTATTCAAATATCTTGCTACATGTGTATAAATAGAAAGGTATTTCATAAGGATGACTACATTTTTGCCATTAAATTTGGTGCAGTTGTGTGCTGGGGAAGGATGCAATCCCCAAAACATGCATTTTACCATGTCACACCTGCAGGTTTAATTTTTGGTTTTGTTCATTGCATTCTGGTATGTCACAATGAGAAAATTCTATGTCTTACAGATGAAAGCTTTTTAAAAAGACATTAAAGTAACCTTTACAGAGAAAATTATGAGTCACTTTTCAAGTAAGTAAGCATTTCTATCCCATACTGATAAAACTTTAAACCTGAAGCAACACTCAGACATATATGCTTGCTAACTCACTAAAATTAATCAGTATGCAAAAAATAAATAATATCACTCTTCTCAAAGCAAGTGCTATTACATGTCTATGAAGTAAATTGGGCTACTATAAATAATACCAACAATGACATTCAACAGAGAGTGTTGTACTGTTTTGAAATATTAATATACAAGATGTTCTCGACAGGGAATACAGGAAGAGTCAGGTACTCGATGGAGTGATACTAGTGTCACATTCTGCTTCTTGGGATGCAGTCGTTGACACTGGAGATCTGAATAGTAATATTCCAACTCACTCCAGCCTGCTTGTATCATCATCAATGTTCATAGTTCTAAGCAGGAATCCAGCAGCAGTCATGATTCTTTGCTGGGTTCCTCTTCAGGTTTCTTTGGGTAGGTTACCTTGAATTTTCTGTGGACTCCATTGGGACTGGACATCTCGTAACTCATAGTCTGACATGGCACCAAGTTATCTATCTCACCCATGAACCACTTCTCTACAGCCTCAGCCTCCACATCAGTCACATGACTCTCTCTCCACTTGTCGACCCATTCATGGAAACGACCAGATAACCTGGCAGTCACTTTGGGATGGGCCTGCAACAAATTAAATCAAATTAGATTAATCTACACAGAAAACTATGTTAAACTGCCTACATATACTCCTAATCCCAACTTACTTCCTGGTCAATTTCATAAGTGAGTAACAAAATGCTTACGGTATGAGGCACTCTATTCTATCACACTGTTTAACCCTAAAAGGGCTAGGGGGGATGGAATCCACCCCCCTAGACATTTCTCACGATATGTCCGCAACACGCAAAGCAGTCACTGCGGCGTTTCATGACTTTTTTCTTTCAAATCTCACGCATCTTTTGAGACCAAATTTGTGATGTCCGGGCATGCGGTTCCGAAGTTACTCAACATTTCGTACTTGCACGACAGACCCAAAATTGCTCAAAAGCGTGATTTCATGTATGATTTCAATACAAAATGTGTTTTCAGCCAAAATTTAGAAATCTATGAATATTTTTATATTTACTGATTAGAATTAATTTATTTTATGCTGTTTATGATCGCAAAAGTGTTCCCGACAAATTTCATCAAAAAAACAATAAAAAACAAAAGG
This sequence comes from Heliocidaris tuberculata, assembly GCA_025618425.1. NCBI lineage: Eukaryota > Metazoa > Echinodermata > Echinoidea > Camarodonta > Echinometridae > Heliocidaris > Heliocidaris tuberculata. The sequence goes on along the minus strand of CM046832.1, from coordinate 20,419,258 downwards.
TAAAAAAACACAAAGAAATACATAAGAAATTTTGAATACAATAAAATACATAAGAAATCAATTTTGATACCGAATTTTTTGCAAGTATATTTGCTAAGAATACTGGAAAGAGTGTGTAAATTTTGATTTCATGCATAAATTAGCGTAATTAATTAATGTAAAATAATTTCGGAGCATTCAACTATACAGTTTTGTAGATTATATTGTGGATGAGGTGCATGCCGATTTTCGGCGTGATCGCACGGTCGATGGTCGAGATCTCTGGGGGGGGGGGGGGGTAGGGTGGATTCCACCCCACCCCCGGCTGTGGCATAGCCAAAATCTCCCGGCCCTTTTAGGGTTAATGTATTTATGCAAAGTAATCTTTCATCAACAATCCACTCTATTCTACAGTAAATCTACAGATGAAATACCAGGTTTTTGTGCCTTTTGTTGGTAGCAACAGTTTGGAATAGCAAATATCTACTGGAAAACCAGAAACTTTTACTTTCATCGATAATGATGGCCATTTTTCAAACAAGAATCTTTCGTGAATGTCAATGATTTCAAACTGTGTCAAATTAGAATTTAATTATTTGGCAGCATGAAACTCTTGCAAATCTGGATCACTTGCAAAATTTGCTAAAGTTTCATGCATGCATAAGTTTCTTTCTTTTTTTTTTAGTAGTAATCTAAACATACATATATTGTATTGTCATCCGTGAATAAGATTTGAGGTTCACACTGCTTTTCCTTTATGGACTCACCTGTTTAGCCTTGGTGAGTGAGGTTCTCCTGTACATGTAATCCTCTGAGTTCACAACATAGACCATCTTGTAGGAGTTGAGGTTGAACTTGCACTCCATGTTATTCACCATGTCCACTCCCTCCAGGGGATTCATCACACCACCCACCACTACTCTCCCTTCAGTCTTCTTATCCCCCTTGGTCACCACCTTCGACAGTATCTTCCTGCCGTCTTTCATGCTGGCACCTTCCCTTCCAAGCACACTGTCCAGGGCTTTCCCATTGGGATCGCCGGTGGATTTTGTCTCTGTGCTAGAGTCTGTGTCCTGTGAATTGTCACTCTGTTTGAGGATTTCCTGATTGGTTTCAGGTTCCTCTTGGGGAGCAGGTGTGGGTTCTTGGGATGATGATGATGCTAGGATATGTGAGATGAAGTCTGACGACTGACAGGGCTCTCTTTCCTCAGGTGATTGCTGGCGTGTCTTCCGTAAGCTCCTGTAACAAAGACAAATTATGAATGTAGATTTTATGTACACAAAATAAAGGAATATTCCTTGGCATTTGGACTAATCTCGCTACATGTCATAAGTCCTTATAGGAACTGGATGTGCTTTCTTGAAAGAAGAAGAAAAAGATTACAGAAGGGCGCATTTCCAGAAAGAGAAAACAAGAAACGTTTCAAACAAGCAAAAAAATCTACATTATCCATCTAATGCTCTTACCCTACCAATATATACCAAGATGAGCTACACGCCATGAAAATCTTGAAGTTATTCACAATATCATTCATTATTCTAGATTCCCTGTCAACCTTGATATGTGAAGAAAAGGGAATAAATATATAAAGAAAAGGATGACACAGAATTCTGTGCAGACTGTATCCCACAAATGCAAGCCAAACAGTATAGCAGAGATAATGAGTTACTGACCTAGGTAGAAAGACAGGTTTCTTGGTGAGCTGATCTCTGAGTTCTGGTGAGATGCTTTCCGAGAGCACAAACTTCTCCACATAATCCACCCATTTATCCACCTCCACAGGGTCATCGCTCGGATCTTCTTCTGTGTCTAGCAGCTCTATGCATAGCTTGCGTTCGCTCTTGGACTGTTGGGGATAAAAACAGAATATGATTAAGATGCAACTACAGCTCTGATGCAGTTCTACCAGAAAAAGAATAATGTTGTTAGAATCATAAAACATCATTAATAAACAAAACAAACAAAAAAACAAACAAAAAAAAAACCACCAAGGCTCCGATAGCCTGTTGAATAAAACTTCATATCAAGAGATGACCCCAAGTAACCAATTTAAGTACTTCCATTTGTTATGCTGTCAGTACTTGTCGTAATAAGAATTTTTCAAATTGAGCAATGTAATATCAAATTACACCATCCAGATTATTGCATCCTTGAACATTTCTTACACAGCTCTTTTCCATCAAATCTGAGCTTCTCTGCTACTAAGCAAAATGCACTTCTTAGCCTAAACTGTCACTGATACACATCCGCATAAAAATGATAAAGGAACATTGGAGATAGAATGCCAATAATTGAAAAACAACAAACAAACAAACAAATACACCCCCCCCCCCCCCCCCCCCCCAAAAAAAAAAAATTACTTTTACTCTCAGCCATTCTACCAACAGTTTACTTTTCATGTAGGTTCTGGAATACATTTCAAATGCACCTTTTGACACTACATTATTATTTTAAGGAATTAAAATTAAAATGCAAATTATTGCTATAAAGGGACAAAGAGAGAAGTATGTACATAGGTGATCTTGAAGCAGTTCTCTTCTGATAAAAGCTGCTCTGCTTTACGTTGGTACAAGGCTTCAGCGTTTGCTCTAACTGGCATAGTGGCAAGGCTTCCCCCAGTTCCTCCAGACTTGATCTCATTCACAAACAAGTCTGTCACCTGCATGCAAGTATCTTCTGTCACGATGTGTTGGAGCTGCAAGAAATCATGAAGTAAATTTTATAGCGATTACTTTGGATTCTGAAATGGAGAGATAACATTAAAAGTGGCTGTGTGCAAGAATGATATCTCAGCATCCATACTCATTCTTTTTAATATACTTTTTCAAAGGTGAATTTAAAAAGGATATATTGTCCGTTTTGGATCCATAATTAACTCATTTACTTTCACACAGAGTTAACGCCCTTCTGGCTCTCAACAGACGATATGTCTGTATCTTCATTTTGCAACAAAAAAAAAATTAGATCCTCTTTACCTCATCATGATCTACTACACTGGGGCAACTTGGTAATCTGGATTATTAGTAATCCATACACACCTTATGCACGAAACAAATATTTCAAATGGAATCTTCATTTAAAAAGTTCACTTCAGAAATTCCACTAAAAGTGCATGTGTAAATCAATCAAGTTGACCTCCCTCCAAACATACATCTAAATGACACATTTGTGCCAATTCAAATTTTACAGTGTCTGCTCTTACCAATATCCATTTCACCAGTGAGACTTGAAAACAAGCCACTAACCTAAGAATATAATTTCTTTTAAAACAAAGACAAATATCTCATTAACAGGCTAGGGGAGTTGTTGATTATAGGGTGAAATACTGAAAATATTTATTAAGATTGTCTCACCTGTCTAACAGTATTACTGACAACCTTGTCAAGAGTGAAGGCCATGTATGCATGGATACCAAACATCTCTCTCAGTTGGTCTTCATATGTACCACTTTCTATGTTGCCGTCTAGAAGACTACGTATCAGATCCAGTAGGGTGTTATAGTACTCACTCGGATCCATTTCTGTATGAGGAAGTATAAATATGAGAATTTTAACCTTGGATCAACCATGGGAAATCTTCAGATTTCTTCAGAATGTAAGAAACTCTCTATGCATTACTGACAAAGAAGAACAGCTTTGTGGCAAAATTAAACATCTCTCCTGAATTATGAGAAAATTGATCAATTCCTCCCAATGCTGGCCCAGAATATTGTTTTCAATAATGGACAATACGGGTGATAAACTCTCAAAAATTACTGGTACAAAATATCAATATTTACTGAAATAAAAGGAAAGAACTATAGGCATCAGGAATACATATACCATACCTGATAAACATAACTTAACATTTGCATAAAAACAAAACAAGCAAAAACAAAAGTGATTTAAACTGCACAATTCCTCAAAACTTTGATGACAACGAGATAACCATTCTGAGACTTGAAGAGCTGTATTTCAAGATTTAGGATGATATGAAAAGTCACCTAGCAAGTAATATATATTAAAAATGACCCCATTTTTGGTGCAGGAATGTGACCCATTTCCCATGTCTGTGCGATGAAAGTGGTAGAAGACAAAGAACTTACGTGGTTGTTTCAAGCCCAATGCTAATGCAGTAGATTCCTTGGCAGCTCTCCTGTTTAACCCTCCTTCTGTTTCCATGATGACTTCACATCTCTTCTTCATCTTTTCAAGCCTTTCACACAGGATATGGTACAGCCTCAGGAACAGGTACCAGTTGTTGTTCACAAAGAACATGCGATATGAGTCCGGCTAAAACAATGACAAGTATGCAAGAATGAAGAACATTTGATTTGTCTTATACATGATAATATAACAATTGTTCTCTATATATTACAAGTAAATGACCAAAGCACTTACAGTGTATTATAACCCAGGTCAATGAATCAATTACAATTTTGCATTTTAGCCAGTCCCCATTTTACAGGCATGCACATGCTAATCCAATCACTCAACATTCACATTCTACGAGAATCTGTTGAACACCTGGGTGGAGAGAAGTGATTTTAGATAAAATCTATAGCTTAAGGACATAAATATTCCTTAGCAAAGCTTTTGCATCCCCAGTTAAGTGATTAAACCATTTGACTAGAACATCTCTGCAAAGATAAAAAGCAAATAAATTCATATGCTTCAATTTGGGAAGTAAATGGGAAAACAATGTTTTCCTAATACCTCTATGACATATTAGGTACATAAACAAAAATGAACCCTTGCTATACTGGGCTATTTCAAGCTCCTCTCTGACTGATCTCGGTTGCGACATGATGTGTTTCTAAGATGAAAATATAATTTTTCTGCATGAGTAAAGGATTGATTAATGTATATTAGTCAATAAAGATGTAATATTCATCAGTACAAACAAGGGTCAGATTTTGTAGAATGCCAAAAGGGCAAAAATGCTGGCACAACTGACCAAAACCAGTGACCTTCTAATTGCGCTTGAAATTATATTTTTTGGGGTAGCCTTTTAATGCATGTCTGACCCCTGAAATGCTTTTCATATGTAAAACTGGTATCAACTTGAAGGGTGATGTCTACCCTTCAGTTTGATATGAAATTGTTACAGTGTCACATATCTGATAAGTGAAATGTGGGTCATTGCGAAAAATCAGTCCTGAATACAGGTGTACCCAAACTTTTGGAGGGCAGTGTATGTAGAAGTATGGATAAGTGATATTAGCTGCCTCATTGAATGAGCTAAGATACTTACAGCTTCCCAAATTACTTTTTCAAGCGGTCCATTTACTAGTTTTGATTTCTTTGTTTCAGCAACTTCCTTTCTTGAACACTGGTCTCCTCCTTCATCTGTGTCCATATCTGGAAAAAAAACAAAAACAAATGAAGTTTCTTATCAAGCATCCATTATTACAAACAATATTGTTTATACAATATGCGTACTGTGTACTCTACAAAGTTAATCATTACAATAAATGATATTCTCCTCATTGAGAATGCTTGGAATGAAAGTTGAAGAAAAGGTGACAAAATTTAAATATGTAATATACTTTACCTTCAAACACAGAAATGGCACATTTTGTAAGCTTCATTTTGTTCACTGTTACAGGAATTCAAACGAGCAAAACAGATATATTTAAGGTAATCTTCAGTAGGACTTATTCCAAAGGACACATTCTCTTGCATGTGTCTAATAGTTAGGGTTCTCTCCAGTGTATGACACCCTTGATGCTGAATATCAAGCATGTGAGACTTGAGAGAGACAGGAGAGAGAGAGAGAGAGAGAGAGAGAGAGAGAGACCACAAGAGTACCTGACAAGGATAATAGATATGTCAAGGCATACTTTCAAACTGCAAAGTTCCTTTTGTCCTCCATAGCCATCATCACCCCACCAGGATGCCACAAGGCCATATTTCACACAGTATGGACAAATATTAAATGAGAATGTTAATGAGAAACTTGCTCAGGACACTGCGATCGGTAGATTTAAAAACCATAAATACCTTCATCTTCATCCTCATCATCTGATAGCTCTCCTCGTTCCTCAAAGGTAAGGTCTGGCAAGAAATGGAGTAAGAGCTGCTTGATCTTCTGCTTCTCAGTCTTGTGGATTCCTGTCAGAATAGCAAATATCAAAGTGTCACAAAGTCTGTTCACGGGGTATAAAGTAAATCTCTCGCTTAGACCCATTGAATACCATGCCCAGGATAAATCAGGATCGAACACAATGGAAATGCATATCAAACAAGTGAATGAGTAAATTACGCAATGCGTAATAAATGTCCCCGCCGGAAGTGCAGATCTGTGGAAATTAACTAGCCTGAACCTTAAAACTTCAGTGAAAAACTTTAGTGAATAAAATAATAATGTTACTGCATGCAAAAGAAGAGAATACCAACAATGCATGTATACAACTGAAATATAAAACATGAAAACATTATGAACCTTCAGCCATTTTGAATAAATTTGCATAAATTTGCATGAATAATGGATTTCAAAATTCTGTGTAGAAGTTTGGAAGCCCCCACCCAGCCCTATCAGATAAAACAATCGGAATCAAAATCCTATGTGAAATAGAGGAGAAGTAGCATTTTTCGTCAATTTTGAATAAATTTGCATAAATTTGCATAATTAATGAATTTCAAAATTCTGTGTAGAAGTTTGGAAGCCCCCACCCTGCCCTATCAGATAAAACAATCGGAATCAAAATCCGATGTGAAATAGAGGAGAAGTAGCATTTTTCGTCAATTTTGAATAAATTTGCATAAATTTGCATAATTAATGAATTTCAAAATTCTGTGTAGAAGTTTGGAAGCCCCCACCCAGCCCTATCAAATAAAACAATCGGAATCAAAATCCGATGTGAAATAGAGGAGAAGTAGCATTTTTCGTCAATTTTGAATAAATTTGCATAAATTTGCATAATTAATGAATTTCAAAATTCTGTGTAGAAGTTTGGAAGCCCCCACCCAGCCCTATCAGATAAAACAATCGGAATCAAAATCGGCCAAGAAATGACGGAGAAGTAGCATTTTCTAACATTTGAGCACACACGGACAGACGGACGGACGGACGGACGGACGGACGGACGGACACACACACACACGCACACACGTACGGAGCCCGTTTCATAGTCCCCTCGCTAACTTCGTTCGGCGGGGACAATGAAAGTGAAAGAGTCTTCAGGTTTAACACCTAATGGAATAAATCCATTAATAACAAAATGGAAACATATTCCATGGAATTAAGTCTTGTCTTGTATAGAATGATAACAGCCATGGGAAGGGAATAAAGAACAAGATAATTCTGAATTTTTACCGGTTTGCCTTTTGGTATGGTGAATAATGAGTGATGAAGCATCTTCCATAAACTGTTTGTCAATGAAGGGTAGAGATAGATGTGGTCCACATAACCCTGCTCCATTCTCTCCAGTACCAAGTCCTTCTTGTCTCTCATAAAATATAGCCTCAATCTCATTCAACAAACTCTTCGATCTAAGAGCCTGTGTGCATAGGACAAATCAAACAAATTAGGGTAGGTAGTAAGAAATGATGAAATTGTGAAAACATGAAAAAGGAACGTCCCACAGGTACTGAGGATGTAATATACTTTTTTCAACTGTAATAAAAATTTGATTCACAATATTTGTTTGAAAGTCCAAAGGTGGATCAACATAACTCAAAGAGTGTTCATCTAATGTTTTCTACAATCCATGTTACCTTTCACACATACAGAATATTAATGCTTTCTTTACAAAGAAAACAAAGAAAGACAAAGTATTGTTGATCAAAAAACTTTTACAACTTACTGAGCATGCTCCTGCATCTTAATGCGATTTGCACATGTAAATCTGAATATAAAAACTGTTTGCTTCTGTGTATATATACAAGAGATCATCAATTACCTTGACATCATTCTGTTTGAAGTTGAGTCCCTGGTGATCCAGTGACTTGAGGTAGTACTTCTCATTCTGTTCCCTCCAAATCTTGTTGAAATTCCTTTGTGCCTCCCTCCACTCATCTTCCTTCATTTTTAACCTGAAAACAACAATATTTTGGAAATTCTCCAGTGTTAAGTGAGCTCCTAAATATTTTTCACAAGACAAATTTCACAATCATACATGGTATATTGTGTTTTAAAATCTGTAAAATGATCACCTGAATTCTAGATATTGGGAGAGGTATGTTTGATAGCTTGCTTGAGGGTTCATAACATTTTCACAACAATTTATAATTTCTTCTTCATACTCTTTATCAGATTTCTGTTCATCCAACAAAGAGTGAGCATGATATGCAAATCTAACAAATAGGTAAGAAAAGTAACTTGAACTTTCTTGGGACAATAGCAATCATATATTTTCACCGATATCAAACAAAAATGTAAATTTTTTTTTTTTTGAACGGTGAAATAATTGTTACAACATTTCAATACTTGCATTGTGGGCCAAGGCCTTGACCGTGTTATGCTGGTTCATGTATAATTACAAGCCATCATAAGCTATTGCACACTATACTATACCTCTTAAGAACCAATGGAACTGCCACTGCAGGATTTTTCTTCAAGCCTTCAATGATGTCTGGTGCCTTATCTCCATATATCCTGCAATTAAATTTCAGAGCAGAATTCAAAAAAGTTATTTTAAACCTGGCATGCACTCATCATAGAAAAATTGTTATTGATAATCATTATAGAGAGGTCCACACAACACCTAAAACATGGTTTGAGTTAATTCTTTTATTGGGCTTGGTGATTAACAAAGTTCTCAGTTTTCAACAGGCACACAAATTGATTCTGCTGTTGACTCTTTACAAAGCACGACACAGATGAATACTCAAATTCAGAAATTGATGCACAATTACATGAATTTCATTTAACATCATACAGTCTGTCAAGAGGCAAAAGGACATTAACTCATTCATTTCACATAGAATGATCAAATTAAAGGCTTGTAAAGGCCTTGCGAAAAATTTGTAACTAGCATATACTATTACTTGTTGACATACCTCTGAATGGCCTTCCTGTGAATAACTTCTGACGTGCCACCCAAAGAGTTGTCCAGTCTGAACTTCGACGATTCTTCCGGAGACATTCTGGAGAGTTTCTTGGAAACATGCTCTAGCACTCTGATGGTGTGCGAATTGATCTCGATCACAATATCCAACTAGTTAAAACAAAGACATTCATAACTTAGTTATATCCAGTGTTGTTGAATTTGATAACTGATCGGATCAAGTAAACTTGTAGGTTTTCTCACTTCGTTGTATAAAAGCTAAGAAAATAATAAAATGTCTGATGTCCCAATAATCAAACACAGTAGATCAAAACGGGAAGACATTCTTTCATCACTCTCGAATAACATGTCCACATACTCCCAGCTCTGTTAGAGCTTTTCCAACTGTACAGTAATTCTAACATACAGTGAAGTTACGTACAAAAGAGCATCTTTGTTCTGGAAAATCCAAATCACTTTCAAGGTAGTCACTCCAATATTTTTACTCTTGGTACAAACACTTATAAATAAATTGCTAGTTTATCCCATGGTAATGCACTAGAACAATGAAAAAACATCTCACCTCATATCGTTCATCCTCACATCTGTAGATATGTTCTTCATACTGTGTTTTCCTTGAAGCAACAAAGGTAGAATCCTCAGACCATGAAGGGAAGGAGACCCATGTATCATTTATGACTTGGTTACACAGTCCTGTCCTACCACCACACTTTGGCTGCTGATAGCTCTTGGGAAGGGCCCTGTAACTAGCTCCACAACGCTTGCAATTGGAGAAATCTGCAAAAACAACAATTCAGCCATATGACTAATATGAATTCATTTAAATTTTATGACATTTATCACCCATGATAGAGTTTTCCAATAAAGAAACACTAAAAGCAGGGTAAAACGAGTGTCAGAAGTTTTCCTACTGAATGAGTTTAGCTCTTTTATTTAATAACAAAAATAACAAATAATAATAATAATACTATGCAGCACCTATAGTGTACCATGTTATAGTACTGTTATTAAGCTGGCTATCATACCAATGCTTTAAGTGTTCATTTACTCTATAATGCATTAGAACTATTTGCTCAATTCATCTGATTTATGAGATTTGTGTCAATCAGGTTATGGCTATTGACAAATCCCTTGGAAAAACAAAACATTCAACAGTCATGCCACAATGAGACATAGGTGGTATGTAAACATTACAGAGATCAGAAAAGAAGACCTATAGCTGATAAAGGAAATTTCCTGATACAATGTAAAATAAACTTACCAATTTCAGTATATAATTCTCCTTGAGACCTCTCTTTAGGTTGATGAGGAGGCTCAATTTTGTCTGACTCCTTGTAACCTAGAAACTCCTTGAACCAACGGTACAACTCTGGAAATTTGCTATTAAAAATAAAATCAGAAAACTTGAGATTAACTTTGTACAGTGTGCAGTAAATAATATGCAATACAAAAGTTGAGTTTGATTCTTGTTCAACTCAACATAGACATTGTCAATGTAGTAAATACTTTTAGGATGAGTGGTGTCCACAGTACCACCTTTAAACATTAATCACAACAGAGTACTAGCAAAATAGCACAATATCATAAGAGTTACAATAATTACTCTATACTATCATCTTAATGCTAAAAAAATGCTGGATTTTCCAATTGGAAATATCAAAACTTTATGAGCATGCTAAATCCTTATAAATAATTAAAAACAGAAAATGAACCTAAAGTGCCATAAGTGATACTTGTAAAATTTCTCTCTCATTTCAGTCAAAGTCCATGAGGTGGTGGGTGTAAAATCTCTCTCTAAAAATAAAAAAAATTGAAAATAATATTTTAAAAATTCATTCACTTACCCAAGGAATGGATTGACAAGCTGTACCAATTCGGCTCTAGAAATGATCTCTTGGTTGAAGAGAACCAAACAGCGAAGAAAGTTGTCATATACCTGCTGACTGCTGAGAGCTTTCCTCACCTGATCAAGTAAGCAAAGACACTCTGGTAAGGCCTCTTGAACAACAATCATTGTAACAGAATCAATTACTACTTCCAATTTAATCTCCACGGATTGAAATATCTTGCAAATTGTGTTATTAATCAGACAGTGTTATTTAAAACAGCATTGTTAAAGGTAATGTTTATTTTTGGTAAGGCCTCAAAAGCTTATCGTCAGATTTATTGGATTTTTGTCAATAAATAGCAAGATACTAGCAATACAAAGATGCTGTGAAGATTTCACGTCCTAAAGTGGCATATCAAACAAATGAGAGGCAAAAATTAATTTAGGTGCCGGGTCAGGGATACAAACTACCAACACTTCAACTTGCACTATACAACATACAACGTTCAAAACCTACACACAGTGACACGCATGCTATCTCTGTGTGAAGCCGCAAGATTGTTGTGCGGGGAGCCCAAAAGAGCAATATATTGCCGTGATTTAGCGTTCTTTATATATAGTTAGGTAAAATTCACCGGAAATCATTGATGGAATACAAAATGATTTCGTACAAACATCTTTTGATACATGGAAAACAACATGCAACTATATTTAGCACGTTTCTTTCCGATTTCCTTTATGCTACCAAAACTATACATGAGCTTTAAGTCTTCAACCAAGGTCATCTTTACAGGAGCCAACAAACATTATGTACACCATAAAAATGCAATGGATTACAGAAAACAAATGAAACTAGTACACTAGCTTACCTTGTCAAAGAAAGCAAACTCACTGAGGCTACCATGTTTGCCTGCTTCATCCAGGGATATGTCCTTAGTTGGGCCAATCTTGATTTTCTGTTAAAATGACAACAAACAAACTTACATAATATGGTGCAAATATCTGGAGGAAAAAGAAAGACAAATTTTAACACATTATCCCACATAATAAGTTAATTTTTGTTTTCCTACCATATAATCAAATATACATCTAAAACTTTGATCTAGAGTTTATAGACATCTTAAACATAAAAAAATTGTCCAGTATATGAAAAACCATATAACAATCTCTATCAGTACATCTGGTATTTCTAAACAAGTGTTAATCACAAAATTACCTTGCTGGGATGATGAGCTCCTTGTCCTTGCCTCTTCACCTGACTGCTGTGTTTGGGAGTTTGACGTGGTTTCTTTACTTCTACATGTTCACTTCGCACCAGAATACTGGAGAGATTGTCCTATGATAGTGTAAGACCCAATAATACATGTAAGTTTTCAATATAACAACCCTTTAAAATACTGTTTTAACACATCAGCAGATGTTGAATAATACACCAGTGTCAGCCCCAGAAAAGCTCACATAACTGTGCAATAAGCACATTCCTTTGGATTCTGTCACCCTACTTTCTACAGAGAAATTATACTTGACCATAACCATATATGGTCAAATAGTCCTCATGCTTCATTCATGGGATGGTAATCATGGTCTCATCTTTTATTCATGGATGTTGACCAGGGCCAAATATGGGCCTAAATGTCTCATCCTCCATTCATATATCCAAATCTATTATCATGTTTTATTCATATACCACACCCCTTCAAGAGTATAAAAAGGTAGACCCTGAATGAAAAAGGGTCTTTTTCCCCAGCCCTCTCTACCTTCAAGAGAGGAGCTGTAGGTTATGTCAATTGTGCTTAGACATCTAATATATCTACCTCTGAGATATTGATAATAACTGTGTCATCGTCATCTGCCAGGATTGGCCTCTTCTATATAATAAATGTATTCAGAACTGGAAAGAGCTTCTCACGTTGTTTCATTTGAATGTATGGATCATATTTTACGTGACACTCGATAATAACGCCATCGGACAATATTGGAATAATATCGAACAATATCGAACAATATAGACAATATACTTTGTCTATCTACACCAATATATATAGAGTGTTACAATAGTAATGATAAATGAAAAAAATAATTTTCTATAACATGGAATTGGAAAAACTTGGGAAAAAATTCTTTTCAGAACTCTTGCCAAAAGAATACCCAACAGTCCTTCTAAGGACTATCCTTACATGGTGCCTATATAAACTTCTACACATTTTGATTGTTCCACCATGCAAACCTACAAAGCTCATCTAATCATATAGTACTGGCAAAAGGTTACATGGCACCTGATGAAGCAGGTAATTGCAGCAGGTCAATATAAGTAAGATCACAAGAATCTTCAGTAAGACAACAATCTTTTTATGGGTGTGCAATAATGTAAAGTTATAATCAATATCAATATGAAGTTAAGCAAAGTTTAACACATACCCTCCCTAATCCAAAGGAGGAGGCCAGTCCAGCTGCACCATTTGCATCTGGCAAGAAATGTCCAAATTCCTTGAGAAGATCCTCCTGATTTTCAAATAGTTTTGAGACCTGACTGAAGACCTGTGTCTCTGAGAGGGAAGGTTGATAGGTGCCCCCGGATTCTTTCACTATGCGCTGCTCTTTCTGGTATGTGTGCAGGATGCCCAGGAAGGCTTTGTAGATTTCAGGCTGGTTTTGAAATCGGTTCTGTTGACAAAAGGATTAGATTGGACTAATCGTTCTCTTCCTCTCTTCAGTAACATAACAGATCCATATTCATAGACAGATATAACATTAAAATTAAATTGGATGAAATGTAGAAAACTTCTCAAACTCAGCTTGTCTGGTGAAAAAATTGCAACAATATGATATAGAGAAATTATATCTCTCTATTCAGTAATAAAAATTTACGTTTCAAACTCATATTTAAACAAGAATGTTAAAGGCCTTACTCATAAAAAAAATACAATGCTTTACATACTCTCATGCAAAGCAAAAGGGGACAAGGACAAAACAGTTGTTATTTGCGATTTTTTTTCAAAATCACAACAAAATGTATTTCCTCCAAAATTATTGACAGTATTGGTAAAATTATGGAAATTTCAATAATAATAATGGAACAAATAAACAAACGAATAAATCAAAATTTGAACATCATGAAAACAAATCACTAAAAATATTGGATCGTACAGACAAAATTATTCTTACCTTAATTTTGTTGACATAAGTTATAGCATGGTTGAACTCTACCGGCTGACCCGCACCACCGCCTCCCCCTCCCCCACCTCCAGCTCCAACATGCCCCACCTGTGACTGTTGGGGGCTTGTCTGGGCAGCAGCGGGAGGGGGCTGAGAGTAGGTGTGACCTCCAGCAGCTGCCTGGTTCTGAATAGGAAGAGCACTTGCCATCTGATGGAGACTGGCCTGTGTGGTAGAGAGAGAGAGTGAGAGAAAAAATTATATTGCATTGAACATATTTTGAATACATATTGTTAACAGTAAATGTGTCTAGGTGCTGTGTCCTTTCTGCAGGCCTCAAGTACTGAATTGAGATGACAATATTGACAATGCAGGATTGGCATAATTATCTTGGTTAAATATTTGATTGAAATCAGAGATTGAAAATCATGATTTTTTTTTTCACATGAAAAAGAACTCCCCACTCCCCTCACAATTTCAGAACTAGAAACTGGTTATTAATTCATCTTTTCACCGCCATTCTTTATGTGGGCTTTCTGATAATTTCAGCTCTAGACGACAAGAGTAAAGATTGCAATCTGTAATAAATTCCTACCTTTGAAATACTGGCTTGTCCATATGTGCCTGTAGCTTGCTTTGCTGTTTGTGTTACTACTTGAGGTTGAGAGCTCTGTGTAGGTGGTCCTGGAGTCTGTGTCTGGACTACAGACCCATGACTGCTGGCTGGACCAGAGGATGGTGTACTAATGGGATGCAAGCCTGTCACTGTCAGGAGCTGAAGATGACATAAATGTACAAATAAAAGTGATTGTTATGCTATCCGTTTGATTACACCATCTCTTAAACTTTCAGACAAATAAGTCGAATTTCACTTTTGGAAACTATGAATGAATTATTTTTTTTTAAATACTGCATATATTTATATAGTGACCATAATGTAACAAATAAAGCCAGGCATATATGGTACACAATGACTTCACACATTCATTCAATTGCATAAAAGCATGCACATTGATAATTTCAAAAAAGTAAAATGTCCTTCTTCTTAAAGAGTATGATGGAAAAATGGAGGATGGAAAAATGGAGGATGGAATAGTGTGGAAAATATGCTGCAGCAAATCAATATTTTCACACATCATTTTTAGACTAGTTTCCTTATAAAAATCAACTTTGGAAAAGAACCTTACAATTCCTCATCAGGCAAGTACCCATCTGTGTATAGCAAACTAGCCTGTAACAGCCATGTGTTTTTCTAAAGTTTTCTTGTAGTTGTGCACAATAAATACACCTGTGACTTCATATTTTGTTGCATGAAAATGTGGGCATTATGCACACTACACAGGCTTTTACATTCTATGTAGAGCAAACCAAGTCTCACCCAATAATCATTAATTAGGAAAGATCCATGAAATATGTAAGCATGTTTCAGAAGTCCACGAAAAATGGCACCTTTTCCAGAACATTCCATACAAACTGAAAATATATATCATCTAAAATGTAAATCAGAGAGCCTGTAATAAATTGATACACAGGAGGGGGGGGGGGGGGGTATTCATACCTTTGGAATAGGATTTCCAGGTGTACTGACATTAATCTGTGATGGATCATTAGCCTGAACCTCAATCTTATATCCAGGAGGCAAGAAAGTGTTGAAACCAACAATAAGATCTGGATGTCCTTTGAAGAGGTTTGAAACTCGATTGATGACACCAGGGGTGTCAATGCTAAAATGGAAAGGAAAGATAATGTTCGATAATTATGTCAGAGATAAGTTATGTCAAGGGATCTTGCTGGGGAAGTCCTACAATGTCAGCAAAATCATTTGGTTCACATTCCAAACATTTGTTTGATTTTTATGCCTCCGCCCACCGAAGGTGGTGCCGGAGGAATTATGTTTTCGGGTTGTCCCTCCGTCCGTCCGTCCATCCCGCTTTCTTGTTCTAGCGATAACTCAAGAACCATTTGAGGTATGAACTTCAAACTTGGTGTTAGTATGTATCACCATAGGAAGACGATCTGATTAGATTTTGGGGTACGTAGGTCAAAGGTCAAGGTCACACAGGCCAATTTCTAAAATTTCAGGATCGCGTAATTGGGACTTGCGTTAAATTTTTTGAGTTGCGTTTAATCGCAACTTTTATGCAAGAGGGCCCTGGTTAGATTTTGGGATATGTAGGTCAAAGGTCATAGAGGTCAGTTCTGAAATTGCAGGTTTTAGCCTTAACATGATATCTCAAGAACCATTTGATCCATTAACTTCAAACTTGGAACTAGTATGCATCACCATAATGAGACAAACTGATTAGATTTTTGTTCATGTAGGTCAAAGGTGACAGGTCATAGAGGTCATAATACAAGTGTACATGTGAAATTAATGTTTTGTTAACCTTTGTTATCACCATATCTCAACTATTTTGTATTCATGACTAGGAGGAGATAAAGTGATCAGACTTTTGGGTTATAAGGTGTAAGGTCAAATGTCAGAGGTCAATTAACATGAAATTAGAGGCTTTTTATTCTGGTTATCACAAGATTTCAAGAACAGTTTGAGCCAATAACTGAATTTAGGCGGAGGCATATAGGAGACGCAGTCGCACATCTTGTCTTTTTCCTTCTTCTTTTTTTCGGGGGGAGGGGGGGGGGGGCTGAAGTTATACAGAATTTCAGATATGAATTACACTTTGCTTTGACCCACAGTCCAATTACTGCATCCCTATGAATTAGAATAAATAATAATAGCACAATATACTGGAGATGGGAAGGGCAATAACATTCTTTTAATTCAACAACAAAATAATTTACATTTCCAGTCCTACCTTTGTGATTTGAATTCTTTCATGATGTCTAGAAAATCATTGTAGACTTGAGGTTGGCTCCCAAACTGAAGTTTGACCTGATCAAGATATGACAGAGCATCCTCAACTTTCAGCCTTTGATACTGTTGCTGTTGTTGCTGCTGCTGTTGTTGCTGCTGCTGTTGCTGCTGCTGCTGTTGTTGTTGCTGCTGCTGCTGCTGCTGCTGTCCTTGCACTTGAGCAACATGTGCCTTGAATTGTATGAATAAAGAATAGAATAAATGTTCCCTATGGCAGCTTATGACACCCTTACCGTATTTTCCGGCGTAAAGGCCGCGGTATTTTCACCCAAAATATGATCACAAAGTCTGGGTGCGGCCTATAAGCAACAACAGGCAAAAATAAACCGCCTCCAAAACCCTGGTCTAAACAACACGTATTGGAATTGACGGGACTAGATCTACAATGAGTCTGTGCTCTATCGCTATCGATGTAATTATGTTTCAAGTATTGAAATATTTTCATTCATAAATACATCATTCAGGGCCCTCTTGCATAAAAAGTTGCGATTAAACGCAACTCAAACAATTAAATGCAAGTCCCAAATACGCGATCCTGGTTGGTTGAAAATCGAGTTGCGTTTAATTTTTTGAGTTGCGTTTAATCGCAACTTTTTATGCAAGAGGGCCCAGAACTAATAACTACACATCTCATTAATATAATTACAAGCACAGCCTCGTATGGTCTTCCAAGGTCGACAAAGCACTTGTACGAAGCTCGGTTGAGCTCGAGTAACATGCTGAAATCAGCCCCCCAAAATACCTGAATTTTCTTCCCCAGTCGATATTATGGTAGTATCAAAAAGGCAAAAGTATTTCCTGTACTGAGAGCTATTGTAGTGGACGTTATAGGCGCTCTGTAAGTTTTAATTCGTCTTTTGAGCACACCCCTCGTATGTATAGAGCATGGTGTAGAGATCAATGGCACCCCTCCACCTCCGCGCTATTTCAGCGCGGTCGTATCCTTGCAGGATCCTTCGCGGAGATGTATTTTGTATAGAGAACAGACAGTTATCGCAGTGGATTTTCATAGCGCACGTGGCGTGCGCGTTATCTTACATTGTAAGTCATGGCAAAGATCTTAAAAGAGGAGATAGGACACTCCCCTTATTTTTATGTAACGGAAGTGGCTTCATAAGGAAGGGCGAGCTTCCTCTGGCCGTTACATCGACTCTGTACAAAATCAGGAGAGTGTCCCATCTTCCCTTTTACGATCTTTGGTCATGGAAAAAACATGTTTCAGCTTGCAAATCGTTGTGACGTTTTTAATTTCCTGTCGGAAACCATCATGCTGTATATGTATTTTTCTGTCTTTGGAAATCACTTGGGGAACTTTTGATGGAATATGCACCCATGTAAGATATATCTTCACGATTTTTTAGAGTGGTGGAAACATTTTCTTTCCAATTTTGTTTGTGATTGAGCCTCAATTTGTGAGTTGCGTTCGCGGTTGATAGTCCCGTTTGTAGTAGGGAAACTGTGCACATACCGTAGTACTAGTCTACAAAGATGTACGTGTTTGCGAGCAGTACGATTCCTCAGATTCTCTTCCTCTTTTTAAATTCTTAATGACATAAAAGCAAAGACACCTAGGAATAATCGTCTTCAAAAAGTCAATACTATGAAAAGTTTGGCCCTTGTTTTTTTGTTGTATATATATATATATATTTTTTTTTTTTTGGGGGGGAGGGGGCAACATTTCTTATGCTTGTGATTTTTCCTCATTCCCCCCCCCCCCCAAATGAGTTGTCAAAGTTGGGGTATGTCAAGGAATCTACTACATATGGTAAATAGGAAAAAAAAATGTATTAGAAATGAACAGAAATAAAATATCTTTATTAGCATGTAACCTTGAATGCTAATATACATTCCCAGTAAAACACCTGTTGCCTAGGACAGATTCTCAGCAGCAGATTTTAGTCAGCTTTAACAAGCTTATAATAAGCCCAAATAACAATAATAACACACATTCAAACACACACAAAACTATTATCCTAACAAACTTTTTTAGCTTATTTAATCATTTCGCAAGAAATATAAAATATGTGGTTCTGAGCATTTTCACAAGAAATGAAGTTAACATTGGTACTGGCTTGATTTTTCGTGCAGCGCTCCAAATTTTCAAAACACAAGAGTGCAACATTTATTGTCCATATCAGAAATTTTCACGAAAAAATTCTGGGAATAGTACTTATGAAATCTCATATTTACCTGTGACTGTGCTTGAGCTTGATGAATTGTTTGCTGATGAGGTGCAGCCTGTTGTGAGGCAGCATGTGGATGAGGGTGGTTTGGATGGTGAACTCCTCCATGGTGGCTTACAGGCTGACCAACTGCAGGAACACTGCAGAGGAAACAAAATATATGAAACCACATTTCTTTAGGAAGAAAGACAACATAAATGTGTACGAGAGTGCAATTGCACAAACACAAAAGCTATCAAACAATAAGTTTACATTTCCACCTGTCTAAAGATACAGGGGAGGGAATACCAAGAAATGGATATCAACATGCAATTTCAGGAAACAATTGGTGTTAAGTGCTAAACATACTGCCTGTATTATTGTGCAGCTACATGTGAATTTAGCCTTTAACCACTATCAGAGCAAATCAAAAGGGGCTTGATACAAAGGCGAACAATGACACTTTAGGCCTAGTTAACACCACAATAGACCGGTTTACTAAGTTATTCAAATTTATGGATGTTTCTTTCCGGAGGACCTAGTGACCAGGTATTCCACCAACCTGTTATTAATAAATGGACTACAATACTAGGAATCCAGTTTGCATACATTACTTGTTACTATGTCGGGCAAGCTTTCAGGTTGTCAAGAACAACCTTTGTTTAAAAAGCATGCATTTGAATATGTTAGTAAACCGGCAATTAATCTGAACCCAGACAGAATCACTTGCTAAATGTGCTAATAACCCGTTTTTCTGGTTATTTGGAAATGTTCTCTGTATGTGGGAGCTGACTTACGAGTATCCAGGCATAGGTTGGTAATGTAAACCACTGGCCATGTTCTCAGCTTGTACTGCCTGCTCAAAGACAGGAACAGATGAAGGCAACGGGATACGCTGGCTGCCGATCACCCTCTCGACAGGCACTGTCGTGTTGACTCGCTGCTGCGGGAATGCACTTTCCTGATTGTCCGCACCAGTACGTTTCATAATGTTGAAGCAACAGCCAGAAGAAGAATATCAGGGGTCCTCTATGTCTAGAATCTGCTTGGAAGGCAAACAGATATAATTAATTTTACAGAAAATATCTACATTAACTACATTTACTTGGATCAACTCAAGAAAGAAAGTATCGTTAGCACAGTAGGGTGGTGTCAGTGATGGGGACTTAAAGGGTACATGTACCAATCACCCAAAAATATTTTACTCTGTATGTTAGAGGTTCCATGTCATTCTACTATATTCCAAATATGGGCTTCGAATATCACTTTTATAAAGAGATAATTATACTCTCTGTAAGCATAAAAGCGACTCGCGAGTAGACTACTCAATACACCCGTATGCGCTCGCCAAGATAAGGGCTCGCGCGAAACCCAACTCCGAGGTTCGGTTCCGCCCGAGCACCTTCATGTTATCCTTTACTTCCTTCATACTCCTAAACTGTTGACCTATAGAATTTCAGATAGGCTTTTAACACTTGATTTTTTTAACCCCGTACTATCCTTAACCCCAGACTATATTTTTTGCTGTTCCCATTGGCAGTTTTAGTCCCATACTATCCCCCTAGCCAGAGCACTTATCCCCATTTTCCGACATTTAGCCCCACCTTTGGTAGGGCTAACCCTGCTTTTTTCCAGGGCTAAAATAGTCCCGTACTATCTTGGAGTTAGCCTACTTTGGTAAAACGCAATGTGAACAGAAAATGGGCTAAGCTTAGTCCCGTACTATCGGTGGGGCTAAATGCTCATTTAGCCACACCGATAGTACGGGACTAAGCCAAATTTTACAAGTGTAAAAAGCCTAAGATAAAGTTCTTTGAGGTTAAATTTAATGTTTTCACGGTTTCACCCAAATCCGGCACAACTCAGTTCTTACATACATGTCATTTTCAAAATGCTACTGCTCAGTAAAACATGTAAGGATGGATGCCATCAAGGTATCATTTCAAAGCATAATACTCCATGTTTATGGAAAATAGATAGTTATTGTCATAAAGCACATAGTGTGGTCACAATGACCCTTTATTTTAGGGTTTCGTTTTTTCTGGGACGCACTGTATAATACAGAATGGCCTTGAGAAGAAAAGGGCAGATTGCACATGCTGATGAGCATACATTGTGTATTTTATGAATGAAATATTTTTGAAGCAAGTGTGATTATACATGTACCCTATTGTCACATGAAAGAAAAGCCATTCAAAATTACTATTAATAATATGAAACCTGATGTAGTTGTATTTCCTACATTTTCACCATATTACGTTTTGTTGGAACTTTAACATCAATCACAAAAAGAAAAAAACTGTTTGATCCTTAGTCCTAACTCCTTACCAAAGCATTCTGAAAGGGATACACACATACATATACATTCATTGTATAAGGGTTTACACATTTGAACACATATTCACATTTTATGCATTTGCACACAAAAAATTTATGAAAAAATAAAAAAAGCGATAATGAAATGAGATTGAAAGGTTATTCGCTAAATTTTTCACAAAGCATAAGAGATACATATTTTTTCAAAACTTTTTAATTCAATCAATAATTCTTTATTACTTGTATTCCAGTTTTATGCCCTGGAGTTCCAAAAAAATAAAAAGAAGAAGAAAGAAGTAATTTCATTAACGGATATAAAGATTAAGCTAGTAAAACTAAAATGCGGAAGAAAAAAAAATCAATTCTGCAATAAACAACTTTACACTGAAGGAAATCTGAAAAGAAAACAATAATTCTTAAACTGAAAATATTCTCTTAAAATAATATTATTAAAGGGCAATCCCAACCTTGAAAATAAGATGATTTTGCATGAAGAAAAAAACCAGGATGGTAAAAATTTGAAAGAGACTGGACAAGGAATAAGAAAGTAATGGATTTCTGAAAAATGAGATCACTAAATCTATGCAAATCTAATCTCAAATTGCTGATTTGGTGAGTCGATTGTGACATATCGGTGGTCAACTCTCCCATTTGTTATGCGCTAAAATATCATTAACTTGCAGTTTTCTCCAAAGCTCCTTTTCCCTCAGTCCTCATTATCCCGAAAATATATTGTACTATAGATAGCATATTGCTATGGGTACTCATAAAAGAAAAGGATCATACTGATTGATACATTTGGAAAAAATGAAATTTATATGAATAATGCTTGACCGATTTCATTCAAACTTTCACCAATCTACTTCTCTGATTTTTCCTCTTTCTTTCAGAACAACTCACCATTAAGGTTGGGTTTCCCTTTAATAGAAAAATTAAATTACCAATGCATGAGTACTTTAATTTTTGAGACAGGCTGTATCAATTTCCAAATCCATTTTGTACTAGACACATAGACAATGATGATGACTATAATACATTAGCAACCTAGTCTATTTTGTTTTAAACTTTCAAATTTAGTACATAATACTAGCAATTACGTCTTGCAAAGTCTAGATCTTCGAAAAAAGTTAAATTGTATGTGTAAATTTATATAGTGATAATAACTATTAAATATTTAGGCGCACTAAAAACAGAAAGTACCAGAGCGCTTAAAAAATTACAGATTTGAAGAGAAAGGACAATTATTATTATTAAAAAGGTTATGTGTACATTTATATAGTGATTTCTAATTACTTTACACATTCATGTACAATCACAATATTCACATTTTAAGAACACTTCATTTCCTTTTATTTTATTTTAATTATCTTACATGAAGTCTATGGACCTGCTAGAAAATGAAATCATTGAGTCAAGCTCAAGAACACTTCCAGAAAGAAGACCAACATGGCATACAATATGGTTATCAATATATATCTCGTAAAATTAAGAAAGAAAATTAATACATGTGTTCTTAGTTACATTGAAAGATAAAGTAGAGTTCTGGGCCCCGTTGCATAAAACTTACCATTAATGGTAACTCTACTATCAATGGTAACTTCCATGGTAACATCACTCAACAGCCAATCAAAATCAATTTTTCCATGGGAGTTACCATTGATGGCAAAGTTACCGTTAACCCTTTCAAGACAATTGACCACATTTTGTGGTTTGGCTCAATAACTTTTGATCCAGAGCTCTAAAAAATATACCAGATGCACGAGTAGAAAGAGCAAAATTTTCTGCACACACTATGTCCATTTTTATTGCATGACCATATTGCGTTTGATGCCAGGAATTTTAAAAACAAGAATAAGCGTTGAGATCCTTAAATTGGCAACACATTGAGAGGTTAAAAATCATTGTTTTTCATCAAAATTGGCAATTTCTTTCAACTATTCAACAAATTTCTAACCATATATATTGTTTTCAAAGACATTACACCTTATTTGAACCATGTAGCACTAAAAGAAAAATATTATTGTTGCCAATTTGAAGAACAAAATGTGATCAATTTAGCACTTAAATAATCACTGTCCTGAAAGGGTTAATGGTAAGTTTTATGCAACGGGGCCCTGGTCATGCAATTACATTGTGAAAGAAACTGTGTTAAAGCAATTCGGAAAGGTTGGTCATGTGATCATGTCTGCATAAGAATTGTTTTATACTGTGAGGTTTTGGAATGATCAAAATGATAAGAAATTGAACCAATCTCGCAGAAAAGCACATGTACTGCACACAGAAATGAGTATATGGGACTGCACACAAAAGTGGCATGAATGTTCGGCTCAAACATTTCAGCTATTTCTTATCATATTTTGAATATGAGGGCATTTGAAGAGCTATCCTTTTCAGGGGACATTTATCTTATAATGTTCTTCCAAACTGACATAAAAAGAATGAGGAAGCTCACAAATTATTTTTCACCTTTCCCAGAACTCAACCCTTCTCTTTAAGCATTAACTTTGACTTTGAGAGGGTAAAATGATGATCAAAAACAAAAACTGATTATGATTAATAGAAAGTTAAATGAGCAAAAATTGGTTTAATCTATTATCAGGACATGAAATATTAATTTTTGTTCCATTCCATATTCAGCCTTGGTTAGGCCTTCATGACATGCAATATATATTACATTCACATGGAAATAGTCCATTTGATGCTCCTATACAGCCAACAGTGAACCTACAAAAGTTCTGTCCGTTGAATTTCCTTTCTTGATTTGTAGTCGTAAATGGTTAAAGAACATTTTCAGTTTTGTTGCTCAAGGGGCAGCCTTAAGCGAATTGCATAATTTGCATATCAAAGTCAAGTGTGTTATTCATCTTATGCAGCATAACCTGCGATGCAAAGAACGGAGAGTATACCAGAGAATTGTACTGGATCACAGGTTTCATTATCATTACACAAGATTAACAACACTGTTAGCATTGGGTGCAGCACACAGTGTGTAAAAGTTGTCTGAGTTGTTTAAGATTGCCTGTATATGTGACGTTTTTTATTTATGCAAATTATGCAAAATGATCCATGTTGCAATGGGAGAAACAAAGCTGAAATTGTTTTGCATCGACATGGGATCACATCATCACAAAACCCCAAATCACAAGAAAACTTCAACGGACAGAACTTTTCTAGGTCATAAAATGTCAAGTCGACTAATAAGTAATTCACTTGTAGTATGTCTATTCACATAATCATATTATAAAAATAAGATAATCTACACATATAAATAACACAATAGAATTATTTAATAGTAACGTCTAATACAGCTAATTTTCACATTTTGTTGATGATCTTAATCTAAAATTGGCCTATGTAATGGTTCATCATTTATCCTAAGTACATGTTAACGGGGTCGGGCTAACTCGGCACTACAGGAAAAGTGAGGCCGAGTTAGCTCGGAGGGTTTAAATCGATCATAAAATACCAATGTGTAAAGTTTTGTTGTGATTACTAGCTAAGAATACGTTTATTAACCATTCTTTTTGATAGCATTGTATGAAATACTCAGATGATAATCTTGCAATTTTCTTGATGAAACATGATGTAAAAGTGACATTTTAGACAGTTTAATCACACGACACAGCTCGCAATCGCTGTGCGTATAGTGTGCACTGCGTTTGCATGGACTCGGAGCGATGAGTCGGACACTCATTCTGCAAAACTTCACAGTCGGTAAAAAAATGTTATCCATCAAGAATTTATGGAAGTAATATTAATATAATCCAATGAACAGTTGTTAGTTTCAGTTTATGTTTCAGACATGATTAATATCTACGGAATTTTGCAGTAATTCATTCATCAAAATATATCTCCAGAGTCCAGATACGAGTCCGAGTACCAAACCCAGTCACTGAGTCAGTGAGTGTCATGGTGAGTGCAACGCACGGCGATTGCGAATGCGAGCTGTGATTAAACTGCCTAAAATGTCACTTTGATATGATATTAGCTCCAAAAAATTGCAAGATTATCTTCAAAACAAGTATTTCATACAATTCTATTAAAAGAACAGTTAAAAATGTATTCTTAGCTAGTATTTAGTAATCAAAAGGAAACCTTACAGATTGGTATTTCATGATCGATTCTACCTCTCCGGGCTAACTCGGCCTCAAATAGGTAGGGCCGACTTCGCCCTAGTGCCGAGTTAGCCCGCATTCATGTTAACCATGCTAAAATACTCATGCCATAATGGGGAGCATTTGATGGGGAGTTCCTTTTTAGAGACTTTGCAAAAAATGAAATTAACAATAACAGCAGTCAGGCTATTCCAAATGTGATATTTTTATCCAGTGCAAGTGGGCATTAGTGCCACAAGACGTGGATTTTTAATCTAACCACTATGAAAGAATGAGTGAATACAAATATTAAAATATTTGTCTATCTTGTTTTTGTATTTTGGGAGAGACTTCCAATGAAGCATGTAGATATACATGTACATTGAAGATCTAGCCTCTAGCAAGTTAGGCCTCCAATGCAATCTACATATATTTTCACAAATGCTTACAATATAACAGTAACACAGTGTCTATTTCACAGGAAAATTCATCCTAACAGTAACAAGGATATCAAGAGTGGTGCTCTTTCAGAAAGGCTCCACTTACAAATAGTATGAGTACTACTAGGTCAGTGTGTTTATGCATGCATCGTACAATTCTTATACACATGGAAATCTGCATTGTGTGCACAGGCAAACGCAAGTTGTTGCTGTGTCAAAAATGGCTGACTGAAACCCTCCTAGGTTGATTAGCATAAACCACTCTAAATAGGGAGACCAGGTATTGAAATAGGCCAACAGAGTACGTTCTAATTTATTCACTACAGATCTAGTAAACATATATAACTGAAATGAAAACAAGTCTACAGAACTTCCATAAGCAAGTGTAATTATACCAAGAGAAGGGCTAAATTTGAAAATTCAAATCAATATTGTGTTTCCTCTTAAGGATCCCCCAACTGAAATGTTTTGACTACCCCTACACAAAAAATGGTATCACCCCATAAACAAAATCTACGGGATAACCAGGAAGCTGGCTATACTTGTTAGACCATTGAAAAAAAAAAATTGTACTGTAGAAGGGCACACATAACCAACAATTTCAGGACTTACACAGCAGAGGGTGTTGTGAAGACTTGCAAAATATCATAATGAATAAAAATGAAATAATATGAACTGCAATTTTACATTGACATATAAATTTAGAGTCAGATTTTCTTTAGGAAAACTATCTGAGATCTCGGTCGATGTCTATGGCAGACGCCATAACGCCATGGCCTAGTCCACAAAACTACACACACTAACCTGCTGCATCGTCTTCGGGTGAGCATGAAAAAAAAAATCGCCTCCAAAAATCATTCCAGCAACCATGATGTAAACACGAAGGAAATACATAGTAAAGAAATAAAATACACATTGAAAATAACCAAGAAGTCCTACCTACGACATCAGGAGCGTGAAGACATTCTTTAAAGCCCTCAATTATATATTTTCCAGCACATACCGCAAATGAAATGTCACCCCCCAAAAATGCAGCCGAAGCTCGATCCCCTCTCAAACCGAGTCTGGAAACATGTTCTTCTTATCTTTGTGACAAAATAAAGACGAGCGATCCACCAAGTAATGCACAATAAATAAAGAACAATATAATTTTCATATTCCGCAGCGATTAATATCCTGCGTCTGTTTTCCTTCTAAACACCTTTAAAGCATAATGCTAGAGCTATTTGCGACGATAAAATGATAGCAATTTTTATACAGTACGCAAGCGTTCAACCAGCTGGACCGTGCGACCGTACCGATCAAAACACTGCGAGAGCTCGGGTAGAAATTTCCTTTGGTCTCCGCCTCGAAAAACCTTGGTAAAATGTACAATGAGGAGAATTGAAACTTCGATCTACATGTTACAAAGGGTAATTCTAAAGAAACGAACAATTAAAAAAGCACATTTCACAAATTTACCGGTTAAAAAAATCCGATGGTCCAGATATCCTTAGATTTTGTGTCCAATTCCGTGCGTATAAATACATCCATTTCGTGAAAGATATCCGATTATACACATTTGCATATATAACGTGTAGTTATATGGGCCCTCCGCTACGTCACACTGCCGAGGCATAATAAGCCAATGAGCAGCCGCACACTCGCGAACGCTGACAGAAGAAACGCGCGCCCTACGCCCACAATCCTAAACCAGCCAATAAGAATGGAATTTAGGGGACTGGAAAATGTGTTTGAAGTTTGCGGCGCGAGGTTCCAATTTGTTTTGTTTAGGTTTGCTTATATTATGGGATGACATTTTTTTTGTGGAAAAAAAAAATTGATTGTCAGTAAACAGCCTCACAGGATCCCGAGAAATCAGGGTTGTTAGGCTGCAAGCCTTCCAGATATATATTCAAAGCAAATCACAAATATGCTCATAATGTATCTCTAGAAACTTGAAAGCTTGCAGATGGTAATCGTATAAGTTTTACGTTAAGTGCGTGTTTGATGATTAAAAAATAACACAAATAAAAACACTTCTCAGCATCTGGGATATCCGAGCGATTCGCCAGAAATATACCGATGTTTTCGTGACGTCACATCAGGTGCCAATCCTGCCTAAGCAGACGACGTCCTATATCAAGTGAACGTAACTGCAATGCAATTATTTTTAAATTATAAAGAGTTTGGTTTGTTTCACCATGACCGTATTTCACATCATTCTAAAAGGGAAGTGAAACCGTTTCTAGTAACTAAAATCTTTTGTTTGTAAAAAGTCATGATAAGGGTCAATGATCAATCAAAGAAATCACACTTTCGAATTGTAAAGCCCGCTGAATTATAGCATGGATGGTATTCGTTCCCTCTTGAAACGCCGACATGCCGCGGTGCATGCAGCTGAAAATACAATGGCATCTTTTTTTGTTTACAAGCGATTGATTCTTTTATTTGTTTAACGCTGCATTTTTCATCAAAATAATACCATGCAGGAAATTTAGAGTGAGGCAACAAATAAGCATTTATACTGACGCTAGTGAAGTAAGAGAAATAAGTGAAGATGAGATGACAAAACAGGCACTGAAAATGTATAAGATGTTATGGGGCATCGTCTGCTTAGGAAGGATTGCTCCCCGGTATGACGTCACATATCTCAGCAGCGTTCAAAGAGCTCTATAGGTGCTATAGCGGGGCTGTGTTATATCATTTCATAATTGATAATAATCATTACTTCAAATGTTTCCAAGCGTTGAATTTTGATCACCTTGTCCAATCTAAGCTTCACCTATGCAATAATAAAAATTAAATCAATATTCAAAATCAATGAAATTCTACTTTAAGTCAAGTCCAAGTCATTTTGATCTTCCTTGCTAGCAATGTTTATAATGTTTGGGATAAGTGTTCAAAACCCCCCATCGAGAAAGCAATGCAGGTTTTTATAGTTTATCCCCTCAGCTCAAGGTATATATTTTCATTGTTGATTTTGATTTCTCATACTCTAAATATTTTATACATTTATTTAAAATAAAACAAAGTTAATGCTATCTTGTTCCATCCTGTTACTAGTAGCAGGGTCCATGCATCTTCTTTCTTTATTTTTCTTCAGGTACATCGTTCTTATATTTTTTTGTTTTCCCTCTTGCCCCACAACCATGCAATTGTCTCGCGTATTAAACAAAAATCTTTACGGAAGGCATATATAACAAAATTGAAGATTAAAGCCGGTAAGTCTATGATTAACCCTTTTCTATAGGAGAAAAGGGTAAGTCTATACTATTTACCCTTTTCTCCAACAGAAATGCAAGTCAGCTTCATTGTAGATAAAGACAAAGTCAAAATGCTTGAAAATCACACAACTGGAAAGTTTCAGGCAAAACAGTGCCACTTGCATGTTATGCAGGTCCCTATCTTTGTTTTCTAAAGCGAGTGTTAGTGTTTCATTATTATTTCGGGGGGGGGGGGTGCAAAAACCTACATCTCGATCGTCAGACCTACTATATACTCAAAATCAATTTAAAAAACCGACCTGTTCTTGGGATTCCCCTTTCCCAGGAACAGTATCCAGGCTCTCTCGGTGGGGGTGTGTGTGGTGCGTGTGTGTGGAGGCCGGGAATTCCTCCCTAAGCTCCTATACAAAGGTAGAGAGAGGTGCTTCGGATAAATATTTTTATCCTATTTAAAAACAAGAAGAAGAATGATTGACGATTTTTAATGTGTTATGATAAACACCCTCCCCGCAAGCCTTTCACTTTATGCATCAGCACTTTCTTTTGGCTCTCCTATTGGTATAAAAGACAGCAATTGTCTAACTTTCAAAGTTTTCATTACATAAATATATATACATGTATATATATATATATATATATATATATATATATATATATATATATATATATATGTATATATATTTATATATATTCATACAATAATCGCACATTTCCACACTACATTTATCACACCATAATCCACAACTGGGGGCCTACTCCACTGAGAACTTCAGTCTCGTGGACCTTTTGTTCTCACTAATCTCCCTACCCGTTGTCATATCTATGCCCCCCCCCCTACCATCACCCTCGATAAGCCCTTTTTTATTGACACAAATTTTAGGTCATTACTTATGCATCTGGAAATGTGATAATTTATCAATTTATTTTTTGCCTTTTTGTCACATATTTTTCTAGTTTGTGCAATCCTGAAACCACCCCACCCCCTTCGACAAAGATTTCTGGATCCAACAGTGTTTGACACTGTGAACCTTTAGTGGTATGAACCTTAGGATGATCAGGTTTTTTTTTGAAAGTCCACAATACTGAATTTAACAAACTGGACATCATAATTTGTACAATTTTCAACATTTTGAATTAGATTCTCCAATGAGCGTAATGCAATAAGAAATGCACAATTTTCGAAGAAAATTTCATACAATGAAAGGGAATTTTATTATTTAGTGGACTTCATATAATAGAATACCAGTCACAATTTGCTTAATAATAAATACAACATTCATCCACGTGTTAATGAGTTTAGTTGTATAATTAGACTCACATAATAAATTCCAAAACAAAGACAAATCAATAAATAAATGCCTGTAAATGGACATGTTAGTTTGCCTTAACCATTACATGAAGACCATGAATGACAGACTTGATGTCTCAGGTTCTGCTTTTAAAGAAATGTTCATCGTTGTAATCGAACAAAAAAGTGACTAAGAATGTGGCTTACCTTTTATATGAAATATGAAATACATGTATGAAATAAAGATATGCATATATGTATGCTATTGCACAAAATCATATGGTAAAAAAAAAATGCAAATGTCAAGAACAAAAACTGTCAAGCAGTACACTTCTGTTCTGGTACAGAGAGAAAATTCTCACAAATGGTCAGCAGTATAAAAAGGCCTGAAGATCAGATAAAATATGACAACTGAACATAATTTCACAAAAGAATTTAATGTAAAATATTTAGGACTTGTGAGCGTAATATACATACATTCGATCCTGCTAGTCAATTCAACTACAGGCTGGAAACTACAGATCTTAAAACCCCAAAATTCTCTGTTACAGCACATCATGCCCTTAACATAATACGTTGAGTATCGGTAGTATGCTTTTCATCTGTTTTATATATAGTCCTTTACAATGTTTAAAAAAAAACAAAAACAGTAATCTGCACTTACTTTGTATTTTCTTTTGTTTTTAAATGTTGAATAAAAGAGATAATTCAATAATCTACATTTACTTAAACTAAGAGTCCTTTCTCTTCTCGGTCAAATTAGAATTGAAGTCTCTCTGTTAAATTGTATTATATAATCCATAGCAATATAACTATTGAGTAAGGTATACATTTATTTAGCATCACCTATCATGAGTAAGTTACAAATATCACATCTTGTTTAATAATAAAGGAAATCAATGAAATTAACTTCTTTTTGCAATATCAATGTATTACATGTTGGCAAAAAATTAAAACGACACACTTTACTAGAAAGAAATTTTAACATTTCAATGAATTCATAACATTATAGAAAAGTGATACATTTATCATCATGATAAGGGAAGAAAATTCTGTAAAAGAATTCTGTACACCTAAATCAGGAATTAGTTTCCTTCTAAACATGACTTTACAAAATACAAGATATCAATAAGACAGACTGAGCAAAATGTAATAAAAAATTATTATAAGTACCTAGTGGCTAAAATACTGTAAGAACAGAAAATTTTCAGTTTTCAACAAACTGAACAGTACAGGCAGTTCATAAGATAATAAGCAGCTGGTACATCAATATGGTTTCAAAAAGTTTTCTTTCAACTTGTTCATCAATTCAAGTGTATTAATGTAGAAGGCACATTTTTTTGAACATTTACACCCACATTCAATAATATTGCTAAACTACATAGGGCCAATAGCTTATTATACACTGTGATTTTTCTTTGAACAATACAGACATGTTCAAAAATATTCTGTACTATGCGCCTCATATTTTCCACAGATTTTGGCAACAAATCAAAATGCCTTACTTCTTACAGCTACCATCTAGCAACCTAACATTCTGATAGAGACTGATTTTGGGTGCACATATGCAGGTTTGAAAATAATTACCGTATGTTTCAAGCAAAAGCTATTCAGTAGCTTAAGATGACAAAATAGTATACATGAGAGAGCACTGCTAAGTGGAGCCTATAACTCACAAGCGTAGCTTCCTCCTTAGGCTCCTCAATATTTCATTATTATTAAAGCCCAGTCTGCTCAATTAATATTGCATGCAAACGCATAGATATGAGGTACTCACCTTCTTTTATTTTCTCTGACAATATATCTCTTGTTTGTTTGTATCATTTATCTTGTTTGTACCAATAATTGTTTGTACCCATTTACATGTATACTGTAAAAAAACACATTGTAAATGTGAAATATGAAACAATAAACTGAAACTGAAACTGAAGTAAAACTATTACTTTGGTCTTGAGTTTTGAAGGATATATATATATATATATATATATATATATATATATATATATATATATATATATGTATATATATATAAAATAACTCTTATTCCAGCGTTAGGGGGAATCCTTTTATCTCAGCCTATTGTTATCATTCGCCTTAATGCACGGTCGCTTTCGCCGTAACATCGAATATCTACTGTGACAGAATAAACCGTATTGATAGGATTCCCCGTAACGTAGGAAATAATGTTGTGTGTATATATATATATATATATATATATATAAAATATATATCTTGAGGAATTGTTTTCACATAGATTCAGCAGATGCAACAGTAACTAAAAATTAGGCTAACATAACAATTCAAATGTAGAAGGAATGATTACATCCTCTTCATTTGTCCTTAAAAAGTCAACGTAAAGAGCATAGGTGCTTCAACATGCTTGTACAGTACTACACATGTAGACATGATGTAAACTGCCACATAACCTTTCACCTCTGAATGGAAATATATGGTACATGTATTGGGGTAATTCCACATGGGAAAAAACAACAACAACAAAATTTAATTTCAGATTTATAATAAAGAAAATCAGTTTAATAGTCCCAAATAGGCAAAACCTTAAATCACAAGAATCTGATAAAAACTTTTCCCACATCTCAACCAGGATTCGCACAATGCATGATTGATTCATGGAAATGAGAACTTCAAAAATGCAATAATTTTCTGGTAATTCCGTTACCAAAGTTATATACCTCAATATAACTAATGCAAGTGGACACTTTTGGGTATGAACGAGTTCAGGTGAAAGAATGAGTACATGTGCAGATTACGAATCGGTGAGAAGGGGACGGAAGTCCAAAATTAGTGCATAGCCTTAAAAAATGTGAGCAAAATATCCCTCATTTGTAATTCTGTTACCATGAAATTGCCCATTGGCATTGAGGTGACAAAACCATAAAATGATATGATTTTAGTCATAGTTGGACACAGTCAAATGTGTTATCCAATTAAAAACAGATTCTTAACAGAAAGAAAAATGCACAAGAGGCAGAGGGATAATGACTTTTGTGTGTATGTGTGTTAAATTCAGATGTAACATACATAACAGAGCCTAATAATAATAATAAAACTAATCATTATTATTAATAATAATCCACTCTTTTACTGTCCCACGTGCTGCTTTACATCAAGACTGTTAATTTGATTCAATTCTGTAATTGATAACTGACACAAACGATCAGACAACACCTCAAATTGATAATATTTTAGAAATTTGTGCATCTCTTACCACCAGAGTGATATAACAAATGAATATAAGTATGGTGAATATGGAAATGGATTACCATTCATAAACAGAATAACTTTTTGATACACCAAAAAAATATAATGAAATCTCTACACCATTTACAAAAAGATTATTGCTCTCACAACTAGTGCTGTAATATCTTGGTTATTTCATTTTCTGTTTAACGAGGGCTAAAAACCGAATGGTTTTTCGGTTAAACGCACTCACACATATGCGAGCTTATAACAATTGGGTGATTCATTATGATTTTGAACACACGGGACACAGGCATAACAAAAAAGAGACTTGCTACAAAAGCCATTTTCCTCTTTACAATCGTAATAGTGATAAAAAGCATACATTTACCTACCAAAACTTGAGCTTAAAATGTCTTATTTATTGATATTTTGTAGTTTTTCAAGTGAGTTTAAACTTCAAAATGTTGATTCCGTTGTATGGGGGCATCCATATTGTCTATAAAATCCCTGCATGTAAGATCTGATCAGGAGAGGGCACCAGAGAACTTTACACAGAGCTGGTTTTACACATACAGTTAACTCTGCTTAAGTCGACCTTCCATAAGTCGAATAATCGCCTAGTCGAAGCAATTTTTCAGAACAGAATGAGCAAAACAAGTGTTTTTTACCTCTTCTAAGTCGAATTTTGCCTAAGTCGAACAGATATCTGTGGTCCCAAGAGATTCGACTTAGGCAGAGTTACCTGTACATGTGTATTTACATAAAGCTTGGCATATTCATGAGTACCAAGATGGCAGCCCCCTTGCTGAACGATTATCGGCATTTGAAGCTAGAACTGACTTTTAAACCACAAAATAACAAGAAATAAGACATTCTAAAATCAAATCATGGTAGGTAAATTGATACTTTTTAGCACTGTTATGAATAAAAAGGAGGAAAATTGGGCTTTTATAGCAAGGTTTATGTTTTGCTTTTGGACATTCTCATTTATTCAAAATCATGTAGCATCTTTTCACGGCTAACCGAAAACCGTGAAATCCATTCCATTTTGGGACCTCACGGTCGTTTTCCGAACGTTTAACCGTTTCGATACAGCCCCACTCACAACTACATCATCATAGTAACACTGTAAAAATAGGAATATGTTCAAAATAGAGACAGTATACACACAACACATGTAACAGGCCATACACAAGACATTCACCTACAAAAAAGTACTTGAAAGTATCGATTACATCCCACGAGACTGACAGCCTATGAGACCCACTTCCTAGGAGAATGAAAATGTTGGTACCTCGCAGGCCTTGTGAAAAGTCAGCGGAGGGCTTACGAGACAAACAGCCCAAGAGATGGACAGCCCAAGAGATCAACAGTCTTGTGGGCCTTCTGACAACTTTTCTGCCAATTCACAAAAATGCCTTTGTTGGTCTCATGGGCTTTTGGTCAACTGGGGTGTACCAGAAATAATTATTTTATTCTTCTGCCAACTGCTTACAATTCTGTTTTATTGTCTTCAATTTTATTACCCTTCTTTGATCCAGCAACTTTGACATCCCCTGCTTTGTCTTTAATCTTCTTGCCATTTCCTTTCTTTGCCTTATTCTTTGAATCTTTTTTTCCACCTGCAGGCCCTGCATCATTTTCGTGCATCCTACCAGAGCCCTTGCCATAGTAACTCTTGTTGTCGATAGTCACCTCGTAACATCGATCCTGCTCGAGTAGAAAGTTCTTCAGCTCCCAAGCGAGGGAGCCATCCTTGAGAAGGAAGATAGCCCTGTTGCTGTCCACCATGTATCTGCATGCCATAAAACAAGTAAAAAATTTTGAGTAAATGTGCTAGGTCCCTCAAAATCTCAATTTTATCTTCAAATTGTTCTACACATCCTACAGAAGTGAATTCATTAAAAATGCTTTAAAGTTCCTAACAATTTTGAAGTTTATAAATTTCATTCCTTACTTATACAACTCACTTTTTGTCGGCGATATTTATTCTGAGTTCGAACTAAGGCAATACTAGTTAACAGAGTAATCTCCAGTGCCTGGGTTCTATATAAACACTCGGAAGAAGTGCTTTCATTATATCACTGTATCATATATTCACTGAAGAGGACTGATATAGAAATAAGTGATGAAAAGATGATGCAGACCCCCTTGCCAACACATAAATTACATTTTTTTCCCTCTATTCCTGATATCCCAGCTAAATTTTGACACAATGGAGTTTAAAAAAATGACTTTTAGGAACTATTTACATCCCAAGTATGAGCAGAAAATCAGAAATAGATCCCATTGTACTTCCTTTGTAATAAAAAATTACCCAAATGTTAATTTACATCTGAACCAATACAGGAAAACCTGTACTATGCAACCACCAGTCTAATACCTGTAGGCTAGAGATCATCAATCTACAAAGACAATCCTTCTTGTATGATTATCCTTCAAACTTTTTCCTCACAGAATAGAAACCAGCTTAAATTACAGACCATGTGTGCGTAGAGATTAATTTTCTTGTTTCCCTTGATCGGTCAGTAGCCTATACACAGGTTTGCTTGCACATATCAAAGCAAATGTCACTAATAAAATACCTCTGTAGTTGATAGTTTGCATTGAAGAGCTGATCTTGCCATCGTTGGGTGATGGTTTCTGCCTCCTGCTGAGTTGGATTGTCTGACACAGTAACAAACATCATAAGGGTTTTGCCCTTCTTGCTCATCTGGAGGATACTTTCAGGATTTTTAGGATCCATCTTGGAGAAGTCTATCTTGGGTGCTGGTCTCTCATGCTCTAGCAAATCATCTGGATCCTTCTCTTCATCTTCCTTTACAATAACAGAGCAAAAAAGAACAATTCATATTTCAGAGGTAGTTCCCAATAGAAAGTACAAACTGGACTTGGGCATCCTGATTAGTAATTTAAAGGAAAAAAAATCAGAAAAATTGTTTAAAGGGAAATCCAACCTTGGTAATAAGATGATTTGTGTCAAAGCAGAAAAATAAGTAAAACAGGATGGTGAAAGTTTGAAAGAAATCGGACAAGGACTAAGAAAGTTATGGATGTTTGAAAAATGAGATAAATTGGCAATTTGGTGAGTCAATTGTGACATTCTTGTGGACAACTCTCCCATTTGTCGTACACAAAAATATCATTAATTTGCGGTTTTCTTCGAGGCGCTTTTACCCTCGGGGCAGTACTCAAAAGATATTGGCGATAGCATATTGTTATAGGTCCTCATGAACGAAAAGATCCTACTGAGTAATGTATTTTGGAAAAAAGTGACATTTTAGTCATTTTGTGTGTTAGAGCGAATGGGGGAGTTGTCCACATCTACATCACAGTGACATTACCTATTCGGCAAATTTGAAATTCCCATATGCATAGTGATTACAACTTTCAAAAATTCATAACTTTCTTATTGCGTGTCCGATTTCGTTCAAACTTTCACCAATCTGCTTCTCTGATTTTTCCTCTTTCTTTCAGACCAACTTGCTATTAAGGTTGGATTTCCCTTTAAAGTCTAATCTCCCCTTGATTCAGTATAGCTAAATACTGCATATCTAAGAAGGATCCTTGTTTGCTAATGTGCCAGTGTGAGAAAATCAACACATGCAACAAATAATTTTCATTCATTTCAATATCAAATCAATAGTAAAAACTGACCACTGTTCAAAATATTTCAATTTATAGAATTTTCATTTACAAGCCACGACTTACAATTTCTCATATTAGAAAATTAGATTAGTAGATTATCGATTCAGCATTGACAATCATGCCAATGATGCTCACTCCCATCCCCCAAACCAATGAATTTAAAATCAGAGAAAAGACAGCAAACAAAGTCTTACTCTTGGAAAAAGAAAAAGGTCAGACTAAAACTTGAGGGGAGTGGGGGACATCCCAGTGCTGTAGATCTGTAGCTTGACAGCCCACAAGACTGAGGGCTCGTTTTAACCGAGAGTGCCGAGGGAGGGGGGGGGGGGGGGGGTGGACTAGATGAGCGCTGTGATATGTTCGAGGATATTTTTTTTTGCGCCATAAGCTTTCATGATTTTTTTGCATATTCTTGCGCTTCTTTTGATACCAAATTTTGACCAATGGATGGATACAAGTACAGCATAGAAATCATCTCCATGTGTGTTGTACACAATGCAGAATTGTCCAATCGTGAATCTGTGAATAATCAATTCGAGCGATCGCCAATAGGGTAAAAATGCCCGGATGTACCATTTTTGGCGAATTCTCATTCAACTTCCGGGACCTGTGTACTTCCGGTGTATACGGATGCTAAGTTACAGTAACCGCGGTACACACTTCAGGAATTTTTCTTCAAACTTATCTAATAAAAGTTAAGGTAATCGTAGAATTGTCATGGCGAGCGTTTCTCAAGACTTCAAGAATATGACCGTTCTGCAGCTGAAAGCTTTTCTGACAGAAAGAGGCGTTCCATGCAACGGAAAACGCAAACTCGAATTGGAATTGCTAGTACGGAGAGCCGCTGAATGTTACAGCGTTATTGAGCCTTGCGACCGGGAGGCGTCCGGCAGAAAGCGACGACGGGTGCCCGCTGCGGACGGCTCTGTTCGAGACTTAAATGACAAAGCCGTATCTTGGAAAGCTGATTTGAGAGGTTATGCACGGCCGCCGGGTCATTCACCGACCGGTCAGATTCCGGAAGTAACTAGGTCACAAAAGCTGTCCCACATTGCATAGCAAACGCACCCCGATACCTGCATCCGGGCATTTTTACCCTATTGGCGATCGCTCGAATTAGGGACAATTAAAAAATTGTTTGAGATGTAGATATGAAACTTTACAGGCTTATTCTTAATAAGATACTCAATCTGTGTTCCAATGCAGAAATTTTCATCACTCCATGGCCAAGATCTAGTTTGCAGGCACAAACCCCGGTCTGTCGTAAAAGAGAGTCTGCGCTCTAAGACTACAACAGGCCATGTACTATATTGACATGACCAGTAGGTCGCTGGATTAGGCTCCTCTCAAGACAATGATTTTCTGATAAAGTGTCAAATTAGGGTCTGTGCTTGCAGACTAGCCGAGATCGGGGGGGGGGGGGGTGGGGGATTCAACCCCCCCTCTCCCAGGGGAAGGGCCCAGCTGAGCTAAGAGAGTGCCAAAATAACCCAGCCTTTTCAGAGTTAAGAAATTAATCATTCAGATTTTAGGTGACAACTTATGCTATGAAAAAATACTTCAAACAGTCCCACATACATGTAGGCAAGGGCCTACAAAATGTATAGTCAAGGATTGTATTTCCGAACAGCATTGTATTACTGAACGCGTACAGTCAAACGCATAAAATGGCTTTTATATGCGTGGGACTACGCGTATGTTCTCCACACTCTTTGACACACAGAACACAGTGCAGAAGATCATAACACGAGGCAAAAAACATATCTTATAACCTGCTCTCTCGTCACCCCCAGTCTTCATCCCGTTGCGTTGGCCCCAAATCTTGGTAGGATGTGTCTTTTTCCCATAGGGGGCTCACGTTCAGAAATACAATACCTTTTTCAAGGGACCAAAACGCCGCGTCGTTGGGAAAGGGTTCCCTCGGAAGGGAATATCATATTAAATCTACGTTGTCTTTTCAAAATTCCATCAACTTCTTTTTCTGTAGGACTTTGAGCATTTATTATGTAAATTTGACAGATATTCATGTAATATTTTATTTGCTATGGTTGATTTTGTGAAAAGTGTTTGGAAAAAGGTTCCACTACCATGTGAGTGACAGTCTATAATAAGTATAAAAGACTCACTCACGAGGCAAATTTCCACTCTCTCCAACTCCAAGGTGCACTCACGGGACAATCACTATATGGAGCTGTGTCAATTTCGGCCTGTCACGACCTCAAAGTTGAAGAGGTAAAAACACCAATATAATTGGCAAAATTTTGAGAAAATACTTCCTTCTAGTATGACTAGTTCTACATTTTAGAATGATGGCAATAACCTCGCAGAAGTGTGAGTGACCAAGGTGGGGCCATGGAGTTGCAGATCAAATTTGGCAAATTTTATTTCCAAGCAAGAGTAACCTATAGGGTTGATTAGTTTTGAGGAAGCCTACGATACAAACCAGCGCTGCAATGCAAGATATCTCTAGATTTTCCTCAACGGCAACGCCTACGCTATAAGCTACGCGACTCTGGCAAGGCATGGCCCGATCCGAGCGTTTTGCCCGGGAGCAGCCCGGAGGGGAGAAGCCCTCATCACCACCATCATCACACAAACCCGTTAGCTCTCATCATTGTTTACCTCCCACTGCTCGAATAGCCTTTCTACATCTGCATCATTGTAATCTCGAACATCTTTTTTCTTCCATTTTAGTGACGGATCCTCCTCTTTTGAATCATCAGCACCATACGTTGCTGAAAGAAAAGTGAAAAGAAGAACCAAAATTAAAAAAG
The DNA here is from genome assembly GCA_025618425.1 of Heliocidaris tuberculata. NCBI lineage: Eukaryota > Metazoa > Echinodermata > Echinoidea > Camarodonta > Echinometridae > Heliocidaris > Heliocidaris tuberculata. Next base: position 20,379,296 of record CM046832.1, on the reverse strand, counting down.
TAGACTTTGACATTGTGCTGTGCTGTGTCTATGCTGCGATCCACACTTGCGAGCCACACAAATTGTACTGAGCGCCTGGGCCGGCCGCGCCGGGCGCCGGCGCGGCGCGGCAGATCAGAGAAAGCGTAGAAAATCGGCCGAGGCTATTCAGGCAGTGGGCGGCCGCTAGAGCATGCACACAGATTGTGAGACAACTCGGCCTCCTAAATCTCGTCCGGATTTAAAACACAAACGTGTCACACACGAATCGAAGAGAGAGAGAGAGAAGGGGTTTGCAATGATAAAATTCTTGCTCATGTGCTTGCCCGAACATGCGAATGACTATCCAGTTTTCAAGTATTGCGACCGAACAAGTTCTTTGACACTTAATTTGATTATTCATAAAATAGTAGATAAGGTAATTTAAATATGACAAATAGACCATAGGCGTTTACGGTCGGGGGGGGGGGGGGGGGGGGGGGGGGGGGGGGAGGAGGGGGCGAGTAGCGACCGGGGGAGGGAGAGGGCAGGGGAGAGGATTCACCACCCCCGCCCCCCCCCCAAAGGAAATAAAAGATTTTTTTTTTGTTTCTTTTTGCATTTTGCAGTATAAAAACTGCCTAAATCAATACACGGTTTGTATGGAGGGACCGACTGAGACAATTTTGAATACGGTGGAATTTGCATTTTAGAGCACTTAAGAGCCTTAACAGTGACGCCTTTACTCATTATTTGTATACCTTTTTTCAGTCTTTAACATACAATCCCCGGCCCACAAAAATTTCCGGGGGACATGTCGCCCCGCCCCCCCCCCCCCCTGCGGGATCGCCGCCCCTACATATCTAGTGACCGCTTGCACACTTCGCATCTCGCATTTTCCCTTTCTACTCTCTATTTCTTTCTCTCTCTCTCTCTCTCTCTCTCTCTCTCTCTCTCTCTCTTTCTCGCCTTCTCTACTTTTACCATTCACTTCATACCTTCTCTTATATATTTGCTATTTATAATGCTTACTATTCTCACAATAGTTTTACTGCTGATTTATTTGGTCACATTTGATTATTGGGATGATTGATTGTCATTTTTTCTATGTCTGTTCAGGGTATATCGGAACTCTTGTATGCTGATTAATAATATTATATGTTAATAATCTAACATAATAACAATCTTCATCGGCCGTATATAGGATGAGGACAAGTACATGAGCTTGGATAAAAATTGCGCCTGCAACAATGTTTCAAGGGTATATAAGCATTATGAAGTCATATTATATTGAAATAATTTGGAAGCCGAAAGAGGCTGACTGTGTGACACCGAACAAAACGATATAGTAAGTCAAACAGTATGCGTTGTCTCGCCTGGCCTGCTCCCCTCAAATGATGAACAAATTCAGTCACTAAAATAAAAGCAAATTTGATAACAATGACCTTCTGCAAAAGTTTCGTATCTCATGTATTCATGCTTCATCGATTCTTGAGGGCAAATAATTTAAAGAATGAAACTGCATCGGGCGGGATCATCTTTTCATTTCATTTATACTTCGGACATGGTATATAATTTTTAGAGAGCTCTGCGCTCTTGTTTTATTTTCAATTATATATATATTGTGACCGCAAATTATTTTTCGCATGCATCTTAATAGATTTCATGAAAGCATAATTAGGAAAAGTCTACCCTGATTACAAGTTGATTTTAAAAGAAGCAGAAAAATAAAAACTGATCAGTGAAAGTTTGAGAAATATATACGATAAGAAATAAGAAAGTTATGTATATTTAAAGTTGCCCAATCAAACACAAATTGGCAACTCCGTGACGCATATACGAGCTCCATGCTCTCCCATTTGCCCTGCCTGTACCCCAAAATCATTAATTTCCATTTTCTCTATAAAGAAAATATTCGATCATACACGCACGTTAGATATAATCATTGCTCATGTTTTTTACACAAAAGCTGAATGAAAAAAAATCTATTCCTTCATCAAAAACTTAGAAAATGAAAATTTATGGGATTTTCTCATTACTGATCAAATGGGAGAGGAGCCACTGACAGTGCTGACAGTGCACGAGAGGAGCACAAGATACGTCACTTGAGTTGCCAATTTGTGTTTGATTTATTACAACTTCAAAAACTCATATCTTTCTTATTTCCTGTCGGACTTTGCTTAGACTTTCGCTAATCTGTTTCTCTCATTTTTCTTCTTTCATTCAAATCAACTTAATACCAAGGTGGACTTTCCCTTTAGCTTTGGGGAGTTAGTGTGAGTGAGCCATCAAAGACACTGCCGAAACAGTAGACTTCTCTGCGGACGAGTTGTCTACAGCCCTCATACAACGTGTACGTGCGCGGCGTTCACCCTCAGGCAGCGTGTCGATGTATTATTGGACGAATACCAGTGCCTGGTGCCTGTATACTAATTGAAGTGGTTGAACAAAGACAATGCTTTACTTTGCTGTATGTTTCCATGCCGTTGCCTTGGCAAAAATCAATTGAATAATCAAGGTAGCTATAGCTATATACTGTATCTTCCCATAAACAGCTAAATAAAAATGATAAAGGAATTAAGTAAATTAATGAGTAATACAGAGTGCATGTTTCTTTAAAAAGGAAACCCAACTTTTCCCAACAGTTGCTAGAAAAATAATTATTTCCGGGTTGATTCTTATTACTTCATGTCAAAGTTCGATCCACCTTCTTTCATACGATACCAAATAAGTGATAATATTGTCATGCATGAATAAATTTGGAAGGTGATGTCAAAAGTAGTAATCAAAAGTAGTAATGCAAGGTGTAATTCCATTAGGTACAATTCAAAGAAACAAAACAAGTGATAAAGACGCATAGCAAAGAAAAGTGATATTTCATTGTTTCCTTATTCATATTTCAACATGTATGCAACCTTGAATGAGATACGAGTACAAAATTAGTCCCAATGTACTCCCAAGAGATCGCCTTGTCTGTCCAAGCATGTGTGTGTTAGAGAAAGCAGTGACATTAAATGAATGGTTATTTATTGTTTAGATGAATAGCTCCCACTTTCTTGCGCAAATCAATTTTCATATTGCTGGCTTAAAATTGTTGTAATTCAATGATCCCAGGCTGTATCATCATAAATGGGGTAGCATATGAAAGGGGATAAAATTCCTATTTTTATGATGTGTTACAATAAATCAAGTTAAGTTTATCTGACGAAATGTTGCTGGAGAAAGTTGGGTTTCATCTTTTAAGAAACACACTGTATAGTAATTACAGTATTAAAAAGTAAAATAAAGTGAATAAATGATAATTCCATGTTCTCCCTCCATTTCACCATACTGTAATGGTGAAAATTTTGTGATAACTAAAAGCAGCTCAAGATATATTTACAAAATGTCCCACAAAACTAAAATAAACAGACACAAACTGCAGACATTGATTTCTTACACCTGCCATAAACAGATTTAATGTTGACAATATTTTCCATCCTCTTTGTGGCAAAATAGTGTTTCTCTCTCTCTTGTAGAAAATATACCACAATACAACAGGATGCAGACAGTGCTGCAATTCCTAATTCTCAATTACATATATTACAAAAAAAGTAAACAAGACATCAATTACACACAAATATATCAATTTCAATAAACAAGTACATTCCTAACATAGCGAATAAAGATTCATGAACACACATGCAGACTGCTGCAACTGACTTAGCATTCATGAGTGTCCCTTCCAAAAAAGACTACCTGAAATATTTCTACCCTTAAAATTTCTCATTTTATAATCAATAATGTAGCTTTATACTGAACGGTAGACTAAATGTATACGCTGTGACTGATCATTGCTACAATCACATTACCATCCTCAATAGTTAATCTTGATTGTCTAGAAGTGCAGCAGGATCTTTAAAAAAAATTCCTGTTAGTTTTTTTTTTTTTTGTTATCTGGCCATAAACATGCTTTTGTCAGTTCATTGAATACATTGTAGGGAAAAATTGAGCTAAAATGAGTGCATCACTGAATATATGGCCAGTACAAAGAAGTCATCCATATCTCTCTCCATGCAGAGTTTGACATAAGTTAAAATCTGCTCAGCAATCGTTTTCATTCGGTGAAATCACACAAAATTCTAACTTTTTCTTACAATCAGCAACTTCTCGATAGAAGACAGCTTCCCCCCAAATGAGATTAAAAAGACAAGGTTAAAAGAACAGTACAACTCTGCATCCCAAGACTATACTGAAATATTTACCGTAGTTTGAAAGCAATAATATATAGATCAAACTGGAAAATGTATTCCACATTTACACATTAATACAGTTGCATAGTACTATGTTTTACTCCTTTATACAAGGAATACAATGTAATACCTACTCATGTGATTGTCTCAACCTCGTCTTTATACATTTTCTCCGTATCTATTCAATCTTATTTCAATATTCTCTACCAAGATTGCAAGATACACGTATAATGCACAGCATAGTGCAACAAACTCTGAATAACAAAACAAAAATTATATAGAAATTTGGTGTCTTTGAGAGGTACTAATAGCACTGTTTTGGGCCTGTTAAGTTCAGATATAAACTGCCCTAAAGCTAAATACAATTCTCCAAGATATAATTGCATGAGAGAAGGGAATTCTGTAGGTCTATTTTAATGGACATTACAAGAATCTAACAGCCCCAAACCAATAATCATTTCTCATTCAAAATGTTTAAAGCTTTTTACAAGTTATTCAAAAAAACTAAAAAAGTGATGCAAAATATCACAAGATTTACTTTTAAGTATGTATTTTTAAATCTCTAATTCTTACAATAAAGGAATCTTGATGTAGTAATCTCAAAGTTATTTTCCTAGATGTTTTGCAGAGTGTATGCGGTCATACAGTGGAAATGAAACATTACAGTTGAACAAGACTATGATACCAACATTTCCCCTATTTCATTCCATGCCCATTGGGTCTGACTGTGCATCGTAGATGACATTCTAGCAACACACTGCAAAGATGTGACAAGGTACAAGCATACTCTTCTTTCACAATTTATGCTACTTATTTAGAAATTCATCTTCAGTCATAACAATGGCATGACATATTGCAGTGTTATTTTCACATTAAATTGGAACGCTCATTACAGAACTAACCTATATGATGGACCTCGCAGTGCAGAAAACGATAAAAATGTACACACGTAGAAATATGATGCACTGACACACATGACACATGGCTTTGTTCTGAACCACATTTGAGAAGAAAATATACGCGACTGTGAGCTATAAATCTGTTAAGCAAAATAGATGATATAAAAGCATTTATGCACAAACATATATCAGGTTTCTTGCACTTTCAGATATATTTTTGAACTGTCAAAATAGGAGAAAATATTCAAATTGGCAACTTACAAATGTAACAAATATATGAATATGCATGAAATATTGATTAAGAATTACAGTAGAGCATTTTTATAGCAATAGACTGCTGAGACATATATGTGTGCTTATGGCATAAGGCATGTATTTTAACAGTGATAACATTCTTTGCAGTAGTTGATACAAGAATGTTATCCATGTATATATCTATGAATATATTCAACCACCCCAAAATAAAATAAACTGGAATTGTGTGATCTCCACCCTATCTCAGTGAGGGAAGCAACTGTTCAGCAATTCATTCTCCAGCCTTTTTTTTTTAGTAATATAAAATGGGCAAGTACAGTCACTCTACATTTCAGATGATGCCACTAGTTTCTTTAGACAGGTCTTCATGTATCACAAGAAAATGCAAAGTAATCAACAACAACAGCAAAAAGAAGAGGAGGACTTATCTCTACTTGTTATTTCTTTTTTGTGTATGAATATAGAACTCACTTGAAAACCTAATAGCAGAAAAGACAATTATTTGTCTTTTGTGTTCATTTAAAAAAAAAAATCCAAGGTATGCATGGTAAGATTGAAATGGCAAAGTATTCTTTTAAAGTCATTTCCTTAAGAAAATTAAGAACAGTTCTTATGCATTAATATTTTGTTTGAGACTTCAAAAACAGAAGGCAAAATAAACATGAAACATAACAAAAATATCTGCTCTCTATCAATTCTTTATAAATTCAAGTCTCATTACAGGTTACCCTTCTTTTTCAGAATATATTCAAAATATTGATTAACATATATTTTTTAGACTAAACAATGCCCATATTCAAGCACTCTGAAATACAATTCCTTTATTCAGTAATATTCAGTAATGGAGATTGATATATATTCTGACACTGTTAACTTATACATTAACTTCAAATAAAGTTTGCTGTAAACTGATTTACAAATGAAATACATTCCTTTTTCCATATTTAGCTTTATAACATGTATTACTGCACCTTTTTCATAATGAGAGAAGACAATGAGAAAATCAGATCTAAATAGCCCACAGAATTCAGGTTGTAAACTTTTTGCTCTGGCCCTTATTCTGAACTCCGGTTTAACTTAAGTCACGGTCTAAGTGTGGTTAAAACCCAGTCTAAACTTGGCCTTTAAACCAGAGTGTCAGAAAATCACATTCTGAACTTCGGTTTAACTTAAACCCCATTCTAAATCTGGTTTATCTTTGTACAGAAATTTAGACTGGACTTGGAATATAAGTCATTTTTAATTAAACTCTAATTTAACCTAGACTGGAGTTAAAATTTAAACCGGAGTTCAGAATACAGGCCTCCAAGTCTCATCACATGTTCTGCCATGCCCCTTACCAAATATAACCAGTGAGCACTGAAACTGCCACCATAATACATGTAGTAAATAACCAACCATCACCCTTTGTGATATTACTTTATCATATATGCCAAGTTTAAACCAATTCATTAAATGTATGGTACTAAACCACTTTTACCTGAGAATAAGTTTAAACAATAAAATGAGATGGCCTGGAAAAGGGAGTATAGGACACATTTTTCCCATTGTAGATTCTGCTTGATCAAAAATATACCCAAAGTGAAAAAATCAACAAAAAAGAAAAGAGATTTAGATTATACGGTATAAGACTACATCTAAAAAAAACCCACTAACCCCCCCCCCCCCCCCCCCCATCCCCCCAGTACCGTTATCCCACATTATGATTATTGGACCTCAATATTTTCTGTATTTTGAAGAAGCTTACAAATTAAAAAAATTGCATACCTTGAAAATCTATGAAAATCAATAAAATCATGAAGTAAATACTTTGTATAACATTCATCTTGCCTTAAGTTTATGGGTGGTCATGTTACACAGTATTCTAGAAAACTTCAGAAAAGCATGTTTGACAATTAAAATTTATGAATGTTCCTCACAAGAAGCTGCAAACAGCTTTTTGAATAACATTTCTAATCTTACTGTATCTTATAAGTAACAAAGTCTATCATAACAAATACATTTCTTGTCCACATCCATTCCATAGTAGCCATGAGTGCACAAAATTTACTGATAACACCAACAAGTTTACAGAGATATAAGAAAACCAGTGTAGTAAAATTTCAACCCAGACAGGTGCCAAATTTCAATACATAAAATTTGAGATGATACTTACTTAACTAACCCTATTTCATATTCGTTTTCTGAAGCCAACCCTTCGTTCAGATGTACAGAGTAAAGACAACTTAAATGCAACGTGCAGAACTGAACTACACTCTATGCCGCGCTCTATCGCTGCTACATAAAAATAGATTTGTATAAAAATAATTTACATAAATTTGGTCCAGCACATAGTTGAATATGACAGCAGTTTCCATCATGAAATACGCACATATGCAAATATCTAAACAGAGTTCTGTTACACGTGGAGCATAACTGATTTTAGTTCGGTAGAGTTCTGTGGCTTTGATAAGCCAATGATACCAGAATATGTTCATCTGCCATGAAACACAACTTCAGTTTATTCTGAAGAGATAATCCCTGTATTCTATATTTTTCATGAAAATCAAGACAAACACACACATATATAGACTTTTATTTAAGGAACTCCACATACAATATACCAACATACCGGTATATATGCCTTACTTTTACATCGCATACGGCTTATGTGATACACCTTTTGATCAGCTTATGGAAAGCAATGCATCATCTTCCATCAACCTGAGCTATTATCTGGCTGGAAGCAAAAATGATACAACATGCACATATCCATGCAAGATATGTGCCGTGATTCAGCATACACTGGTGTGGGAACATATTGTACTTGACTGAGACTGGCGATTCTGTGTGCGACGGTATGCATTTCTCTCCACAGATTCCTTATGTTATTCTATTTAACAAATACAGACTTGAAGAACAGTTACAATCAGGAGGTCATGTTGGAGAAGCTGAAATATTCAAGAGTAAACCTGATTTACAGACCACTATTAATAAGGACAAATCACACAGGTTACAGGGCAATCCAACCTTGGTAATAAGATGATTTGTGTGACAGTAGAAATATAGGGAACATGATGACGAAAGTTTGAAAGAAATCGGACAAGGAATAAGAAAGTTATGGATGTTTGAAAAATGAGATCACAAAATCTATGTGAATCTCAAATTGGCAATTCGGCGAGTTGATAGTGACATATTGGGGGTCAACTGTGCCATTCGTCGTACACAAAAATATCATTAATTTGTAGTTTTCTCTTTAGAAGTGCCTTTTCCATCGGGGCAGTACTAAAAATATATTTTGGATAGCATATTGCTATAGGTTCTCTTTAAAAAAACATTAAAAAAAATGATATTTAATCATTTTGTGTGTTGGAGCAAATGGGAGAGTTAACACCACTACATCACAATGACATTACCACTTTGGCAAATTTGAAATTCCCATATGTGTAGTGATCACAACTTTCAAAAATTCAGAACTTTTTTATTGCTTGTCCGATTTCGTTCAAACTTTCACCAATGATCTTTCCTCTTTCTATCAGAACAACTTACTATTAAGGTTGGATTTCCCTTTAATAATTACTGCTAGTCATTTTCACAGGTCAAAATCTAGTTGAACAGACACTTCTAGGGTGTAGTTCAAGGGGGCATGAAAGAAAATAGCACAGAAACTGAATTTATTCTTTCCCTGTCCATCAAATGGTAAAAGAGAAATACATACTGCAAGCTGCAAATTCTAGAAGTTTGATACATGTATTAAATTAAATTATTTAAGATTGATCAAAAGTGCAGTTCAAGCAAAACCCCTTGAAGATAATGGTTGAAAATGATTTTACAACACCGACATGCCTTCTCAGTTGGTCCCATAGACAGACAAAACACTGAATAACTTTCAACAACACGGAAATACATGTACATCCTTTTAAAACATGTATAGAAGAGTACACAGAGGAGGGACTAGGTGTTTGTAAAAGAGTACATGAACAGAAATATACTACATATAAACAAGTAAATAGTGAAGAGAAGGGTGGTGAAGAGCATGGGTGGGGGGCATCATGTTCCTCAAATGGTTTCATCATAAATTCCTGGTTGGAGATCAACTGGCTGTTGCTTACTTTAAGAGCTATACACAAACCATGTATATGAAGATAACAATATTTACCATATTTATATCTCACTAGCTGAAAAAAATATAATCACGTGCTGACTAAAATAAGGCTTTCTACGGAGCAGCAATAGCATCACTGCATGACAAATATGAGCATAATAGAAGAACCTACCATTATAATCATTATGGCACCAGTATCACTGACTTCAGTTGATTTACTAGTTCGATTTTATGGGCTTCTGTAAATCCAGCTGACCAGCTTCTAAAGTACCTCCTCACTATTAAGTTACTTAATGAGACACATTAAACACTATCCTTCCTTTCTTAACAAAAGTAAGAAATATTACAGCATGGCTACTCTATTCAAAATGGCTTCTGAGAAAGAATTTAGGGCGTAAAATATTCCAAATGTACATATGAATTTCAACATAAACAAATATACAAAACATCGTATAACTAAAAAAATGAATACTCTTGACATAAATTGGTAATATCATACTAGCCATGAGCAAACTGATATGTCACGTTCCTTGTTGCTTGATGATAGGAGGTATGTTCTTGATGTTGGGTGCCGTATATGGAGGGGTAGGAATCCCACTAGCAGGCTGTGGTGATGGCAAACCAGGTGCAAATCCACTCTGCTGCTGTTGAATATGGTTCTGGGTAATTCCTGCTACCACTGAGTTAAAGCTAGGCAATTTCTGGGTACTCATTGATGAACTCGTATGCACGTTGTAAGGGAGTCCTCCATTAGAGTTGATGCCATTCATAGTTGGCAGACTGTTTGTGTTGGTGCGGCGCAAGGCATTCTGAATATTGGGAACAGTACTCCAAGTCTGCCGGAAACTAGGAAGAGCTGCCTGATGAGCAGCCTGAGAAGGGGTTGGAGCTGATGCACTTGGGCTCATTCCAGATGAAGCATTGGGGCTAGCTTGTGGCAAGGTGGTCGTGATGATTTGAGGACTCTGAGGTGACATCATGGGATGAGGCACCTGCTGTCCTCCATGCGGAGACAACATAGGTTGAGAGATAGGGAATGAGGGCACCATTGCACGATTTCCACTTATTACTCCATTCAAGACAGTGTGTCGCAAGGAATCATGATGGTTTTCTTCCGTTACAGCAGTGGTGCTGAGGGCATTCTGGGTAAGCAGGGATTGTGTCTGGGGAATAACAGGACCGTTGAATTGAGCAACACTGTTCGTAAACACCCCATGCCCTGCCAGAGTGCTGGGTAGGGTGAAGGCCTGACCAGATTGTGGTGTGGCAGGCATATTACTCAAAGGCACTGCGTTGGTGAGATTTGAGGACGGTGGCTTGATTGCATTATGACTGGATCCATCGTTAGAGTTCTGTCTCATGGTATCAGCGATGAGTCTGTTTGCTGCAGATTGAAGATCGCTGGGGAGTCCATCGGAGCTATCCTGGCTGATGGTAGCCTCAGTTACATCTCCTGGCAGCGAGTTGCTATTTTCCTCTCCATCGTTAAAGAGCTGCTCTAGAGAAAGCTTAGCATCATTGACATCATCTGATGCTTGAAAGAATGCACGCTCCAGGGCTTCTGCTTCCTCCCTTGTAGGAAGGAAATCACCATTCCTTCCTGGAAAGGTTAAAAGTAATGAAAAGGGAATATGTTCATATACTCTATACCATGCCAAGCAAAATATTTTTTTTTACTGTATTTCATCCTGTTCTTTTCATTTTTATAACAAGGATCAAGGAAATAGTGAAAAGGCACAGATTGATTTCCGTAAACCACATTGAATCTCTGCTAGAGAGTGAAAAGAAAAGGGATTTTGTGACAAATAAGACCAGAAATTTCATATCTACATTTTTTTTTTTTTTACAGATATTCATGTCTTACAAATCAAAATTATGCACAGGACATATGAGAAAATCTCTGATTTGATAGGCGATTGACAATTTTGCAAAATAACAAATGACTACAGATCCATCAAATTCGTGTTCAAAATATCTAATGGTAAAGACTGTAGTCATGTCAGGTCGAAGCGAAATCTTTTCCACAAACTTAATCCAGTGAACTCACAGACTGGAGGTTTTATACACAAGTCTGCAGAAGTCTGTTAGCACAGCTTCTGTAATGAATAATACATACCTTCAAAGATATCATTGAGGTTTTGTAGAACACTTGAAAGAGCTTCCTCCTCTGCGTCTGAGTTGAGGTCTTCAGGAGGAGATTCCACCCCCTCTGCATTCATGACTTCTTCCAGAGCAGACATGTCCATAAGGTGGACAGGGAGATCATGGGCACCGAGCAGAGGGGGGCTCCTGAAGGCAGGGGTATGAGGTGGAGGGTGAGGAGTAGCCACTGGCATCACAGGGGTGCTGATTGGTAGCTGGTAATTTTGCAGAGGTTCTGTAGAGAAAGCACGCAAAATACACATTATTTTATATACACCTTGAGGTCATCAGCTGCACTAATTACACAGTCCAACGTACCTTTTAGTATCAAGAAGGAAACATTTTATCACTTTCATGAATTCACTTATGTGTTTAATGAGACGTATCACACACTAAATTGTAAATGTCAGTCAAAATGGTATTTTTTCCATTTTATGTATCAGAGTGAACAGCAAGGTCAATGTGGTCTAAAATCTATTAGTAATCATATCAGACATCTGAGCAATGCAATTTTTACATTTTATTGCCCAGCTTTGACAAGCCAACAAAATTGCGGGCCGATAAATTGTTTATTGCTCTGTCTCAAAAGTCAATGGGATTTTGCGTGTTAAATAGAGGGCAATAAACTGTATTTTAGTGCTGTAGCCCGGAACAAAAAGTCCGGCCCGTTTTTAAGCCCGGTAATTTTTTTTCTGATCTTTACCGATCCGGTCCAACCCGGTAACCCGGCCCGATAAGGAGTATAATAATAATAATAATAACTAGAAATTTAATTCGTCACTGAAGACGAATTAGGTGGTCTGTCTTTCACTGTGGCAAAGTGCTTTGTCAGGTGTGATAATATTTCTGCAAGATTATAATCATAATGTTGACGACAATGATCATAAGATATGGTCATATAAGTGATGACAATGACGATAATGATATATCGATAATGATGATCATAATGACAATAATGATGACAATAACCACGATAACCTAAGTGGCATAGCGCCCCTACAGGTTCAGTTTTATGGGCGATTTTTCGAAAAGTGCTTGAAATGGCATGAAACGTTTGCAAAATGAATTTGGGACGATTTGGATCATTTCTAAATTTTGCGCGCGCACGGACGCGCGGACGTACGCGTACGCGCGCGTTTAACGAAATGACCTTGACTGGAATGACAGTGACCTTAACCATGCCAAATATGAAAGAGAAATGACATTTCGTTATGAACATATGACCATAAGTTGATTTTCACAAAATGGCGCCTGGATGACGTCACAATAACCTGATGACCTTGAAAAAGATGTGGGAACTTGACCTTATTAGGACTGATGACTGACGAAAATATGAAGAAAATTGACTGAGCCGATTTGGAGAAATCGGGATAACGAACTGGACGATTTGATATTGCAGGACATGTGGAAGATTATCCCCTTAGCTTTAATACACGACAGGGAATGAGATTCTACACAAACTACTGCACACTACTTTCAATGGACATAACACGCAAAATTAGGCAGTTTTTTACATTGTTTGTGATGGTATATGTTATAATAGTCGAAGAAGATGGTAGAATGAAAGGCAAAAAAAAAAAAAAAAAAAAAAAAAAAAAAAAATGGACCCACCGGGAGTCGAACCTGGGTCGGCGGCATGTGAGGCAAGTACTTTACCAATAGACCAAAAGTTTTGCAATAGACATAACACGTAGACGAAAAACGGGTTTCTGAAATCGTATTTTATAGTTAAAAAATAGGCATGATCCCGACATCTGATCAAAAATTGGAGGGCACACTTGTAAAAGCTTATAGTCTCAGCTATAACATACTCAAATTTGGGAGAAAATCGAGCAGAAATAACAGAGATACTGCTCAAAGAAGACGGAAATGTAGAATCAAGATTTGAGAAAAAGTCATGTCCCATAGAGAATACACGCAAAATGAGAAAAATTGACATACCTCCTTTAATCGCAAAAATACGCCATGATCCCTTTGTCAAAATGAAAAATCGTGGTAACTGATCTTGTAGAGAATTGTCTCAGCTACAACATATCCAAATTTGGGCGAAAAATGACCAATATTAAAGGAGTTATAGTGAAATTTGCATAAATTTGATGACGTCATTTTTGAAAAAATGAAATTTTGAGTTTAGACGCCATTTTGATGACTTTGCAATATAATTGAGGCTCAAATTACCCATGAAATTATATCTATGATTCCTCCTCTACCCAAATATGAAAAAAAATTGGGGGGTTTATGGACTATTTAAAGAGCTAGAGTTAATTTTGTAGAGGCATGTTTTTGCACGTTTTTACGTTATTTTCGCCATAGACGCGCGCACGGATTTTAAAGTTTGACGCACGCGTACGGCATTATTAGATGTCAAGAATGACTGAAACTAATTGGAAATTGTCAAGAATTTTATCAGAAATCGATACCATGCAAAAAAAACGGCATTTCTACCTTCCGTACGTGCTGCGCACACGCAAAACGCGCGCGCGGATGCGTGCGCGCGCAAAATTTTGAAATGCTTAAAATGACCTGAACTGTACTCTCCTTTGATCAAAAAGTGATTTTGAGCATTTTTAAATTTTGACGCGCGCGTACGTGCGCGTCATGACGTGCCCGCGGATTTTGCTGACATTTGACATTGACCCTTGACCTGAAGTTTATGTGTGTTTAATATGGTTCATTTTTGATGACTCGTTATGAAGATATTATCGATAATGTGATTTCACAAAATGGCGCCTGGATGACGTCACGATGACCTGATGACCTTGAAAAAGATAGGGGCACTTGACCTTGATAGGCCTGATAACTGACGAAAATTTGAAGAAAATTGATTCAGTTGATTTTGAGAAGTCACGGTCACAAGAAATGGGGAGAAAAATAAAAATAAAGAATAAATAAATAAAGAAAATTCGTACGAAATTAAGAGGTGATCTGTCGATACCGACAGACCACCTAAAAAGAAAAAATGGTCCCACCGGGAATCGATCCGGGGGTCGCCGGAATGGAAGGCAAGTGCTTTACCAATGGACCAAAATATTTCCAATAGAGATAACACGTAAACGAAATACGGGATTCTGAAATCACATTTTGTAGTGAAAAAATGGGCATGATCCCGACATCTGATCAAAAATTGGAGGGCACATTGGTGAAAGCTTATAGTCTCAGCTATAACATATTAAAATTTGGAAGAAAATCGAGCAGAAATTACAAAGATACTGCTCAAAGAAGACGGGAATGTAGAATCAAGATATGAGAAAAAGTCATCTCCCATAGAGAATACACGCAAAATGAGAAAAATTGACATACCTCCTTTATTCGCAAAAATACACCATGATCCCTTTGTCAAAATGAAAAATCGTGGTAACTGATCTTGTAGAGAATTGTCTCAGCTACAACATATCCAAATTTGGGTGAAAAATGACCAATATTAAAGGAGTTATAGTCAAATTTGCATAAATTTGATGACGTCATTTTTGAAAAAATGAAATTTTGAGTTCAGACGCCATTTTGATGACTTTGCAATATAATTGAGGCTCAAATTACCCATGAAATTATATCTATGATTCCTCCTCTACCCAAATATGAAAAAAAATTGGGGGGTTTATGGACTATTTAAAGAGCTAGAGTTAATTTTGTAGAGGCATGTTTTTGCACGTTTTTACGTTATTTTCGCCATAGACGCGCGCACGGATTTTAAAGTTTGACGCACGCGTGCGGCATTATTAGATGTCAAGAATGACTGAAACTAATTGGAAATTGTCAAGAATTTTATCAGAAATCGATACCATGCAAAAAAAACGGCATTTTTACCTTCCGTACGTGCTGCGCACGCGCAAAACGCGCGCGCGGACGCGTGCGCGTGCAAAATTTTGAAATGCTTAAAATGACCTGAACTGTACTCTACTTTGATCAAAAAGTGATTTTAAGCATTTCTAAATTTTGACGCACGCGTACGTGCGCGTCATGACGCGTGCACGCGTTTTGATGTCATGTGATTTTGACCCTTGACCTGAAGTTAATGTGTACCAAATGTGGTTCATTTTTGACGGCTCGTTTTGAAGATATGATCAATAATGTGATTTCATAAAATGGCGCCTTGATGACGTCACAATGACCTGATGACCTTGAAAAAGATGCGGGAGCTTGCTCAATGATGGCCTGATAACTGACGAAAATTTGAAAAAATTTGACTTTGACGATCTTGAGATATCATGGAAACAAGAAAGTGGGAGAAAAATAAAAATAAAGAATAATAAATAAAGAAATAAAGAAAGAAAATTCTGACGAAATTAAAAGGTGATCTGTCTATGACAGACCACCTAATAAAAAGGTTGACTCTTAGTGACCTCGGCCTCGTGACCCAGTAGATCTAGATCACACACTCCGTTATCTTGCTGTCTGAGGTCCAGACATGCCACATTCCACACAAATTCAGGATCAGTTATTTCTGCCCCATTATTGTCTTACAGATACTATATACATCCATGTAGTCTGGATGACCACGCCCACAGGCCACATGTCACTCTCACTATACGCGCCATGTGCTTCGACTGTCATGTCCCAAAGCTATGGTCCAAAGTCCAAAGATCAGTCCATTCATCAGCCAATAGCAAACGAGGTTTGCTGTTCGCTGAGGCCGCGTGCTCTGCATAGAGAGACGGCGGTGTAATGTTACACCCAGCTGGGCGCCAACCGTTTGACAGGCTATGATCTTTGCAGTGAATTAATTTGTAAACAAACTGCCCATGTGCTTTGATAAGCAATGTCCTTGTTTTTGGTTCTGCCACATGACTTGTTGGAAATTTGAGATGATGAAAACGAAAGTCAGGAGGAAAGCGATCGAGATATAAAGGAGAAGGATTGTTGAGAGAGGGAGAGAGACTCACAGAAAGATGCGAAGAAAAGAAAAGAAAATACGGAAAATAAGTGAATCATGAAATAGTGTAAAAAGAAGATCAAATTGTAAATCGGTAATTTAAGAGACAAGATTTGGGATAGAAAAAATGTTACTGGAAAGAATATATGGGAAAAATAAATAGAATTAAAAGGGGACAGAAGTGTAACAGGTTTAATCAAGAGTTTTTCTTCTTTCCATCATAATATGTATCAACTTTATATCATAGCATACAGTAAATACATGTCATGTGTATCAATTCTTTCTTTTTCTCTTCCTCCCGATATACTACTAAGTACTAGAATTTTGAGAAGGGAAACAGGGAGAGAGGAGGAAAGAAAAAAATCAGAGAGAGGGTGACTATTAATTTTATCTTCATGTTTATTGATTAGCTCATCTTGCTAATAAACTTGAATTTTCCGCCTATCAGGAAGTGATTTGGCGATGGAATTACTCTTTCAAGTCTCCGCTGTAAACTAGGCTAAATAAACTCCAGTTCAAACTCCAGTTCAACACATCGATAACATCACTAACTTTCATCATCAGGTAGTAGTTCCCTGCTCTATCTCACAGTCTCACACATTGATATAATGTAATACATGATGTAAACAGAGTGCCCTCTTGACCTCTTCTGTCATACATTCTTGATCTCTCTCATGTCACAGGTCAACAAACTTTATCGACTGTAAGCCCTTTGATCTGATCTGCTGCCGGTGCAGTGCATGGGTCGCCGATGGCCATGCCCACATAATTTCCTGATTGGTCACTAAATTGATTGCCCTGCATACATGCAGAATAGGACTAGACTGCAGGTGCATGGTTGTGTGTATACGTGTATTTGCAGTGCTGCATATATGTGTAATAATACATACTGGCTTGAATGCACTACAGATAAACAGATCGAGCTACACTTATTTTAGGCAATCGAGCCACATTTATTTAGTTATTTTGATAGATTTATTATGATAAAAGACGAAGAATAATGAGCTATTTCAAGACCTTTATACTATCTCTTTCTGTTACCGAGTTGACCCAATTAATTGCCACAGCCCGGACCGGAATTGGTCCGGCCCGGACAGCTCAGTCTGGCGGACTAAAGACCGGCATGCATTCCGGGCTGCAGCACTACTGTATTTTGACAATGTTTTCGAGTTCGCTCTAGATGTCCGATTCTGTTAATAATAATGATATGGACTGGCTACTTTCGGGGGATACAACATTAATTGCCCTCACTAGAATCATATTGCCCTCGTCTCTGACTCGGGCAATACAATTCTAATTCAGGCAATAAATGTTGTATCCCCCTCAAGGCCAGTCCATATTATATTAGTGTTTCACTTTCACACAGAACATTTATCGGACTAAGCAATGAAATTCTATCAGAAAATTATCATAGTGAGTAGCAGTGTTCCCAGCAGAATGTTTTAATGCCTGGTGCAAACTGAGGAAACTTGGATCTCTGAATATTAATAATAATAATAATATTCTGGATTTATAACAGTGCGTGTCCCCCCCCCCTCCAAAAAAAAAAAAGTTTAACAGTTGAAAAAAGGTCCCCCCAAATAAAAATTTCAGAATGTTTGCAATAAATTTTCATTCTTGTAGATAGCTTAGTGTCTCTCCTATACAATAACTCAAAAAAAATCTGATAAAATAATTAAGCTTGAATGGTCAAAAACCACTTTTGTGAAAAGGTGCAAACTTCAGACTGGACAAGAATTGGTATTTGTTCTGGCTGGTATCAACAAAGTTGAGAACCGTTTAAATTGACAGTTGAAAAAAGTCCCCCCAAATATTTCAAAATATTTTCAGGGAATGTTGATACCGAATAGCTTAGGGTCTCTTCTATCAAATAACGCCAAAATATCTCACCATACTTTAACCCTAAAAGGGCCCAGAGATTTTGGCTATGCCACAGCGGGGGGGGGGGGGGGGGGGGGGGGGGGGGGGGGGGGGGGGGGGATCTGAGATCTGAAAACACATTCTATATTGAAATCATACATGAAATCACGTTTTCGAGCAATTTTTGGTCTGACGTGCAAGTATGAAATGTTGAGTAATTTCGGAACCGCATGCCCGGACATCGTGAATTTGGTCTCAAAAGATGCGTGAGATTCGAAAGAAAAAGTCATGAAACGCCGCGGCGACTTCTCTGCGCGTTGCTGACATATCGCGAGAAATGTCTAGGGGGAGGTGGATCCACCCCGACCCTTTTAGTGTTAAGCTTGAGTGAGCAAAAACCACTTAAGTGAAAGGGTGCAAAATTCAGACTTGACAAATGTTTATGTTCTGGCTGGCATCAGCAATGTTGAGAGTCATGAAAAGGTTTAAAATTTTATATTCTGATCATTAAAAGCAGGCATGTGAGTGAGGTAAGAAAAAAAAAGAGGAAAATAAATTAATGACATTGCGAGGGAGCGGAGCGACCGAGCGGGGGGACCGAGCGGGGGGAGGATGTGGGAGGGGGGACACCCCCCTCCCACGGTAGGGAGCTTTGCAGTTTTTGAACTTGAAATCGTGCAATCTGGTGCATACCAAGAGAGGAAATTCAGGCTTAGGATTAACTGTATCTGGGTAGGTGTGTTATGATTTGATAGATAATTAATTATAATAATTATATTTTTCTTAAAAACACAAATAATTGACACACTAATAAATTTGCACACTAACACAAATACACACACATATTATTGTATTAAGTATCAAACATTCACACTCACAGTTCAAAATCACTTCAGTTTTTAATATGGTACTCACAGACTATATGCTTTTCCTACTTTTCTTGTTTACTAATACTAATCTCTTTAACGAGAGGGTCTTTCTTGTCAATTGATTGCCTTATCATCACGCGAGCCCCGCTCCACATAATTTTGATCCTTGGAAGTAGAAGCCATGATTTAAGTTCCTCTTGTGAAGTTCACATCAGTAAATAAACAATTCAAAACAAGTACCAAGATGGTGCATAACTGTGTTGGAAACGCGGCAGAAATTTATCCAAACGAACTCGAAGTCCCGCTCGAAGTACCACTCGAAGACACAGCTAGCAGCTAAAGCAACTTGACCAACGCCGCGCGATACATGCGAGAGCTTCCCCGTAAACGCCACTCGATTGCTAGCCCGGCGCGGCTGCTTAGCAGTGCACTGCTAGGCCGCCAAGCACTGCAGCGTGAAACCAGAATACCGGATTGGATACTCTCTATTACCAGGCGTTTTTAGACATGAATAATAATTGCTCGTAATAAATACATTTATATTTTGACAAAAAGCATGGTACGAGACTAGACTGTGTTTTTCATTACCCAGAGAGTAAAAAACGCGGAAAGTGAAAAAAAGACGCGAGAAAATGATTTTAAAAAACGGAAATTCGCGTAAACGCGGAAATTTCACATGCCTGTAAAAGACAATTTATGAAAGAACAGACTTTGTTCACTGTATGTCCCGATATATCCCATAAAAACCTTATGGTTGAGTGAGCAAGCCCGGTGAAATTAAGACTCACCAAAAGTAACATTTTGAAATACTCAACTGTACAAAGTAGTTAGTTGCTCACTCAAGCATAAGAAGTTGATGGGATGTGTAAGGATATGATATACAGAGAACAAAGATGTTATTTCAGAAAGTGTATTTTATTGATAAGAATATGGAAATTTCTAAGCTTTTTCATGACTCTCAGCTTGGCTGATAACAGCCTGAGCCAATATCCATTCTGGTCAAGTCTGGATTTTGCACCCTTTTACAAAATTGGCTTTTGCTCACTCAAGCGTACAAAAATGTTAGATATTTTTATATCATTTGATAAAAGAGACCCTAAGCTATCCACAAGCATGAAAATTTCCTAAAAATATTTTGAAACATTTATTTGGGGAGACTTTTTCGAAATGTTAACTGTTTTCTGGGACGCACTTTATAGCGCCTAATACATCTACGATGTCTCTAAGCACTTTACAGATATATTACACTGGTATATTAGAATATTAGATTGAGGCATGGTTTGGGAGGGTTTAACTTTATATCATCTTTACAAGTTGAAACAAGTGAATGAGTAAATTACGCAATGCGTAATAAATGTCCCCGCCGGAAGTGCAGATCTGTGGAAATTAACTAGCCTGAACCTTAAAACTTCAGTGAAAAACTTTAGTGAATAAAATAATAATGTTACTGCATGCAAAAGAAGAGAATACCAACAATGCATGTATACAACTGAAATATAAAACATGAAAACATTATGAACCTTCAGCCATTTTGAATAAATTTGCATAAATTTGCATGAATAATGAATTTCAAAATTCTGCGTAGAAGTTTGGAAGCCCCCACCCAGCCCTATCAGATAAAACAATCGGAATCAAAATCCGAAGTGTAATAGAGGGGAAGTAGCATTTTTCGTCAATTTTGAATAAATTTGCATAAATTTGCATAATTAATGAATTTCAAAATTCTGTGTAGAAGTTTGGAAGCCCCCACCCAGCCCTATCAGATAAAACAATCGGAATCAAAATCCGATGTGAAATAGAGGAGAAGTAGCATTTTTCGTCAATTTTGAATAAATTTGCATAAATTTGCATAATTAATGAATTTCAAAATTCTGTGTAGAAGTTTGGAAGCCCCCACCCAGCCCTATCAGATAAAACAATCGGAATCAAAATCCGAAGTGAAATAGAGGAGAAGTAGCATTTTTCGTCAATTTTGAATAAATTTGCATAAATTTGCATAATTAATGAATTTCAAAATTCTGTGTAGAAGTTTGGAAGCCCCCACCCAGTCCTATCAGATAAAACAATCGGAATCAAAATCCGATGTGAAATAGAGGAGAAGTAGCATTTTTCGTCAATTTTGAATAAACTTGCATAAATTTGCATAATTAATGAATTTCAAAATTCTGTGTAGAAGTTTGGAAGCCTTTTTTTTTTGGAAGCCCCCACCCAGCCCTATCAGATAAAACAATCGGAATCAAAATCGGCCAAGAAATGACGGAGAAGTAGTATTTTCTAACATTTGAGCACACACGGACAGACGGACGGACGGACGGACGGACACACACACACACACACACACACACACACACACACACGCACACACGAACGGAGCCCGTTTCATAGTCCCCTCGCGAACTTCGTTCGGCGGGGACAATGAAGCACTGACATACATTGTATCTCTTACTCTTGTCAGGAGAATTTGTCAATGGTATTTCTCTTTTTGAAGTCCTTGTGCTTATTACAACAACCAACTGGGTCATATACTGCAAAGGAGCCTGGTTGGTAAAACATGCATACTAATTCTGGCAAATATTTGTGAACAAGTGTTGCAATAAAAGTTTGGAGAATAAGAAAGGCACAGAATATATTACTTCATTCGTTGTCAGTATCTACTTCATCTGAAAAAGTAAGTTAAAAAAAAAACAAGTGAATGAGTAAATTACGCAATGCGTAATAAATGTCCCCGCCGGAAGTGCAGATCTGTGGAAATTAACTAGCCTGAACCTTGAAACTTCAGTGAAAAACTTTAGTGAATAAAATAATAATGTTACTGCATGCAAAAGAAGAGAATACCAACAATGCATGTATACAACTGAAATATAAAACATGAAAACATTATGAACCTTCAGCCATTTTGAATAAATTTGCATAAATTTGCATGAATAATGAATTTCAAAATTCTGTGTAGAAGTTTGGAAGCCCCCACCCAGCCCTATCAGATAAAACAATCGGAATCAAAATCCGATGTGAAATAGAGGAGAAGTAGCATTTTTCGTCAATTTTGAATAAATTTGCATAAATTTGCATAATTAATGAATTTCAAAATTCTGTGTAGAAGTTTGGAAGCCCCAACCCAGCCCTATCAGATAAAACAATCGGAATCAAAATCCGATGTGAAATAGAGGAGAAGTAGCATTTTTCGTCACTTTTGAATAAATTTGCATGAATTTGCATAATTAATGAATTTCACGATTCTGTGTAGAAGTTTGGAAGCCCTCACCAAGCCCTATCAGATAAAACAATCAGAATCAAAATCGGCCAAGAAATGACGGAGAAGTAGCATTTTCTAACATTTGAGCACACACGGACAGACGGACGGACGGACACACACACGCACACACGAACGGAGCCCGTTTCATAGTCCCCTCGCGAACTTCGTTCGGCGGGGACAAAAAGTCTTGTCATTGTTCCCAAGAAGAGATTGATCTTAGTTGAAAAAAAAATTCTTTTTAGATGTCACAAAAATATATCTCTTACCAAGTGGAGGTATCGGCTTCTGTGGTCGGACTTTCCTACGCTGATTCTTCTTTTTCTTTTTGAAAGGCCTGGTCAGAGCTGAAGGCTTGGTCTTCTTTCTTGGTCTCTTTGACTTTGGTTCCATTCGCTAAAAAATTGAAAGGTGTCAAGAAATTGATTAGAAAGTCAAGAACAATCATAGATTGCCAGGGAGACTGTTTTCAATTAGTACATATATTAGTATTGAGTGTCCATATTGGGTCTATTAACCCCCAAAAGGCCAGGTTAATTTGGTGCTCTCTCAGCCGAGGGGGGGGGGGGGGGAAGAGGGGTGGATTCCCTCCATTGGTTAAAAAATTGAAAGGTGTCAAGAAATTAATTAGAAAGTCAAGAACAATCATAGATTGCCAGGAAGACTGTTTTCAATTAGTACATATATTAATATTGAGTGTCCATATTGGGTCTATTAACCCCCAAAAGGCCGGGTTATTTTGGTGCTCTCTCAGCCAAGGGGGGGGGGGGGGGGATTCCCTCCATTGGTTTAAAAAAAATGAAAGGTGTAAAGAAATTGATTAGAAAGTCAAGAACAATTATAGATTGCCAGGAAGGCTGTTTTCAATTAGTACATGTATTAGTATTTAGTGTCCATATTGGGTCTATTAACCCTAAAAAGGCCAGGTTACTTTGGTGCTATCTCAGCCGAGGGAAGGGGGGGGGGGGGAGGAGGGGTGGATTCCCCCCCCCCCCCCCCCCCCCCCCCCCCCCCCCCGCCCCTTTTAGGTTTAAGTGCAATGCTGGTGCAACTTCATAATCTGAAAGGATTTTTTTTTTTCCATTGAATCTTAAAACTTGTATTCTTGCATTTACCTCATAACTGAAATTCCACTAAGGAGACAGACACTTTCCTACATTTTCTGAAAAGTCATAAATTGTCCTCTTTCAGACATTAATTGTGGTAAGGATTTTAGAAAAATACAATATAAAGGAAAGTGACAATAATTTTCATAAATCAGTAACTAGGAATAGAACTAATTACAATGTAATTTGAAGTTGGCTATTCCAAAGCATCCGGCACATGCCAAGGTTAATGAAATATCAAAAGAGAAAGCTATATACTAGAAGCATGTGATGTCTCCTGCTTCCTCTGCCCAGTTTCCATAATACAACAAGGTGCCATTCTATAACAACAACAACAACAATAATTATTATAATAATAAATTCTGATAAAGTCACATAGTATCATTTAAAAAAAACTAATAAGCAAGCATTCTTACCACTCTCTTGGCATGTTCCTGGCATAGTGGCTGCTCATTAAGCATGTCAAAGCTTGGCTCAATACAGCGGAATCCTCCTGGGAATTCGGCACCACACTGGTAGAACAATACCTGCTCTTCATCTTCCAGTATGTCTGTATGTTGAGTTATCATTAAGGAATATTTCAGATAAGATAAGAATTAACTCAAAGATTCCATTAAAAGCCCAATTACGATTGATTTCTTACTTATATTTTGATAACAATAGGCAACTTTGAGACAACATATTTTAAGTTTTCCAAATGTTTTTATCAAAATTCAAAAGCCCAATTATGATTGATGTGCCACTTTTATTTTGATTGAAAACAGAGAACTGTTGAACAAAACATTTAGTAACGAACCAACAAATTTGAGCATTAGGTTGTATATATCTGAGAGCACTGTTGAAAGAAAGGATACGTCTGAAGCAGTGCTTGCTGTATGGCATAGCCTCCTCTTGGCAAGGATCTTGATTCTCTTCCTTACTGCAGCAGATCCTCTCTGGAGGTGCCTGAGGCTTCGGCCTAAAACAAAGAAATGAACTCAGTCAATACTTCATCAATTTCATCATTAAAAGAAGTATTCATTATTCAAACACTTCACACACTGCAATTGGGCAGTCAATGATATATATTATGTCCCATACCTAAAAAGGTTTTAATGGAATAATAGAAGAAAATGACATCAATATTGTAAGCTTGGTTGCTATTTGGGCATCTAGTAATATCATTGTTGGATATGGATGAAAATATTATCATAGAGAATCATATTCACAGAATGCGATCTTAGGGTACTCTAATTTTTATTAAAATGAATGCAAGCCATAACAGCTACATGTACCATATTTGATCAAAACTAACAAAGTAATCATATGGGACTGGGTAAAATGATATCCTTGGGATTTAAGCTTTCACATATAATTTGCTCATTTCATTGTAATGTGATCCATTTTGCATTTTGCTACGAGACCAAGTATGTCCAAAACAGCTCAAATTACTCCCAATTATGTTGTTCATATGCACAGCTTCGAATATGCAAGGATTTGAGAGACACATACAGAGGAAGAAATCAAGTATGACTATAATACCTCCTAACTTTGAACTATGTCAATGTTCACTTTACCTTTGTAACGTCTCTTCTTGAACCCTGAGTATAGATACAGCTGTTCCAAAGGGATGCTCTCTGGCAGCATCAACAAGGAGTCTACTAGAACATCTTATGTCTTTCTGCTCATGCTGGTCGCATTGAAGGCCAAGTTCGAGCTTCCTCCTATCTCGCTGGAGGTGATTTTTCAGCTGCTTCAATCTGCTGTGCCGACTCATTGGGCTATTAGTTTCTTCAGTACTGGATATGTGACTGAAATACATACAATGAAATTCATATTACTTTTACATTCTATTCTCTTTAGAAACATTCTCTCTCCTTTCCTCCAATGCACTATTAACATTAACAGATACCAATTAACGAGTCATTTCAAAGCTTTGTTACATAGAATTCAAAATTCAAGTTAATCTTCGAGTTCTGGTCATGACAGAAAATAAATGACCAAAGATTCAAGTGAAATTAGCAATAAATGTTTGAGACTACAAATGAATGTCTACCAATCAATTTGGAGAGAAAATATATAACAGCTGGCAAATGAAAAAAAAAGAAACCATAGAAGCAGTGTTAACCGATAACCCATCTTCTGCATGACATATAACGCAGACTTACTTTAAAGGTATTAAACAGTAGTGGTAGCAAAATGAAAGTTGGCATGAAACTGCTCAAAAACAGTCTCATATTGTTTGGCTTGCATAAAAAGATACATGAGTGAGATAATCCGATATTCTATTCATGATTTCCGGTGATTTTCAGTAAAATAATTCAAATGATCGAATATCAACGGTTACCTTATACCCTCGCTAAGGACCACCTACCCCGACGCTCCCGGCTCAACGGCGCACAGCGGTTCGCACACACTGTTTACACGTGTGTGAACTGTCAACGCGGTACCGCGCTTGTAATTCGATGTTTATTTTTTGGGATATTTTAGCCATTTCTAAACCATTTTTCTTCAAACAAACGTCACCTACGTTCGAAATTAATCATTTCACAACAGTATATGTAGTAATTTCCATTCCAGCTGACAAAGTAGTTAAATATCCAAAGCGCCACCTTTCCCACTACTGTACGATACCTTTAAGCCAGTATCTCTTGAAATGCAGTTAGAACTGAAGAACAGCTTTAACATATTACAAAACAAACTTCAAATGCTTGCTGATTCTGAATTAAGATTTATAAAACATTTTAAATAATCACTTTCAAAGTATTAAGCATACATGAATCAAGGAATTTTTTTTTAGTAAAATATGTATTAGCATTACTTGCTATTCAAGTAAGACGTATGGATGTCCAAATCTAGTTAACTGGACACATTGAAGGGCATCCTACAATTTTGGGGGATCTTTCTTGCGACACTAAAATTCTAACAAATGACATACACCTATCAAATTTTCAAACTCATACTTCACTTTCTCAGACAATGATTTACAGTACTATATATCTAGACTGCTATTCTTGAGAAAATAAAATAAAGAAGATTACTCACCTTACACTATATTGTTCTTTACATGTATTTCTACACCTTCTGTCTGTGACCTCCTCACTCTCCTCATCATCGGTGTCTGAAAAGTCTAACCCTGTAATAACATTGGGGAAAGAAAGATACACAGTAATTACACAAAATAATGCAACATGAACATGTAATATTCATGTAATTACATTATTGCTTATATTATGCAAAATGTGCATGAAATGTAAAGTAAATCGTAATTTGCTGTTTTTACATTTGTGAAGATTGGGTTTTAAAAAAATCCCTTCCTACATGAAATGTGAACACATGAAACTGATTGGAATACAAAATTAGCAACTGATCTAAAAATAATAATACATTAAATAAATATACTAGATATATTTTATGAAATTTTGTAGTATGGCCCAGAAATGTTAAAGACAAATCAAAATCCAACACAGAGAAGCTGATTGGTGAAAGTAGCACCAAACTTGGTAAACAATAGGAAAGTAATCATAATTATTATTTTTTTAATCACTGGAGACATAGGACTTTCAAGTAGGTGAATTGGTATTGTCACTATTGTGTAATGTCAAACAAGTCTCCTTCTGCTTCTACAAACAAAATTGGTAAAATATAATTTTCAAAGCTTTACTACTGTGTCTTTCTAATGAAGGATATAACTACATGTAATTCATTCATTCATAACACATTTTGAGTCCAGCTTTGAGGGAAATGTCACTTCAGAGATAAATGGAAATTCATGATACATCAGTGTGCAACAAATGGGAGAGTTGTTCCAAATAATGTCAGTGTCGAATGACTACTTTTGCATTTTGAGATTTGCATAGATTAAGGGATCTCAGCTATCAAACATTCCAAAGTTTTTTTTTTTGTTTCAAGACCTGCTTACCAGTAAATACTTTTTTTTTACATACATGTACATGTAATATTGACTAAAGAAAACTGTAAAAATCTGTTAACACTCATCTTGAAGTTAAAAGATTCAACCAAATCCCACAAACCTAATGGAAATATATCAGTTCTCTCAGCTTCATCAAGCTGAAGACGTTCTCGTAACAGATCAACTGCGGGTGAGTCTAGCTTGCGAGCGAAGAGATCTTTAGGGTGCTTTCGTTGGAGCTTCACAAATGCCTCTCTTGGCGAGGAAATATGCTGGGGCATCTGGGGCCATGGAAGGTTGGGGACTCGTCCTTTCCCCTCAACCAATGGAGGTATGAGGGGAAGGAATTTCTGGGAATCGAGGTATGAAGAATTCTTGTACTGTACTACTCCATTATCAAGTAAATTGTTGGTATGTTCTGAGGCAGCAGCATTGGTGAATTGTGTGTGCTGCATAGATTTGGCAAGCATCTCTTTTTCTCTCTGTTGTCGTAATCTTTGCTTGTTCCTCTCCAGCTTCTCTTGAAGTCTTTCATGTAATGTGCTGCCGTCTTTCCTTCTTTTTGACTTTGTCTTGATTGCTTTCTCAACTGAATTTGAGTGAAGTGTAAGATTGTCAGCACCAGATACCACCTTGGTATATTCTGGTGGCCTACTTCTGCACATTAAACTAAGGTCATTCAATTCAAAATTGCCTTTAGAGTTAAACATAACATCATCTAAAATTGATCTACTCCCCCTTTTCTTATGCTTTTCTTTTTTCTTCTTTTTCTTTTTCTTCTTTTTTTTGTCCTTTGATTTCTTTTTGTGCTTTTCTCTCTCTTGACTGCCTCCTTTGCTGCCTCCATTTGATGAGCCATTTTGGCTGTCATTTCGACTGTCTGGAGATTGGTCCCCTTTTCTCTTTTTTCCTCTCTTTGGTGCCAGCCCCAAGACCTGCATGTGGCTGTTACAAAATCTGAAATATCAAGAAATAAAGAGAACGTTTAGTATTACTAGCATTCCAGTAATTCTCCCCCCAAAATGATTCCATTATGAAAGAAAAAAATGTCTGGATAAAACACTATATAAAAAGCTATAGGATGTTTGTAAAAGCAAAGGTGAAGCAAGATCAATAAACACTGTATACAATGTATGTACACACATGTATTCTAAACAAGATAAAATAGAAACTTATTACATACTGACGTAATAAGTTACTTATTTTACATGTTTGTAAATGTCTACATTGGTTCAGCATACTACAAGACAATATTAAAGAAACTTTCATTGTAATTGAAATGTTCTATTTATACTGTTGTACAAACTACCCTAGAATAAAAAAACCCCACCTTATTAATAACCAGGCAGCTATTTTAAAGAGAATTGCATGAGACTGTCACAACCAAAGTAATCTTCCTTCCAAATACCTTTTAGATTGATATGTCAACATACATGTAGGACCTTCAAAAGTATGATATGACCTTTTAAAATAATAACTATCAGGACAAAGCTCCTGACAGCACGAAGCAGGGTTGTAAAAAAAAAAAAAAAAAAAAAAAAAAAATCACAAGATTAAAAAAAAAAAAAAATAATGGATTGATTTAAACTGCTTATTATTTGATTTAAATGGATTTATGTCATTTTTGTCTTTACGTAAAGCCCTAAATGATGCTCCTACAGTAACAGAAAAGAACTGAATTCATTTGGTAGATAAAATAATAACTATCAGGACAAAGCTCCTGACAGCACGAAGCAGGGTTGTAAAAAAAAAAAAAATCAAAAGATTAAAAAAAATAAAAATAATGGATTGATTTAAACTGCTAATTATTTGATTTATATGGATTTATGGCATTTTTGTCTTTAATTGAAGTCCTAAATGATGCTCCTACAGTAACAGAAAAGAACTGAATTCATTTGGCAGGTTTAATATCTCACATTATTTGGAGTACAAAAATTCTCACTTGGATGAATTATTTAGCCCCCCCCCCCCTTAAAAATTTTTTCAAAAGCTTTTTTTTTATATCAACAAAATCAACAACAAAATTACTGAATTTATTCCTTTGTTTTTTATTCACATCAGCGATTAAGAAAAAATCAAGATTTAAATCGTGCCAACCTGAGAGCAAAGGTTGGGGTACTATTTTATTAGCAAAAGAATCTGGGTAACAGTACTAGTACGAGTATATCATACAGCATACAACTATAATCACAAAAAATTATGTCAGAATTATCCACGATGACTTTCACAAAGTGTAAGGCCTTCAAATGAAATCTATAAATTTATGGTGTACTGATTTTACATGGACCATGAAGCTGCAAATACCATTTTGATGCCAGGATATTCATTAACATAAATTGACTGTAGAAATAAGAGTCGAATCGTCACCTTTTTATTAAACTTTTTGCCAATCGAATAGAGTGGCTCATTAAAGTAGATGTACATGTACATCCTGATATCAAAATTATATGAAAATAAATGCAAAATATCCAGATCTATGGGTCAGTCAAAAACCCTTATCTACTGGGTAATTTGATTTATCTTTGTATTCATATTGTCAATCTCATCATAATCATATTTTAATTGTTGCCAGTAGGATATGTATTTTGCTTCCGAATGGATTTCCAAATTTATCCGCACTTTGGATAACAAATAAACTTTACTTACTTTCTATTTTCTTCTCCGGGGATAGGATTGGTACAGCGCAGTCTATTGTACTTTGCTACAAACTCGCACTGCTTGAAGGGAGCAGAGGTATCTTCCAACACATGGCGGATGCAAAAAGCATAGCCATTGAGGCGCCGCTGCTTGCACAACTTGGCACTGTACGAACATAGTGGCTTGTTGTCAACTTCTGAGAAGTGAATATGCTTGCCTTCGTACATCACGTGAGTGCCAACATTGGCTGGAAATGGAGGAAATGTTCAGTATGAAATGTGTTAGGGCACTTTTCATGTGAGAATAAAGGGATAAAGGAATAAAGAAATAAACTATTGACACAAAATTATATCAGAATTATATAAATTAGATAAACAAGTCAGTACAGTAGAAAGAATTGTACAGAATACCTTATATTTCATAATGAAATCAATAAGGTAGATTTCTAGAAACATGTACATGTAGTAAGTGATGAAACGAATGATCAGGGACTTTCATATAACACATAGACACATTCTAGGCAATTAATTGTCTAACTGCACTGTCTGCAGTGCACATCACCTTCCCTAAAATATTTTTGCCATTCATTGCGCAGTTCTCCAGAGAAGCAACTTTTGTCTTAGTACATCATACATGTAATAAAATTGATAATGCATGTTTGACCATATGATATTGCATGTTTGATCACATGTACTCCATTTACTTGCATGTAAAATCATCTGTGGACGGGGTAACCTCGCTAGTCATATAAGGACCGCTATTCATAAGGACCACTTATTCATAAGGACCGCTATAAATGAATAGCGGTTTTGTAGGAGTAGCGGTCCTTCTACATAGCGAGCAAACCCATAGACAAATTACCTCGCTTTTCATAAGGACCACTATTCATAACTATTCATAAGGACCGCTATTTATAACACGTGTTAAAGCTCACAGACAGTCTCGGTAGCAAAAACAAGGCTGGCAAGAAACTTATCTAACATAGTCACATACTATTCTCCTTTTATCATAAGACACATGTACGAGATTATTTAACATTCCATTCACGATTTCGAACAAATTTTAGTGTAAATATCTGTAAGAAACGCTTGGTAACGGCTTTTCACTG
Source organism: Heliocidaris tuberculata (assembly GCA_025618425.1). Taxonomy (NCBI): domain Eukaryota; kingdom Metazoa; phylum Echinodermata; class Echinoidea; order Camarodonta; family Echinometridae; genus Heliocidaris; species Heliocidaris tuberculata. Next base: position 20,348,134 of record CM046832.1, on the reverse strand, counting down.
CCTCACGCTAAGACCATATCCACCCGAAGGTTCCCCGCACAATAAACCCAGCGCTTCGCACTGTGTGCAGCGTATTCTATAACACACAGCAATCCCTATGTGCGTAATGTGTGTGGCCGTTGTTTGAATTTACATCCCCTCTTTTTTGGGCCAGGGATTTTTATTACTTTTCACCTCTCATTCGATAAATATTTCACTTGAGGAGGAAAAAACTTCACAGCATCTTAGTTATGTTAGTACCGTGCTGTTTATTAAGTAAAATCAAAGAAATCTCACGAAAAGTTTTTGAGAGCTTCCCAAAACTATCTTCTACCTTTAAATGAATAGCGGTTTTCTATGAATAGCGCTCCGTATGAATAGCGAGCAGACCCGCTGTGGACATCCGATGTTTAATACTGGTATTCATCTTCATCACTTACAAGGGAAGTAGAGGTACATATTTTAAGATACCAACATACGTGCAGATTGACAATATGAATCTTGAGCGTAACAATTGTAAAATGATTAATGAGCAATGAGCTCAAATTTTCACCAGAAATTCCCTTTTCTTTCTTTTACTTGAGAAGAAAAATGGAATTCCAAGAAGAATTCAAAGGAGGAGGAGGAGGAGGAGAAGGAGGTGAGAAGAAGATGAAGAAGAAGAAGAAGAAGAAGAAGAAGAAGAAGAAGAAGAAGAAGAAGAAGAAGAAGAAGAAGAAGAAGAAGAAGAAGAAGAAGAAGAAGAAGAAGAAGAAGAAGAAGAAGAAGAAGAAGAAGAAGAAGAAGAAGAAGAAGAAGAAGAAGAAGAAGAAAAGAAGAAGAAAAGGTTTATACATGTCAGCATAGAATTTTTTTTTTTAATTTGAGGGCTACTTCTCAAGTTCTCAGTCAAACTACTGTGATTAGATTTTATGCATTACAACCAATTAGATTAAAAAAAAAAAAATTACAACTGCCTTTTCATGAGTTTTGTTGTTGCATATTTGTCTGTGTTAAGACTTCAGACATGTAGCTTTCATATCAATTGTATTCTGATCTATTATCTTTTTGTGGGGGGGGGGGGGGGTGCTAACAATTCTGCAAACATTTCAAGGATATTTCAAATTGATGCTTTAAAGAAAATTGAGTAACCTAACCTTGGTGCATGGAATGGGGGTTATGTGTCTGCATGGACACGGAACAAAAATAAAGCTGTCAAGTTTTTCCGTTGAATTTCACGAAAAATATGCATCAAATAGAACTAACCACCTGACCATGAATACTTTTTTTCTATAATATTGGGCAAAATAAGTTTCAAAAGATTCCTGATACTGCTTGCAAACTTTGTATAATTATTCTTTGAAATCGCCTGTCTGGACACACAACATGTGGGTATACTAAAAATACACAATTGGTACTTTGACAGATAACATGTCTGGACAGATATCTGTCTGGATAATTATCCATACAGATAATTTCAAACAGTAATTTGAAAAAGTGAGCATGCAATATTTCATAAATCTTACGTTGGACAATACTGGAAATTACAAATATTTATTTAACAATCCATTGCACCCCCCTCCCCCAGTCCTACAATTCGGACATACATGTAGAACTAGTGACAAGCGACAAGTATGATTGGGGTTGAGTGTCCGGACATGTAACAAAAATTAACTTGTCAGATTTTACCATCATGCAAAAATATGCATCAGGTGACACTTAAATCAATGAATATTTGCAATTCATAACTGTCAACTTATCTTGTGAAACATTTGTCATAATTTGCATGAAAAGTTGTTCGATTTACTGTTTGAAAAGACCTGTCCGGACACAACGGGTGGGTAGACCTACACATGTAGGCCTTGTCTCGATCTATATAGTAGGATGGAGGGTTATGTGTCCGGACACTTAACAAAAATTAGCCTGTCAATTTGGCCGTCAGATTTTACGAAAAATATGCATCGAGTAACACTAAAATCAGTGAATATTTGCAATTCACATGATTTTCAACCTATCCTGTGAAAGATTTGCAACAATTCGCATGAAAAATTGTTCGATTTACTGTTTAAAAATGACTTGTCTAGGAAACCAACCTGTCCAGACACACAACGTCTGGGTATACAGGACACTGTAACATTGGTAAACATGAATGTAACACTGTCTATAGAAAACAGGGTTGATACCTGAAAAAAAATTGCTTAGAACCTAGCTTTTGGACGAAGCTGCTAACCCCACTAAAAAATTATGTGCATAGAGCTACTGCACTAACGACACCGTCACATTGTTATCACAAATTCGCTGCCATAGACGTAGTAGATCTATTATTACTTTGCATGCTTAACTTGTGTCATGATGATAGTCGATAAAGAGACTAGATCTAGATCTAGTCTACTTAGACTTCAGTTCAGTTATTCGCGTGTTCATATCCTTAAAGATCTATATAAGTCTATCATTTCAAAACCACATAATCTTGCAGGTCCCAATATCAGACAAAAAGTTTACTTGAATTTTTAAGAATTCAAAAAATTAAAATTTAAAAAATTATAATTTCATCATGTTCATTGACAAATGTATCCTACATCTCTCAAACAAGACTCAAGTAACTAAATCTTAAAATATATAGTGAAATTTCAGTGGCAGCAGAAATATGAGCTTACACTATCAAAGCAAAAAGAAAAAAATATATACCTAAAATAAAATTATATTTTTAGGATTGTGCCAGTGTGCATGCATGGTCATGGAGAACCGATTACGCAAACTCACACGCACCGTACCGCGCCCTGATGCAAATCCCTGCATTTCGCACACAAACACATACACTTCTTCGATGAGCTGCTAAGTCAGACCGACACACAAACAGACCACGCCCAGGATAAGAATTCTTCAAGAAATACATATATAATTAAGAATCGAACAACATGATATTAAAACTAAATTCATGTTTTGTTTTTCATAATTAAAATTACATCGAATATTGGGGGAAATCCCACAAATTCTGACTTCATACGACGAAGTCAAAAATTCTGTCGTAATTTCACGTAAAAAATAAGAACTTGATCAAGAAGTGTTTTCAGTGAAAATTTGTCAACAATCACAATCCAGGTGCATAAAAATATAATGACTTACCGAAGCAAAAGTGGTAAAATACCGCAAACTTATGGCTAGATATTGAACGATTTTAGGCAAAGACGTAATTTTCAAAATGGCGGCGGTGTTTGCGTGCTCGTCTGTGCATAATATAGGGCGCAGCAGCTGCTAACAATACAACGACAGGTCTGTGTATCATAATCTACATGAAACATCTCGCTCGACTTGCATGCCCTAGCGTACTAAGAACAATAATGACGACCTTATACATTTCCACGTTGTGCCCAATGAAAATAAGTTTAAATTTACTTTTAACACACCTAAGTACATTCATTAGAGATTAAGTCAAAGGACTGTAACACTTAGGGGGAATAAATGTGTATTTTCTCATATTTAGGGCACATTTTCATGGGCTTCGACAGCAGATGAAAACAGGTGAGTTCAAGCATTTCTACGGGACCTTCTTATATAAATGAGGGATTATATTCATTATCAATACAGAAATCTATAAATTTTCAGTACTTTAACTATTTTGTTTCATCGAAAAATTTAGTATATTATGTATCATATGTCGATGAATAAAATGGATTCTACGGAAACTCTTTTTTTGTTGAATCAACATTTTACAGTACATTACGACACCCCTGCCCTGAATAGTGAACTCGTCCACTCAGAGAAATCTTCGAACTTTTATCAAACTCCAATGAGTCCAATTACCATTTGAAACCATGATGGACCGATAATGTACAGCATTTCATCCGGGCTATTTCATTTCAGTTCACTTCAAAATGAATGTTCATATACCATAACAAAATAGGCCTTTTTGTATGATACAAAAACAAAACATCAAGTTTGCATCAGAACACTGAATGTAAGTCAACAACTAAAAAAGCATAGAGCTTGTGGCGATTGAGTGAGCAGAATGACTATACTCCGGGGGGGGGGGGGGGGGGGGGCACTGTCTCAATGAGACCTTTAGCTCTACAATGAATTTTACAATACTTTCTGGCCGGTTACAGGGGATCGGGTAGTTGCAGCTTTAAATGAAGCATTTCTAGTTGGCGAACTAACGGCTTCTCAAAAGCAAGCTGTAATTACTTTGATTACAAAAGAGGGAAAGGATCCACTAATGATTAAGAATTATAGGCCAATATCCCTTTTAAATGTTGACTACAAAATTCTTGCAAAAATACTCTTAACGCGAGTGAAAGAAGTTTTGGATGAAATAATTTTACCAGACCAAGTAGGTTATATGCAAAATAGAAATATAGGTGAAGCCATACGATTAATAGACGATATGATATTTCATACCTCGAATAACAATTTACCTGGTTTTTTAGTTGCCACTGATTATTCTGTTTCACATGTATTTTTTCAAAACGATATTTCTTTGGTTTTGGCCCGTCCTTTCTTAAATGGATTGATATCATGTATACTAACACTCTTAGTTGTGTTTTACTATGCCTGATATTCTACTGGGTATTTCAAGATCGATAGGGGGGGGGGGGGGTAAGACAAGGAGATCCATTATCTCCCTACTTGTTTACAGTGGCGCAAATTCATTTTGAAATTTGGGGGGGGGGGACATTCGCCTCCAAAATTCTCTAACAAGCAAAAAAAAAAAAAAAAAAAAGGTTATTCAAAAAGGTGGGGGGGGGGGGCGACATTCGCCTATCTTCAAAAAAAGTGGGGGGGGGGGGGGACATGTCCCCCTGTCCCCCAGGATTTGCGTCCATGCTTGTTTATTCTTTGCATTGAAACCCTTGCTCACGTGATTCGAAATGATGATTTGGTCTTATAGTTTTGCAATTTGGACATGTTGGAGGCATGCACAGGGGTGAAACAAGTACTTTATGAGGATGATATTACTTTTTTTGTTAAAAATCTCGAGTCAATGAAGCGACTGGAAGTAATATTTGAAAAATTTGTAAGAGTATCTGGACTGAAAATGAACAAAGAAAAGACATATATTATGTTATAGGTTCTAGTCAGGAAAGCACAGGTTTCCCTTTGGAAAAGTAGTACCATTTATAAAAATACTAGGAGTATTTTTCAATTTATACAGGTAAAAGAGAGTATATGAACTATAAGGAAATTAGGAAATTCTAAGTAAAATTTAAAAATCTCTTTCATGGTGGAAACAGAGAGACTTAACCTTAATGGGTAAAATTCAATTGTTAAAATGTTTGTAAGTTAATGTTTATTGCGTCACTTATACTCCAATTCCTCACTCGTTATTTCATGAACTTGAAAAATGACTTTTGCATTTTTATGGAGAGGAAACGACAAGATAAAACGGACGACGATGTTTCTAGATTATAAAAATGGGGGACTTAAAATGATGAATTTTGAATTGTTGATTAAAGTTCAAAGAATAATGTGCGGGTAAAGAGGTGGGGACCAGCAAATGAAATGGAAACAATATTTTGATTATTGTACTCGGCATATATAGGAGGGAAATTCATTTCTTCTGTAATTATGAAATTAGACAGCTCAAGCTATCTTTTCCGCCAGTTTATGTGGAACTATTAGAGACATGGTTAGTGGGAGAGTTAAGACATATTTATGACAGTTGTAAAGGTAATGAAGTAATTTTTAACAAGAAACATATATGTCTTCGAGGTTTTCCATTCTATCATGTAGATTTAATATCAAAAGGCATAGTGAGATTGGAACATATTGTGGATAAAGATGGTGAATTGAAAACAGATGCAAATTTTACTAGTACACTCTATAAACTTAAGTGTTAAATCACCATTTAAAAGGGCCGAGGAGTGACAACTTTTTCAAAATGGTAGATCAAAAACTGCTGGATTCAGTGTTGTATCCAGCAAAAGTGTTAATCTACAATTTTGAAAAAAGTTGTCACTCCTCGGCCCTTTTAAATGGTGATTTAACACTTTAGTTTTTAGAGTGTGATATCTTAGTTCATGGACTATATTGCAGGTAAAACACTTATTTGAGAGAGAGAGAGAAAAAAAGGCAAATGCATAACAGATGAAAAGAAGAAGGAATTAGATAGGGAAGGAATTTTATTTATGCTCTCAGATAAAATTGTCCCCATAAGTGAAATTGTTTCGAAGAGATTATATACAACTATTCTCAACAGTAAATTAGAAGTCCACCTGTAGTAGATTAAAAGAATCATTTGATTTGTCTATTAGAGACATTGAAAACATTTTTGCTTAGACCAAGGAAATGTATTCTTATAGGGAATTTCGATTCAAAATGTTACGTATTATTATTTACATGAATCATGATTTATATCGGTTTGGATTGGCTCCTAGTAGTTTATGCTCCTTTTGCAAAAGGGAAGAAGAAACATATCGTCACGTATTTCAAGAATGTGAACATATTCAGTTGCTATGGGAAATCATGGGTAATGTGCTGAACTTGCCGATTTTAAAGGAATTAAACTGGGAGAGAATTTTATTTGGTGTGACTTTGGGCGATGTCGGGAAAATGTATTTATTGAATCATGTAATATTGTTAATAAAATATTTGATATTTCAATGTAGGAAGAGAAATATACCTCCTAACAGCAAAGAAGTGAGAGAAATATTGGTAGGAAATTAAGTTGAAGAAAAAAAAGATAGCACTAGATCGTAACACCCTGTCATTACACTTAAAGAAATGGGAAGTTTTTGATTTCGGATGAAGGAAGGAGTCTTTTGGATGTGAAGTGCAATAGATAAAATATGTTAATTGAGAACTATAAATGGATTGACCTTCCATCCCTCCCAGGGCACTTTGCTTTAATTTTTGGTATTGGTTATCTTGGTTGTCTGCAGATTCTTACGCTTATTGCAAGTCACGGAGTGCGGAGAGGAGCGCTCAGGGATTGGGGTGGGGAAGGGGGGGGGGGGGGGGGGGTGGAAGGGACGAGGTATTGTGTTGGGATGTGTGGGTATGTCTGTCTGTCTCTCTCTCTTTTTTCTTTCTTCTCCTTTTATCTTTAATACATTTTTCTTTCAGTGAAAAAAAAAACATAAAAGGAACAGTTATATTCAAAGTATATTTTCTGTTGTATAAATTCTTTTTTCGTCCATGAAGGTATACATTGTTGCAGATAAGGTAAAGGTATATTTTCAGTTGTATATCTGTATAATTTCAAGTAAGCTGAGATTTTAAGTTAATTACAAGTACATGTATGTGTAAATTCTTTGTTCTTCCATGAATGTAAACATTTTCCAGACGTAATTACTTGTAAATTGTAAAAGTTTCTGTTTATATACTTATAACTGTAATGTTTCTGTTTTTGTATATCTGTTTCAGATTTCACTGAAAAGAAATGAATAAAAGAATACTTAAAAAACAAAACAACAACAACAACAACAAATCCGCGTAAATCACATTCTGAAAAGCACCCTATCAACGGGGATTGCAGTATAGGAATAGTTTTGATACCCTATAAACAGGGAAACCCGTCTAACATCTCTGATTTATATATAGCCTTAACGGCGATCTTACACTCTTAAAATGTTGGGTAAATTTCGTTGGGTAACTGCTGATTGGTTCAAAATATTCCCAATTCTGGGCTATTATTAACCAACTGGACACTCGAGTGGTGTAACCAATATTGGTCAATAAATTTTACCTAAATATTGGGCATATATTTACCAACAGTATTTGGTAAGTATGGGTTGGGTACTTGTTGCCCTGTAGTTGTGTAATTTTGTCACATTCCCTTTGCCAGTTGGGTAAATTTTGTTGGGTAACTGATGGTTGGTTTGAAATTCGCATAGAAATTTACTAACAGCCATTTGGTATATCAGGGTTGGGAAATGTTTTACCCAATATTGGGGAAAACACTTATATGAATATTCGTGAATTTTTAGTAGCATATGGTTGGTGGTGGCCCGATTTACTAACTGTCACCAAATGCATAAAAAATTATAAGGGGTATATAAAAGCTTGCACTATAGATTGTACCAACTGGATAGGTTATGATAGATAAGATATAGGATAGGATAGGATAGTTAAAGGTGGGATAGGTTAGGATTAATTAGGTTAAGATTGATTAGGTTCAGACTCAGAAAGTCATAACAAGCAGGTTCCATTTTTTTTTATAAATCTAGGTTGGAGGAAAAAGGAAACATTTGGCAAGTGAAATTGCCCAACCACATAATATTTATTACCCAACAAGCTGGACAAATAGAGGGTTGGGCAATCCTATTACGTAAAATTGGTTGGGCAAATAATTAATAATAATAAATAAATAATTACCCAACTGAGAGTATAACCAGCAGTTGGGCAATTGTAGAGTTGGGTAAAGTCTGATGGGTCACCAACTGATGGGCAATTTAATTTGCCCAACAACATAGTAAATGGATTGCCCAACATCAGTTGGGCAGATTTTAACCAATAGTTGTGTGGACAGTATGTTGCCCAGTGTTTGTTAAAAGTTGGGCATATTTTTGCCCAATTCTTTTAAGAGTGTATATCTTGCGTGGTATCATATTTGAGGATTACATCATCATCATAGACATTTTTTTTAGGAACCGTAAAAGAAATTTAACTTAATTTGGAACACATTCCCGAACTATATATTTTCATCCCTGATTTTCATTTCACCTCTGAATTTTGATACCCTTTTTCTTGATTTTTGCTGTTTTTGATACCCTATAACGCGTATATAACCCGGGTTACCCGCCTAATGCTGCATGAAAAAGTACCCTTTTTATCCGTTTTCGTGTACGCCTGATGTTACAGGCCTCAATGAGACATGCCCCCCTCCCCCCCCGGGGGGGGGGGATGATGTGAAATGATGTAAACAATGCCTATTAAGTTGAATAACTGAAATCTTTGCTGAAACTAAAGCGTAGAGGCCTATAAATAAATATAACATGAGACAAAAGTAAACTAATCTAACCAAAACAAACAAAAACGAAACAAAATCAAAACAAAACAAACAAAAGACAAAGACAGTAGGTCTACGTGTATAAGGACAACTAGGATAGACAGAAAGAGTTGGGATGAAGAGGAAAACCGCCGCTACGGGCCGGGGGGCGGGGGGGGGGGGGGGGGGGCTGTCTCATTGAGGCCTGTACGGCATCCGCGGGCATGACTTTCTGAAAAGAACTCTCTTTAAACGAGGATTTAAGTCGAGAGGGTTTTGATACCCTATTCAGCGAACTTGCCCGAGAAAAATTTCAAATAGATCAATTAGATCCTTGAATTTAACAGGGATTTTTTTAGATCTTGCATAGTATTGTACACACCATTCGAGGACTGATTCTTCTTGGTCCCTTTTTGGCCAAAAAGGAAGAGTTAAAGACAAATAACATTTAGAATGATGGAAAAACGAACCTTCGGAATTATGAACCCTCGGAAAAACGACATTGTAACCAATGAGACATACCCCCCCCCCGAAAAAGAACTGACAACAGGACAACAAAACAAAAACAAGCACAAATGAGAAATTACACAGAAACAACTGACATTCGATATTCATTATAAGGCATGTGACAATTTTGTTGTTGTTGTTGTATTTATGTTTTTATTAAAAAATCTTAAGGTCAAATTAGTACATTTACAATCATTCAAATTGAAAGGTATACATAATAACAGACAATTACAAAATTTACAAAAGATTAACATGATTGGGAAAAAAAAGAAAGAAAAAAAAAAGTGGCAGAAATAAAATATGTTCCTAAAAATAATCTGTACGAATGCAAACATAAAACATGAACTGGGGTTCATATAGGCACATATAAATTGGAAATAGCAGTTTACAAAAGATTTCAAATATGGTGTTCCAACATCACCGTTACTAAAGTGACAATTCAATAAAAAGAAAGATAGCTTTGAGAGAGCAATTTGAGCATAAGATTTTCTTTTTTATAACTTGAGGTTGAAACGATTCAACGACTGAGAATATCAGTTCGTAAATTGTTGGGGGGTAGGTCGCGTCTTTAAGTTAAGTTTTCATGGTGGAATCAGCTAAGCATATGAAAAATGTCGAGCAAACTTTTATTAAACTTTTTTTTTTTTTCATTCAAGACGTTATTTTGGGTTGTCCAAAGGCGCTATTGTTGATGGGGAGGTAAATTATTTGGGGTAGGTGGCGTTGCAGTAGGACCCAGACCACTAGCGTAGCTGAGGGGGGGGGGGGGGGGGGGGAGACTGCCCTTGACAAATTTTGCCCACAAAAATTGTGCCCCCCTCCTTGTCGAACTGATAACTTTCTTTCTCTTTTTTGCTTGTCAGAGAATTATGGAGGAAAACTAAACCCCTTAAAATCTGAACAGCGCCCCTCCCCCCCCCCCCGAGCGACCGTTGGAGGGATGGCGAGAAGAAAAAAATACGAATCTCCCTCCAAGCAATCCCCCAAAGTTGAGAGCCCTGCATTTGTCCCCCCCCCCCTTACAAAATTCTGGCTACGCGCCACTGACCCAGACAGCTAGTTCCGTATAACGACCTACATCATTTAAAAACTGAATATCTCCTCTTTTTCATGGTGTAATCATCTAATTATTTCACTGTCGAGCGCGCGGACTTATATTAAACTTTTCATTAAGGACTTAATTTTGAGTTGTGCGAAGTTCTAATAGAAGCGCTGTTTTTGATGGCCAAAGACCCCGTTCTCACTCACTTTGAAAGTGGACTTTTCAAAGACCCCGTTCTCACTCACTTTTGAAAGTGGTCTTAAGTTAGACCCCGTTCTCACTCACTTTTGAAAGTGGTCTTAGACCCCGTTCTCACTCACTTTGAAAGTGGACTTTTGGAGCGGTCTATCTAAGACCCGTTCCTCAGGAACGGTTCTTAGGTGAGTGTGAACGGTCAAAGTGGTCCAGGAAGTGGTCTTCTGGACCGCTCCAGAAGACCACCTCGGGGAGGTGGTCTTGAGGAACGGGTCTTATTAAGAGCGGTATGGACCGCTCTAAACGAGCAATGTGAACGAAAGCGTACTTCAACCGGAAGTGAGCCAGTGACGTTCCGCGCACAAAACAAAGCAAAAGCAATCGATCGGGCAGCCGGCAGGCACGCTACGGTACATCAGTTTGTATTCCGCGCGAAAAATTTGACCCGCTGAACTGAGCTGCCATAGCAACAAGGCCACTTTGAATCGTGGAGCGGTTTGAGCGAGAAAAACTGCTCGGAGTGTGAACGCTAGCAAACCGTTCCTCAAGACCCGTTCCTCTGGAGCGGTCTAACTAAAGACCCGTTCCTCAAGACCACCTCCCCGAGGTGGTCTTCTGGAGCGGTCCAGAAGACCACTTCCTGGACCACTTTGACCGTTCACACTCACCTAAGAACCGTTCCTGAGGAACGGGTCTTAGACCCCGTTCTCACTCACTTTGAAAGTGCAGACTTTTGGAGCGGTCTATCTAAGACCCGTTCCTCAGGAACGGTTCTTAGGTGAGTGTGAACGGTCAAAGTGGTCCAGGAAGTGGTCTTCTGGACCGCTCCAGAAGACCACCTCGGGGAGGTGGTCTTGAGGAACGGGTCTTATTAAGAGCGGTATGGACCGCTCTAAACGTGCAATGTGAACGGAAGCGTACTTTGACCGGAAGTGAGCTTGTGTGTTCCGCGGGAAATCACGTGTGATTTTCCTTTTTATAATACATTGCTGCATGATAGAATGGCGAAAAAAAGAAACAAAAGAAAAGACAGAAAGAGGAAATGAAAAGATTATAAAAACGAAGGAAATCATGAAAAATGTAAATAAGGGGAAGAGGATAGAATGATAAAAAAACAAAGAAAAACATAAGAAATGTAAAGCAAGAGAAGAGGATAGAATGATAAAAAACAAAGAAAAACATAAGAAATTAAAGAAAGAGAAGAGGATAGAATGATATAAAACAAAGAAAAGGATAAGAAATGTAAATAAAAAGAAGAGGATAGATTGATAAAAACAAAGAAAAACATAAGAAATGTAAAGAAAGAGAAGAGGATAGAATAAAAAACAAAGAAAACATAAGAAATTAAAGAAAGAGAAGAGGATAGAATGATAAAAAACAAAGAAAAACATAAGAAATGTAAAGAAAGAGAAGAGGATAGAATGATAAAAAACAGAAAAATATTAAAAATGTAAAGAAAGAGAAGAGGATAGAATAAAAAACAAAGAAAACATAAGAAATTAAAGAAAGAGAAGAGGATAGAATGATAAAAAACAAAGAAAAACATAAGAAATGTAAAAAAAGAGAAGAGGATAGAATGATAAAAAACAAAGAAAAACATAAGAAATGTAAAGAAAGAGAAGAGGATAGATTGATAAAAAAAAACAAAGAAAAAGCATAAGAAATGTAAAGAAAGAGAAGAGGATAGAATAAAAAAAACAAAAAACATAAGAAATGTAAATAAAGAGAAAACGATAGAATGATGAAAATAAAAGAAAACAGTTCATAGAATGATAAATAAAACAAACAAAATATAACAAATGTTAAGAAAGGAATGACGATAGAATGATGAAAACGAAGAAATAAATATAAAAGATAGAAAGAGAATATGATAGACAGAGTGATAAAAAAACAAAGAAAAACACAAGAAATGTAAAGAAAGAGTAGACGATAGAATGATGAAAACAAAAGAAAACAAGGAAAGATAGAAAGAGAAATGAAAGGATGATGAAAGATAAATAAAAGACAGAAAGAAGATAAAATGATGAAAAGAAAGAAAAGACAAAGAGGAAAATGATAGAAAAACATAAGAAATATAAAGAGAGAAAAAGACGATATAGAATGATGAAAACAAAGAAATACATTATGAAAGACAGAACGAGAATATGACAGAATGATTAAAAACAAAGAAAAATATAAGAAATGTAAAGAACGAAAAGACGATAGAGTGATGAAAAGAAAGTAAAACATAATGAAAGATGGAATGACAAACAAACATACGAAGAGAAAAACAAAAGTGGAAAAAAGAGGCCTTGGAACGATGTAAAGATAAATGCATCAGGCAAGCAGTATACGGTTTTAATTCCGCGCGAAAAATTTGACCCCCTGACCTCAGCTGCCATAGCAACAAGACCACTTTGATTCGTGGAGCGGTTTGAGCCAGAAAAACTGCTCGGAATGTGAACGCTAACAAACCGTTCCTCAAGACCCGTTCCTCTGGAGCGGTCTAACTAAGACCACTTTCAAAAGTGAGTGAGAACGGGGTCTTATACCTCATTTTGATATTTTTTTTCTTTTTCTATCGGCCGTTTCGTCGACACCCTGTGGTGACCAGATATTCAAGGATATTATGGGAGCGAGCTCGAGCCCTAAAATAATTAATTTAAATAGATTTTTACCCGATCAAGATGTTAGCCAAACTTAAAGTTCTTCGGCAAGAAGATAAAGCTTTACAGGAGATTGAGACGAAGCTTCGGGCACAACTAAACCGCTTGAAGGTACTGTATGCAAACATTTTAGAATCCACATGTCTCATTTGGCTTTGGATTTTGTCTTTGGTCCGACGTATTTACTATCGTGTCTGGATGATCTGTAGACCGAAAATTCTGTCTCTCGTTCACTAGCCTCTTAATTTTGACAGGGTCGGCCATTCACTTAACCCTTTCAGGACAGGAATTATTTAAAGGCCAAATTGATCACATTTCGTTCTTCAAATTGGCAACAATAATATTTTTCTTTTAGTGCTACATGGTTCTAACAAAATGCAATGTCTTTGAAAACAACAATAGACCTCTATACATCATTAGAAACTTAGTCGAAAAGTTGAAAAAAAATTGCCAATTTTGATAAAAAATAGTGATTTTGAACCTCTCAATGTGTTGCCAATTTAAGGATTATGAAGCTTATTCTCCTTTTTGAAATTCCTGGCATCAAACGCAATATGGTCATGCAACAAAAATGGACACAATGTGTGTAGAAATTTTTGCTTTTTCTACTCATTCATCTGGTATATTTTTTAGGGCTCTGAATCAAAAGTTATTGAGCAAAACCACAAAATGTGGTCAATTGTCTTGAAAGGGTTAAGCCCCGTCTTAACAGACACTTTTTAAAACGCCTCGACCGGGTGATACTGGGTTAGATTTCTTTAGGTCTACCCCTTCCTGTTAAGCCGCTCCTACTATACTGACTAACTGAGGTGTTGACCGGAATCTACCCGGTATAATTTTGCCAAAATTTGACTAGGTCCAACGAGGGTAAAATCACGACTCTACCCCCTGCTAATTCCGGACAGCCGTTCTGTTAAGCCGCTCTCGGGGTAGTTTCTGACCGGACAGCTCGACATTGTGCAGTGACTCGAACTCGATTCTTGTGAAATATCACATTCCCCGCGTTTTGAATCTCCCGCGCGCGCGACAGGAAATCATGCAGTTCTGTACGTTACTATGGGAACCTACCCGGTTAGGTTTTCAGCGAACGTCTGTTAAGACGGCGCGCCGGGGTGGACCACCCGTGGTTTTATCACCTGCTGCCCCGCTTTTTTAACCCGGCATCAGTCCCGACTCCGTCTGGACGCGGTCTATCAAAATGGGGCTTTAGAGACAGAAACGCTCCTAAAGTCCTATCACTCTGCTGTGCAAACTGACTGAGAGCTGAGGATCAGTCGGCATGTAGTCATAAAAAGGCTTGTAGAACCCCACTTATACATATGTACAAGCTTATCTGAAGATAACCTTGTACTCATAATAATTTTCCCTTGTACGTAGACTAGAACGGCTATGATGTTATCTTCATTCCTGCGCAGTGGAAACCGTTTGAATACGGCTGCAAGATTTTCAAATGGATAATAATTTGGACCCTGAATTACCTGAAAAAGGAGCATTACAAGGAATAAAACAGTCAAATTGGTAAGTGAACAGATTCGTGAATGTTTAGAGCCTAGGCCTAATCTATTCAATATGAAAAAAAAAAAATTCAAAGGGGGTTCTACAAGCCTTTTTATGACTTCATGCCGACTGATCCTCGGCTCTCAGTCGGTTTGCACAGCAGAGTAATAGGAGCGTTTCTGTCTCTAAGTGAATGGCCGACCCTGTCAAAATTAAGAGGCTAATGAACGAGAGACAGAATCTTTGGTCTAGATGATCTGATGATCAAGGTTGTGTAGGCCCTTGCCTATGTGGGACTGTGTCCAACATTTACTGTTGCAGTATTAAAAAACAGACAGCAAAACTGCTCTAAGCAAGATTTAATTTTCTTAAATATGCTATATTAGTACACCTGATTCTGAGACTCTTCAAGTTCAACTCTTACTGTGCCACAAATTTGGGCCATTTGGCAATTGGGGATTCAGAATTGAAAGTGAAATTTTAAATAATTATTTTCCTCTCATGGATGAATGATCTAGACTGGAAAAAGGCCCCCTGATGCACACAAAAGCTATTGAAGCCTATTCCCCCGTAAAAGCTAGTCTGGAGTACAAGGTTATCTTCAGATTAGACAGAAAAATCCGTCTGTTTGGAGGAGTTTTATAACATTTTTTGACTTTTGAGGTTCTCCAAGACAGACGGAAGCCTCCCATAGGCACCGTAGTCGAGTAGGCATCGAGTGAGCTTAATCACTGTCCCTATCTCCAATAACCTCGCATAAGTGTGAGTGGTCCCTATGGACGTACGGGTGAGGTGCCTCACCCGAACCGTAATTTGAATTACGAAGTGGTAAATAAAAAAAAATACATGGAATGTAATGATTATCATATACTTAATATAATGCACCCACCTGATTTTTGAAATATCCAAGGTTTACAGGAAGTTAACCCCATTTTGCCATGTTGTCAATGGGGTTATCGCAAGTGAATTGAAGCGAACGGATATAGTGAGCGCACATGCGCATGTACGCATACGTAAGTTCCAGCTCAGCAGCGGAGCTCTGCACTCAAATGCAGTCAAAGCTGATAAATTTGTTGTTTCACCCTATTTCGGTAAAAATATCACAAATACCTCGTTAAGATAATCTCAAAAACCTTACTTAAAACTGCAATAAAAATTCATAAACTTGCGTGAAGGAGGATGAATTTTATGATTTGAATATTTTCCGATGAAAAAAAAAGCGAGAATATTCTATCGGGAACGATCGCGAACGATCTTTTCTCCCATGTTGAAGCACTACTGCGCGTGCGCAATGGTGATTGGCACTCCGATTTTCGAGAGACCAGCTGAGGAAAGATCGTTTGTGACATTCTATCGCATTTTTTTGCCAAAGAAATAGTGAAAACGTACAAATCATCAATCCTATTGCAAGTTTTTTAAA
This sequence comes from Heliocidaris tuberculata, assembly GCA_025618425.1. Classification (NCBI taxonomy): domain Eukaryota; kingdom Metazoa; phylum Echinodermata; class Echinoidea; order Camarodonta; family Echinometridae; genus Heliocidaris; species Heliocidaris tuberculata. Next base: position 20,331,944 of record CM046832.1, on the reverse strand, counting down.
TTTTCATGTAAGTATGAGTAGAGTTGGTGATTTTATGTGATGTGCTATTTGTGATATTTCATCAAACTTTGGCCAAAGCAAAAGTAATGCACATGAGTGTGTAGCTCCTCCACGACGAGCTGAATATTTGTAGCACCATATGGAAACACATAGCGATGGACCCAAACAGGAGTGGCTGTGGCAGACTTCGGTCTATGTAGGAGAGGGATTCCGTCAAGCCAGACATAGTCTCAGCGGAGCATATCCCCGAACGAAATAGACTGATTTTTCGGTCTACTTCAGATAAGCTTTTACATGTAGACTAAGCATAAGCATGATAAGTGGCTCTGCCTAGCCATACGGGCTTGATGTTTTATGAAATATGACTTTGAACATCAAGCTATACACGGGAGGTAATCTCCCCTACGGAGAGAGAAGTAAACAAAAAAGTCAATGGGCAAAATTCTTCATTTCCACTAAGCCTGAGTCCAATCGCTTTGTAAACCGGTCCTCGATCGAGGCTATCGAGCCCCGCCTGCTGTTTTGGCGAAATCAGTGCATCAATTAAATTTATGAAAATGATATAATACATAGAAAAGAAGCAAATCCTTTGCTCTAAGACAGTCTTACTGTCTTACACAATTATTATCATGTATCTATTCAAGACACTTCTTACTTGGTCTTTTATTCTCGATCTAATGGTGCTGTGTCAATTTTGGCAGTGGTCAAGACCTCTATTAAAGTTGAAGAGGTAAAAACTCCAGTATAATCACCAAAATTTTGAAAAATGCTACCTTCCACATTTTAGGATGTTAGAATATCTAATTTCATGCCAGATTCTTCAGTAGGATCTTTATCATATTGATCAAGTGAAATTTTCAAGCTGTTTTGGGCCGGCGATCTTGCTCCTTTCCAGCACACATATGTGCAAATTTGCAAAATATCACACACTTGCTATGAGAGGCTATTCATCGCGGTATGAAAGTACAAAGTGCGAGGTTATCTACAATAACCTCGCATATGTGTGAGTGATTCTTGACAGGACTGGCATTTGACGATCCGGCCACCGAGTCTCGCGTCGAGTCAAGTGCAGAGAGTCCAGGTGCAGCGCATGCGATACTCATTGCAGTGCTTGCGATACGCACTGCAGTGCTCTACATGTATTTTACATGCATGCGATCACAGCCACAGTTCATCGCCTCTTGACTTTGAATCACGTCACGTAATCGCTAAAGAGTAAAGTTCAGCGTGCGAGTCAAGTGAGATAGTTGTGCGCATGAGAAATCCAATTAACGCTTAAAGCACTTATACATGTACAAGCTTATCTTCAGATAAGCTTGTACATGTATAAGTGCTTTAAGCGTTAATTATCTGAAGATAAGCTTGTACTCCACGATAACTTTTACGGGTGAATAGGCTTCAACAGCTTTTGTGTGTATCAGCGGGCCTTTTTCCAGTCTAGATCATTCATACATGAGAGGAAAATAATTATGTAAAATTTAACTTTCAACTCTGAATCCCCAAATTTGTGGCACAGTAAGAGTTGAAGAGTCCCTGAATCAGGTAATATAGCAAATTTAAGAAAATTAAATCTTGCTTATAAAATAGAGCAATTTTGTTGTCTGTTTTTGACTGCTGCAACAGTGAATGTTGGACACAGTCCCACATAGGCAAGGGCCTATGAGTGGCTTAAAGTAGAATCGAAGTTCAAAAACAAAAGTAGACAAATTTCATATCAATGGAAAGCTTGAAGTCTAAGGATCACAATCAAACACGTTAATTCACCCATTTCCTGCATTTGAAAGAGTTATAACCAAAAAAAAAACCCCTTCCCACAACAATGATAACAGGAAGTGCGAAACGCCAAACCGGACGTTCAACTTACGTGATGTCATATGATGTAATGTGTACACTATTCTATACAGTGCAAGCATTAAGCACTGTCATGACTGTGGAGTAGCTCTGGAGAATGTGCATTGGATCACTAGTAAATTCAGTCTAACATAAAATATACAAGTGATATATTCTGTTATTAATGTATTAGTGCGTCCCAAAAAAAGTTAACAGTCAGAAAAAGTCTCCCCAAATAAATATTTCAAAATATTTGAAGCAAAATTTCATACCTGTGGATAGCTTAGGATCTCTTCTATCAAATGACACCAAAATATGTGGCAATATTTTACGCTCGAGTGAGCAAAGACAACTTTTATGAAAATGTGCAAAATCCAGACTTGACAAGAATTGGTATTTCTTCTGGCTGGTATCAGCAATGTTGTGTGTCATGGAAAGGCTTATAAATATTCATATTTGATCAGTAATAGACAATTTATCAAAGAAGAGGTTCTGTGAACTCTGTTTGTCCTTACGTATCTCATCAATATTTTCATGTTTCAGTGAGCAATTAACTGCTTTACTGAGTGTTTTGAAATATTAGTTTTGGCAAGGTTATAATTCAAACACGTTTTCTCAGTCAACCATAAAGTTTTGATGGGATATGTCAAGAAGTACAGAAAACAAAGCCTATTGTTTCAAAATTGCCTTTTAATGATCAGAATATGAAAGTTTCTAAGCCTTTTCAAAACTCTAAACTTTGCTGATACCAGACAGAACAAATAAAAAGTTTTGTCAACCATAGATTTTGCACCATTTCACAATAATGGCTTTTGCTCACTCAAGCGTAACATATCTTTAGATGTTTTGGTATCATTTGATAGGAGAGACCCTAAGCTATCCATATGCATGAAAATTTCATGAACATATTTTGAAATGTTCATTTGGGGAGACTTTTTCCCAATATCAACTTTTTACGGTTCTCAAATTTGTTAACACTAGTCAGCACAAAATACCAATTCTTGTCAAGTCTGGATTTTGCACCCTTTCGCAAAAGTTGCTTCCGCTCAATCGAACTCAAAATATTGCCACATATTTTGGTGTCATTTGATAGAAGAGACCCTAATCTATCCACTGGTATGAAAATTTCCTACAAATATTTTGAAATATTTATTTTGTGAGACTTTTTCCAACTGTTAACTTTTTGGGGGGATGCACTGTAGAAGTATAAAACCAGTAATTCTATAGAGAGTTAGCATTCTTGCTACCTTAATTTGTAGATAATTATGAAATTTAAAGCACAGGTACAGGTACAGTATGACTAATGCCTTTTTAAGTGTATGTATATTGTTGTATATTCAATATAATTATTCTGCCCATTAGACAATTTCTTCAGTGATTTATTACTTGAAAAGCAGCATTCTCTCATTTCTATAACGAGCGTCACATTCGACGTACGCTGCTTTCGTTTGGGTGACGTGACCTTCGCTTCCTGCTGATCTGAAAGGGCATATTTTTCCTGCAGGTTATTGCTTTTTTTCACAGTAAACAAACAAGGCCGTAGTGCAGACTCGGCATCGCGCAGCTTCACAATATACCTTCAATAAAGTCTTGCTTTTTATGTTTTGTAGAGTTACACCTCATAAAATTTTATCATTATCTCCCCAGTAACTATTTTACACATTCTAATTAACTTATCCTGAAAGTTGTTGGTTTTAAAGATCACTCAATGCAAAAATTCTTACAAGTATTTGCGATCATTTCAGCTCTCTTGGCTAACTCTATTTTGCACCGAGTGCGAAATATCCCTAGCGTAGTGCCGAGTTACCATGGATCCTTTCAAAATGGCCCCGCTCTTGAAGTGAGCGGCACAAACATACGTGGCAAGGGCCTATGAGTGCCAAAATACTTAAGTTCTGATGGACAAGTTTATAGCTCAAGAACTTCCCGAGATGTCACTTTAAACATATTGCTTTTCAATTTTTCTTAATGAATGGATTAAACTTGTAACTTGCCCTTAACATCAAAAGATAGGAAATTAAATTTCCTATCATATGATACCTAATTATTTCCAACTGCCAATGAGATCATATTTTTTAGTTAGTTTGAAAAGAACTTGTACGCTGAAAAATGCGTGCAATTTTTTGTGCTAAATTCAGCATAAAAACAACTGACAGATTTGGCCAACCTTCAGACACCCTACTGAGAGTGGAACAAGAAGTTCAAGTGAAGAAGAAACAAAAAAAGAAAAAAAAAAAGAAAAGAAAGATGAGAAAAACTAACAGAGGAGTAATATATATCTTTAATGGAGAAAGGGAGAAGAATGAGATCTAGAATTCTAGAGTAACTAAGATACATAAATTATGAATTCTCAATGTCAGTTGTCACTTTAATATTGTTATATTTGTTTTGTTTTTTTATTCAGCAAGAGGAGCGTGTTTTAAGACGTCAAATGAGAAAAACTCATGAAAGAAGTTTGAGTGAAGATGATCAGGAAGTTGCAAAGGTAAACAATTATCTTATCTATCATACTTGCTCCACCATACAGCTTGTACAGGTTCTGATTTAGTAGACATGCCTTAGGCTTTGGGTGGCCATACAATATATTTTTTCCAGATACACTTGGGATCATGTAACCATGTAATTTACTCTATCTTTATTGTTAAAATTAATCTCAAAATATTCTTGTATTGTCAGGACTCCGAGCCACATGTGGATGACCAGGTAATCAACCAAGAACCACTGCAGGATCTCAACGAGAGAGCTACCTCAATCCTACAGATGTGTCAGGCACAATACATTGAAGAAAAGATGGATACAGAGGAAGAGGAAGAAGACGAGGAGGAGGAGGAAGAGAATGAACTAGAAGAAAATGAGAATGATGATGAAGATGGAGGAGGACTTGAAGATGAAAATGGAGCAGAGTATAAGAAAATTTTCAAGGAGATGATGATGGCTGAAGTAGACTATGATGATGATGACTTTGAAGAAAGCTGAATGTTCAGTGTAGGTTGTAGGCCTATAGTGACATGTGGAATATTTTCGCCCAAGCCAAAGAAAGGAAGATGCATGTATGCAAAAGGGTCGCATATCTCTTGGAGCAGGAAGTGTGGAGGCGAAACATTGGTCAAATGTGATCTGACAAGTCAAAGTTAACATGACAGATAAGGGGTAACTATTCTACCAAGTACCAACTCTTTAGGCGAGTACTTATACGTCATGTCAGTGTAGGATATATCTTCTTCTTCTTCTTTTATTAATCTTCAAAGGGCTATGAAGTCTATCACAAAGATCTGTACAAAGACAGAATACCTGTTGTGTATGCAGGGATTGCAGGCATACTAAACACTGGGTTTACTCCCTACTCTTTATGAGAAGTGTAGCGTATTAACGTGCAAAGGGTGTGACTCTCCTACACACAGGGCCTCCTCTTAACATTCTGTCTGAGGAACGGAGTTTTTTTCCCCTGAACCTAAGCCTGCATCGGGAACAGAGGAGAGGGGCAAGCTTACACACAACGCACAACGCAGCAACAATCTGCATCCGTAGAAAGGGATTTACATGTTGTATGCAGAGATGTAGGGCTACATTACTCTTAAAGCAGGAACTATGGATGCAAAACCTTGGTCAAATGTCAATGGCCGAAGACAGATAAAAAAATGAGTAAATTATCTTACATACTCTTTGAATATCATGATGTTGTGGGATATGTTATATATTCTTCTTCTTCCTTGGAGAAGTCTGCTTCCTTCCAGCCTGAAGATTTTTGCAGAAGTGTGGGAGATGTTTGTTTCTCAAGGGTGGGGTGTATGTGCCAAGGAATTAATATTTTGTCTGTTGTACACTACATAGAATGTGTTATACCGTGTGAGTAAAAAAAAGTTTACTTTTAGAAAATTGCTATTTTGTTTAAAACTCAGTTATGACCACAAAATTATTATACATATTTTGAAAAAGTATCTTATCCTGCATCATTTAGTACCATTTTTGTGTGGTATGTGTTTATGCTTGGAAGAACAGGGGGTATTGTTTGCAAGAGCGTAGAAATCAACGTGTGCCAACATACTCCTTATGTGATGTTTGAACAAAACATTTTGAATAGGGGCATTAATTCCGTCTTTGCAGATACAAATAACGCTCAAACCGTCCCAAACAAAATTAAACATGACACACATATTAAAGTGATTTGGTAACTTTGTAGAGGCTTGATAAAATCTGAGCTGCCTGGCCTTACATGCTATCAGTGTATGTAATATGGTGTAAAAATGAAGCCCAGGAAAAAAAAAGCACTTCAAAATCATCATGTGCTTCACAAAAGTAAACATATGCAAGTGACCAGAAATGCCAGACTCATTTTCCCCCATAGACTCAGTGTTAGACTAAAGCGTATGGCCATACGTTTTTGTAAATGGGAGGATTCAGTCATAGATATCTTAATAGTTAATGATAGCATTATATATTTGAACACCTTTCTGTGCCTGGCTATTTATTTATCCTTCTGAACATCATTATACAAGACAGATCATATCAAACTTCAACAATTTATTAAATCAAGCCTCCACAAAGTTACTGAATCCCTTTAAAACACACATGCAGTTACCCCCCCCCCCCCCACACACGCACACTCAGGAAAATGAAGGAAAAAAAAGTCAAGCACACATTTAGTTTTTTCTCACATGGTGTACTCACCATAAGCAGACCTATCATGCAAACATGAATGCATCACAAATGCACACACAAACAAGCACATGAGTGACATGATCATTGTGTTCATTTGGAGTAAAATAAACATAAACAATATTCTGATTAAATTTGCTTTGTCAAACTTATTTTTTGACTTGCTGCTTCAAAGTGTTTAATGATCATGATACATGTATGATGATGATGTTAATTGTTCCTCAACATCCGAAAGTCCATCTTGAAAATAATATGCGTAAATGTGTTCCTCATGTGTGTGTGTTTGCTTCTGGGAAGTCACATGCAATGCACCTCCTTTGATGCATTTATTTCATCCCCTCACTTAATACTTTGGCGCAAGTCGATTTTTACACTCACGCAAACAATGCCTCCTGTTCATCCAAGCGTGAACACATACCACATAAAAATGATAGCAAATGACGCAGGATAAAATACTTTTTCGAAACATGCATAATAAATTTTCATTCAAACCCAAGTTTAAAATGAATAGCAACATTCTAAGTGTAAATTTTTTTTTGACTCACACGGTAGAATGCAAGTTGAGGAGATGAATTGTGGGGGACGTGCGTAGAAAGAATGACATTCACTATTTCCCTAGAGGGTTGTTACTCTGTCAGAACACTTTTTTGCAAAAGGTGCAAACTTTTCAAGCAGCATAGTCTTAGCGACTGAGAAGAGTGTGACTTAGAAGAATGTGTGGATGGAAACATGTAGTTGACAATGCATTGATAGAATTTGGAGGAAAGAAAATAAATTAGAATGGAGTTCAAACAAACAATATGGAAAGACATTTCTTTTTTATTTACATCCATTACCATTAACCTCTTCATGTCATATCTTCGCTCTAAAAATATCAGATGAGTGGATTTTAAGTTTTGGGGGATCACTCAGGGCATTATATTGTGGGAAATTCAGACGAAAGTGAATATATATTATTGAAAATGATAATGTTGCACCCCATTATAATCTCTGGAATCTCTCATCAGGTATTCATCCCAAAATAAATATGGATAGAATGCCAAGACGCTATGTAACCACCCCCCCTCCCCCCTTCCCCCCTTCCCCCCTTCCCCCCCCCCCCCCCCCCCCCCCCCCCCCCCCCCCCCCCCCCCCCCCGAGAGACTGCTTGTAGCATTAATTGACTTATCACCATTAAATTTATTATTTAAAAAATGAAGAAATTAAATTCAGTGTCTAAATTGTGATTTACAGATTTTACTTTGTTGAATTGGCTAGCATAGTAAATGATTGCTTTTTTGTGTGTGGGATGGGGGATGTTTTTTATTTCTCTTTTATTTTTCAAAAACCTGGATATGTAATTAATAGAGTGCTAGTTTTCTGTGGAAAATGGGAGAAAGGTTTTAGCTTTCCAACCCTTACTCTCAGAAGGAAGAATATCATAGTGGCAATATAACATGTCTTTTCGGCCAAGGGATTTGTGCAGTGCTTCAGTTTTTGTGATAATTAGCAAATAGCTAATATTTTGTTATGATGGGTAATTTTCATGATTCCATCAACAATTATGCTAACTTGTCTCTGTGCATTCATCAGTGCACCTAGGTACAGAGATTACAAGGAGTTATTTCACTTCACTTTTTACACACTCACACATCACTGTTTTGCTTGAAACCTATCAATAAGCTTAAGGATTTTAGATATATACATGTATATGCAATACTCCGCATAAAAAAATGAATGATCAGTAGAGGAGAACTGGATGTGTATTAGGATACATGGCATTTATTCATTTTCATTACTATTTAAATTCATATGCATTTTTCAAAAGAGTAAGAACCAAATGTAACAAAAATATGTGTGCCCAGAATGTTATTGACAAATTTTATTAACAATTACTATTTACAACAACTCTTGTGAACAATACACAAAATAAATGATGAGGAACTAATGTTGTCTTGAGAAGAATTCCTAACCATGATTTCGGGGAATACAAAAAAAAAAAAAATTAAAAGACACTTAAGACAATACAAGATGAATTGTATTAAAATGGGTAGTTCACCTGATTGTATAGATCTACATGCTATTTTGCAGAAAAAAGATGTGACAGAGATCTTTCATTGCTAACTACAGAACTAAACTGGTACTCTTTTAATTGGCAGCAGTGATGTAATAAAAGGGGTTCTCGCAATAAACAATAGACATAACATTTTATAAATGTTTCTATTAGATTTTTAAAAAAAAATCAATCTTCAGGGCATCAGGAGATAGTCTCTCAAGTAAATATCTTAAGGGCTTCAGTGTAAGTTAATCACATTAGGATTTAGCTTGCACATTGTACCTTATCTATTCTTGTGGGTTCTGATGCTAATTACATCAACTTGCACCAGTTTCTGAATTAAATTTCTGCGTATCTCGCACAGGTAAGAGACATTTACAAGAGTCCAAAGACAAGTAGTCAAAGATGAGTTGGCCTCGGTGCTAAATATATTCATATCAAAATTTCGCAGAGGAACAATAATATATGTTGAAGGTGTCAACATGAGATGTGTCCAAGCTATCACTCTATCAATCTTAATGAACAAATTCATCATTATGAAACCAGAAACTTACATAATTATCATTTACCTAAGGCACGTTTAACATCTTTTCAGAAATCTATATTTTATACTGGACCTAAAATATGGAATGATCTGCCAAACCATATTAGATTAAGCCCATCTTTGAATATATTCAAAAGACGTCTTAAACGTCATTTACTTGATAAGTAATTATTTATTGTGCGCATGTGTGTGTGTGTGTGTGTGTGTGCGCGTGTATGTGTGTGTTTTGTTGGGGTTTTTTTTTGTTTTTGTTTTTGTTTTTGTTTTTTTGTTTTGTTTGGTCTTTTTTTCCAATTGGACTTAGCTTTATATAAGGCACTGCCTTCCTGCTAAGTTCCTAATACTTCCATACTGTTTATATGTTCACTGTATTTATTGTGTATTGTTATGAATAATTATATTGTTTGTTGTTTTTATGGAGTATTAAATAAAATGAATTGAAAAATTGAATTGAATATAATTGAAGTCTCTTTGAAGTTACTTAATGATGTGCACAAGATGGGCAATTTCTTACATCAGATATGTGGTTTAATCTCCAACAATGTTACATTCACCATGCGAACCACTGCTATTTTAAAATTCAAATATTGTGAAAAGGAATTTATAGTTACATCAAAATATGACTTTTTTATGTGTGTGTTTAAAAATATATTTATAATTTCAAGAAAATATGACATTGATTTTCCATGTTTTTTCTCAAATGAAAATGACAGAGAAATTGTCCTGTCATAACATACGAAATAAAGAAATACATGTATAGGGTAAATTATGATACTGTTCGCCTAAATATACATCTAATGTAACAAATATGAGTTTGTAAATGTCATTTCAGAAATAGAAACTTTGAGAATTCTATTAGTTCTCAAATATGCTTATGAGAGAACACTAACATGATCAGATACAGTAATTGTGAATAAAAAATTAGGATGGATATTTGTTTTACCATTGGCTAAAATACATTATACATGTACTAGTATGATATTTCTTTGCTAAAAACAAAAGACAAAATAATTGTGGTGAAAAATGGTACTTTTACAACACTAGTTGCAAAAATAGCACCCGTAAACAAAAAAGCATTTTTTACACTGCTCCAATATTATCATTACATTCATTTGAGAGTAAACACATACAGTGTAACTTATTTGGCATATGAAGTTTAATCTAAATTTAAAAGGGATAATCATGGAGACCAAGTCATCATTTTACCCTATGATATAAAATTGTGAACTGTAGTAAAATTGACATTGAACCAAATCAGTGGACTACTAACATGTATGCTAGTGGAATTTTTATTCATTATAAGCTAAAGCTAGCAATTAATTATGGGGGCTATGGCATGAATTGAGTCCTCAGTCCTCACTGTTTTGGACCAATAAAACCTGCAATAATAAACACTAAAAACAAACTCAAAAAAATGATAGTTGTAGATAGTTGCAGCAATATTCCAATCAAGAAAAACAAATAATGCCTGTTTGCATTTAAGATTAGCAAATGTTTCATTTGTTTTAAACTTCCACTATGTTTCCTTCAACATTGTAAATTATTACCTATATGGGGTATTTTTATGGTGCAATTGAAATTCATATTTTGCGCGGTCCGCAAATGACCTAGTTCTGAGCGGTCATCAATCCCTGATATGTTCCCTCTTCTGGGTTTCACCATTCTCTTTGTGTACAAAAAGTGCGGTCAACATTGAGCCCGCTTAACATCCACCTTTTCTTGTCAGTGCGGCGTGCGCTTTTATTAAAGTGCATACGAGCAGTAAAGTGTAGGCTTAAACAATGGATACGCACGGTAACAATTTACGTCACAATTGCTTGGCCCAGATTACATAACTGCACAAATATCCTGAAATCAGAGGGACTGACAGGCAAACAGACGTGTCCGTCATTGCTACAAAATGGGCATAAACATGATATAGGTAATAATAATAATAATACTGGCTGGCTCTACTTTCAGAACCATATTGCCCTCGTCTTCGACTCTGGGCAATATGATTCTGTTACGGGCAACATATTTGATATCCCCCTCAAGGCCAGTCAATATTATATAAATAGATTTATGCACAATTCAAGACAAGGAGAAAATATTCCCCAAAGTATAATTACTGGTATAACTTTAGTTTAAAGGGAAGGTTGAGTTCTGGGAAAGGTAAAAAATAGTTTGTGAGCTTTCTCATTCTCATTACGTTAGTTTGGAAGATTCTCATAGTATATGTCCACTGAAAAGGATTGCTCTTCAAATGCCCTCACATTCAAAATATGACAAGAAACACCTGCACTGTTCGGGTCGAATATTTGTGTGTAGTCCCACGTACACATTTATGTGTGGAGTGCATACGACACTCGGCAGGATTGAGTCAATTTCTTTTCATTTTGGCGATTCCAAAACCTTGCAGCATACACCAATTCTTATGTGCTATATAATTAACCTTTCCCAATTGCTTTGAGACAGTTTCTTTCACAATTCAAAACATCTCATGAGCAGAATTCAACTTTATCTTTATGGCTATATCCGACATGAAATATATCTGGTTCTGGTAGTGAAAAAGACATTGGAATGAAATTTAATGAATACTAGTATGTTGGATGTCATCATATTGTTCCACTTTTGTCACAGATATATGTTCCAGGGGAGCGTTTCATCAAGTGTTTTGTCAGTGATTTTTAGCGACAAATTAGCTCTCAGCCAATCAGATGCAAGGATTTCAGTAGCTTATAACAGTTGTCGGTAAAAATCACTGACAAAACACTTGATAAAACGCTCCCCAGATATGTTGACATTCTATTGATGCTTTCCGATGAAATTTAGAGTAAATATCTGAAAAGGATGTCACAGTGATGCTACCAGTCACCTGCTTCGGATGTTCTTAAAAATCCTTGTAGACACAACTTACCGTTTGTTTTGACAAAGATTTGTCCATTACATGAGGGAACTTTTATGCTGGGTCAGGCATGTAACTTATTTTTGACCTCTCGTTTGTTTGCTATTCAAAATTAGGAGGGAAAGACTTCACAGAAGCCTTGATTTGTTAGAAAGCTTTTAATCAACTAAACTCAATAAAATCTGACAATTATTTTTTTTACAACTGCACACAGGTTTTAATTTCTGTAAGCTCATTCCTAAAGATTATGGCAGATGTGTTTAGGACACTTGTCTCCACCCACTCATTCCCTATTTTTTGAGGGCCACTCATTCCCTATGTATGTGTATTCTATATGAGGGAAGTTCATCATAAGAATGTAGTAAATCACATGGACACATTTAATGTATTTAGTAGTCTAATAATTACATGTTGCTTCTCTAAATTTGCATTAAACTTTTAAATAATAAAGAAAAAAAAGACAGAAGAAGGAGCAGAAACCAATATGTACAAAAATAAATCATACAGATGCACTGAAGGTCACATTCCTTATGCGACTTTCGTCTTTTCAAGATTCACTTGCACATCTTGAACAGGAGGATGTCCAAATAATATGTTACATGGAACTGCCAGCCATCAATTTGTAAAGACGAGTACACTTTGGCATCACAAACAGTCACGGCTTGTTTTGTTCTCACCAGCCATCAATTTGCAAAGAAGATTCTCACATATAATGTCTCTTGAAGTATGTTCTCATTTTCTCTGTACTGGGTGTCAGTCCTGCCCTGATGCTGCTGATATCTTGCCGTCAACAGCCACAATCTTGACTTTGTCAACTGTTACAAAGTCACCATTACGGAAGTCCACATCATTTAGAACAAATGTCCAGACATTGTCACAGAATCGGTATGTATTCAGATGACCCTGCAAGAAACAGAAGAAAAAAAGGAGGGGAAAAAAAAAAAAAAATTCATAATAATTCAACTTGTACTTTTTACCAAACGATGCATGAAAATTGGTAACTTCAATAACCAAATTGCAACAATTTGCCTATTTAGTGATATGCTCATCCACAGCAAGATTACTGATCTACATTGTATTTCCAATATTTTTCTCCAATATCTTTCTCCACAAAAAGAGTGACCACAGGGCACAGGCACATGTTAAAACTAACGTGAACCATTTACATAGGGTGGACTCCCAAGCTATGGTGCAAGCCTTCAATCCTGAAAGATTAAGTTGAATTCTGGTCATGTGATTACACTGCAAAAGAAACTGGAAGCAATTAGGAAAGATTGATTATATGGCACATAAGAATTTGTTTATGGAATGGAATCATCAAAATTAGAGGAAATTGACTCAATCTGTGAAGGTCACCTGAACAGCAAACAGAAATGTGTATATGGGACTACACTACACACACTACTCACACATGTGGCATGAAAGTTTGGAATGAACATTTTAGCTGTTCCTTGTCATTAACTCGATACAATAACATATCAGAGTCAAAGATGTGGTTGGTAATGGTAATGTATGGGACAAAATAGCTTTGACTTGCAAGGTACTAAAAATGGTCTTACCTTGACCTATGGTTTTTGTTTCAGAACGCAAATATACAGATGCAACTCGTTTGTTTACCTTGAAACTGATCTTGTTTTTGAGTCTGTTTGCCAATGCATCGTTGATGGCACGATCAAACTTGAGTAGCACAGTCAAAGCAAGTTGTGGTGTAATAAGCCTAGCCTGTAGGGAAGATGACAATAACCATGAATCACTGATATAAAACAAGATGAATGTGACTGCCTCTCCTGTATGTCTTCGCCTAAATTCAGTTGATGGCTCAAAATGTTCTTGAAATATAGTGATAACCGGAATTTTCATGGTAAATGACCTCCATGACCTTTGACCTTTGACCAACATTTGCCAAAATCTAATCAGATCACCTTCCTATGGTGATACACACTAGTAACAAGTTTGAAGTTAATGGATGAAATGGTTTTTGAGATATCGTAATGAGGTAAAAACCTGATATTTCAGAGCTTGACCTCTGTGACCTTGACATTCATACCCCAAAATCTAATCAGATCATCTACCTATGGTGATACATACTAGCACCAAGTTTTAAATTCATACCTCAAATGGTTCATGAGTGATCACAAGAACGAGGCTAATACCTGGAATTTCAGAAATTGACCTACAGGTGGAACCTCTGACATTTGACCTACGTACCCCAAAATCTAATCAAATTGTCTAGCTATGATGATACATACTAGCACCAAGTTTGAATTTCATACCTCTAATGCTTCTTGAGTTACCGTGAGCATGAGGTTAACACCTACAATTTCAGAAAGTGACCTCTGTAGCCTTTGACCTTTGAACAATGTACCCCAAAATCTAATCAGATTGTCTTCCTATGGTGATACAAACTAGCACAAAGTTATTGTGATTAAGTTATCCATGCACTTTTCTGGCCATACAAGCTTTGCTTTTAAACATTTGCTTTTAAACTGTCCACTTATGTCAATATTTGTGCATCATATAATTTACTCTAATCAGTGGCATAGCCAGGATTTTGTAAAAGCAGGGCACACAAATGCAGGACTGTCAACTTTGGGGAACTGTCGCTCAGTGGGGGAGGGAGGGAGGGTCGACAATTTTTTTTTTTTGCCAGCCCTCCAAGTCGCTCAGCAAGGAGGGGGGGGGGGGGGAATATCAGATGTTTTCCTCCATAATTCTCTGACAAGCAACAAAAAAACAAAACAAAACAAAACAAAAACAAAAAACAAAAAAACTTGCCAAAAGTTGTAAGGGGGCAGTCTGCCCCCCTGGCTACGCTAGTGGCCCATATCTATGGAAAAATATCACTCATAGGCCCTTGCCTATGTGGGACTGTGTCCAACATTCACTGTTGCAGCAGTCAAAACGGATATGTTAGATTCTAATTATATGAGAAATAAGTTGAATGTTACTCAAGTTTTGGAGGAATCCTCCTTAATTCGCTTGTTATTCCCTGACATATAATCCAAAATGTACAAAATGGTATTTTGTACAGCTTTTTCTCGCTCCTTGCGTTTACGGTAACGAGGACTGGTTTCCACTACCACAGTCTTGAGAATCAAAATGGCGCATGCACAATGGCCAATTTGATATCGATATCGAGATCGACTAAGATTTTGAGTCATAGCCAATCGAAAGAGATGGTTGTGACACATGTACATGTGCACACTTGAAGGTCAATTTGGAGAGCTCCGATCCTAATGGTATTCGTGGCCCCATGAATTTGACCTGTGTGCGCGATCGTCCGTATCCGTACGTCACAACTGTTTCTCTCAAATAGCTTTGTCGTGAGTTGTGTTTTTATTTCTTTTGAGTTTTGATCGGTGGTTTTTTTTCTGCAAGCGTTTTTGCATTTTCAAATTCTTCTATCTGCTATCATATTTTGATTATCACACTCCGGATACATACACGTCAGGGTTGATATCACACTCCGGATAAAGACATGTATTTTGTTAAAATATGTGGGATGTTTTGTAATGTAAGCAAACTTACTGATCATGATTTTATTCTTTATTGTTTGGTTATGCTGTAAATTGTTGTTGATGTGCCTCTCCGATCCTTTCTCACATTCCATTCCACCTGTTTTCTTTTTAAATTTGAATGCGAGTGTGAGTGAAGTACATGTATTTGTTTCATTGAAGGGCTTGGTGTGTCTTGCATGTATGGAATGGATTGTGGGTGGGTCGGAGAGGCACGTCCAGGGTCTCTGTTCCTTCTCTACAAGTAATTTCAGTGATTTTTTTTAAAGGTAATCTCATCGAGGACGCAGGGGGTGGGGTGATTATTGTCCCTTCGCCACTGGATTCGGAAAAGGAGGGGGAGGGGGGGTGGAGAGGCAATTGTTTTGTAATTTTGTATTGTGCCGCACTTTATTTTAGCTTGTGCGGTCTTGAGTG
The DNA here is from genome assembly GCA_025618425.1 of Heliocidaris tuberculata. Taxonomy (NCBI): domain Eukaryota; kingdom Metazoa; phylum Echinodermata; class Echinoidea; order Camarodonta; family Echinometridae; genus Heliocidaris; species Heliocidaris tuberculata. The sequence goes on along the minus strand of CM046832.1, from coordinate 20,316,063 downwards.
ATTCAACACCTGTGGAATTCTTCTGGTCTAGTGTAATGTAATTTGCGTTCTGATACATGTATAACTTTTTGTGTTTGTGTTTTTATTATGAATGAGATTTTTCTTGTCTTAGTCACACAAACCTACGGCACTGAATGCACCTGGATGGGATACAGGTAAGGGTAGTCTGCCAACTACAGTTATTTGGTTAACTTTGCCCAAATCCTGGCAGCTCAGCCTGGTGCATCCAGTGTCCATGTGGTTTTGTGTGATCTGCAATTATTGTCATTTCTGTGTTGTTATTTTTATGTAACTTCTGCCAAATAAAATAATAATAATAATAATAACAAACGTGGATTTTTTACATTGTTTTTAAAAATAATAATCATGAAATAACATTGCATTATTTTGGGCTACATGCAGTCAATTTTGAAAAAAATCTTAATCCTATTTATTTTCGTAAAAATTAGTATTAAATTTAAGCGACTGAATGTACACTAGTCCCCGATATTGCCCGATTCATATTTGTTCGTGTATGCTACGTCGGCAAAGTCCAACACGGAAAACCGTTGAGTTTTTTTTAACCTTTTTATACTTAAATACGTTATCAAAAATCATAGGAAGAAAACTGGGGACAATTTGGGGAACATTGAAAAGGTAAGAGGCTTCAAGAAGACGGGAAAATCCCTACAAATGACATGGGAGAAGTTCAAAGATGGTAGACATTGAAATATAACTGTATAACATGTATGGAGTACGAGGTTATCTTAAGATAACCTCGTATGTGTATTAGTGGAAAAACATTGTTACATCATTGTTATTGTATTTATTTTATGTTATGCACTACAGTATTATTAATATATATATATGATTGAAAACAGTCAAAAGATCTGAATCTGAACTTTGACTCATCCCTAAATCATGCAAATTTTTCCATTTTCTCTTAGTAAGATGCACTCACGGGACCATCACTATATGGAGCTGTGTCAATTTCGGTCATGACCTCAAACACCAATATAATCGGCAAAATTTTGAGATAATACTTCCTTCTACATTTTAGAATGATAGAATATCTAATTTTATGCCAGATCCTTTGATAGGATCTTTATCATCTTGATCAAGTGAAATTTTCAGGGTGTTTTTGGTAGGTGATCTTGCTACTCTGCCGCACACATATGTGCAAGATATCACACACTTGCTAGGTATGGGAGACAATTGCTCACGGTATGAAGGTACAGAGTGCGAGGTTATCTCCAATAACCTCGCATAAGTGTGAGTGGGTCATTAATTAATGGTCATGGAGCATCAAGGCAAGACCAGCAGCTACATCATTATAATGATCATTACAATACTGCAAAACCAGAAATTTTCTCCTGCAACAAGTTGAAGTAAGCATGGCAAGAAATTTTCATGAATTTTGCGAGTGGTCGATCTAGCATCTCGAGATTTGCGAAAGTTTCATGCCGCGAAATAATCAAATCACAATTGAAACATAAAATTATTGTATTCGTGAAAGTTTTACATCGCAGAAGTTTCTGGTTTTTCAGTAGACCTATTATAGTCAAGGATTGTATTTCCGAACAGGATGGTATTACTGAACGTGTACAGTCATCTGACAGTTAAGCGCATTAAAATGGCTTTCATACGCCTGGGACTACGCGCATGTCATGCATGTTCTCCACAATATTTGACACAGAGAACAAAGGGTAGCAGATCATAAAATGAGGCAAAAACGTAAATAATATCTTATTTTTACATGAAACCATGAAAACGATTAAATAATTGACTGAAAAATCCCTTATTCTGAAAGATCCCTTATTCTGAAAAATATCTCAATTCTGAATAAAACTTTACCCTAAAAACTGCCAATTTCAAAGACCTCACGACCGACCCGTTCCTGTCTAACGTTTAGAGAGCTAGAGAGAGAGAGAGAGAGTGATATCAAATTACTGCAATGCAGTGGCTGTTGTTTATATAATTATTGGCAACCCTCGATAAAAGCATGTTCGTGTAGAACGTGTGATCGACCTGCCGAACTACGAGTGATAACAAAAAGTGTGTGCATAATATTTTTGTTGATTAGACTGAGCATGAGGGAATTTCTCCCATAGGGGGCACGTTCGGAAATACAATACCATTTTCAAGGGACCAAAACGCCGCATCGTTGGGAAGGGGTTCGCTAGGAAGGGAATATCGTATTAAATCTACGTTGTCTTTTTAAAATTCCATCAACTTCTTTTTCTGTAGGACTTTGAGCATTCATTATGTAAGTTTGACAGATATTCATGTAATATTTTATTTGCCATGGTTGATTTTCTGAAAAGTGTTCGGAAACTGGATCCACTACCGTACTATTAACAACAGGGGCGGAGCTGCGCCGGAGCCCCAAGCTAGCCTGGAAGGCTCTTTGAAGAGTAAAAAAAAAAAAAGCTGATGCTACTCTTCACAGAGCCTGGTTTTTAATCTCACTCTGCAATAGAGCAGCCATTTTAGAGTCTAAAGAACCTCTTCAAAATCACCTTTACCGTGAGCCAGCTTCTCTCATCTCCTCTTCACCATAGCTTTAGAATATTAAAACCTCATTTTTTACCCTAGAATTAAAAAATATCGGAAAAAAAAAGTGAAATATTAATTTTAATGGTTACGGTAGGTTGAATGTTGTCTGAACGACGCCCCGAAAAAGTCTTCACTGCGCTCGTAGACTCGGAAGTGTCCCGTAATGCATCAACCTACAGTCAATCAGACAAGACAAGACCGCTTCGAGCGCGCAGGCCTCGCACACATTTTGACCTTGCGTCTTCAGCATGCATGCAGTAGCGGTCTTGTCTAACGTATGGTGGATCTGAAAATTGCATGACTGTAGGGCGATGACATTCTGGGACACTTTTTGGTCTACGAGCACTAGGAAGGCTTTTTCGGAGCATCGTGCGGACAACATTCCACCTACCAGGCAGCAACCATTAAAATTAATATTTCACATTTTTTCCCGATATTTTTTAATTCTAGGGTAAAAAATGGGGTTTTAATATTCTAAAGCTATGCCTATGGTGAAGAGGAGATGAGAGAAACTGGCTCATGTCATGGTAAAGGTGATTTTCAAGAGGTTCTTTAGAATCTAAAATGGCTGCTCTACTACCATGTGACTACAGAGTGAGATTAAAAACCAGGCTCTGTGAAGAGTAGCATCAGCTTTTTTTTTTTTACTCTTCAAAGAGCCTTCCAGGCTACCCAGCCCCAGACAGCGTGCAGCGCTGAGCCTAGGCTTAGCCCTTAGGGCTACGTAGGCGCTTCGGCGTCTCTGTCTCACTCTCTCTGACTGGATGCGGGCTAACTCGGCACTAGGGCAAACTCGGCCTTGGCGGAAAATCGCCGCGGAGTGAGCCCAGAGAGTACTTAGAGTGATCGCAAACACCTGTGACTGTGTTGAAGTTTGCATTTAATTACACATTTCAAAACATTTAAATTCAAATTATTTGATATCAATGTGTAAAATGATTAGCAAAGAAGTAATGTTGACAATTTCAAGAAGTAAAATTATGCAAAACATGGGTGCGTAGCGTGGACTTCAACTCTCGAAACCATAGTCACCGCGCAGTGCCGAGTTCGCCCTAATCATGCTAATGCCGAGTTTAATAATAGCCCGACCCCCTCTGACTGTGCCTGTGATCGGCCTGTGCCTGTGGCTGTGCTGTGGAATATCATGATATGTCACTTGTCAGCATTTCTTTCACATTTGGAAAGCTTTCTTTGTCAATGAATTGCTCACCTGAATTAATTCATCCAGACTCTCTTGCAAGCTGTTTCCCAGAGCTGTGTTTCTATACAGCTGATGGCTCATTTTTGCAGTATAAAGTGTCTAAAATAGCAAATTTACTACAATTTACTCCCTGTATAGTCCCTAGATAGATCTTCGGGCTAGCTAGATAAGGTGTAGCAGAGTAGACAAAATGAAATAGAAATCTTTTATCTGAATTTATAGATGGAAGGCCAGGAGCCTGTCCCGAAATAGTCACCCCATTTTACCTATAATTCTTTACCCCTTAAACTTACTTAGACCATCTAAGTCATTGAGAAAAAGGTTGTCAGCCTTGGGCTTTTCATTTCAGGGGGTCTGACATCCCCTTCCCCATGGACAATTTTGTCAGTTTTTATATTTTTGGAATGTACATACAAAGGCATAGCTCTTCCTTCTGACAAAATTTGGTCCCTGGGCTTCAAGGGGAAAAATTTACCCTAATTTTTAGGGGCCGTCTGACACCCCATCCCGACGAAAATTTTTATCAGTTTTGGGGGTTTGTAATGGCCAGTTATACTACTTCCTACTGACAAAGTTTGGTTCACAGGGGAGATGAGGTGAAATCAATCCGACTTTGGGGTCTCTTTGGGGGGCTCTGGCTGGGGCTAAACCCGGTGGCTACATTCAGGCTGACAACCTTTTTGTTGACTTAGATGGTCTAAGCAACTTTAAGGGGTCAAACTTCGGTAAAATGGGGTGACTATTTCGGGACAGGCTCCCAGACTATATCTAAGGGAGTTCTGGACGCACGTAGTCCGGTAGTGATGCCTCTATGTCCAGGGCCCCGTTGTTGTTGTTGTTTAGTGTTTTATGGCAATCAGTCAATTTTGACTATTATCACCAACTATATATATCTTTTTTTAAAACAAAATTTAATCATTTAAATAATATAATTGACTTCTCTCTCTTTTTTTAATGTATTTTTTTCTAAAAGTTATTATATATATATATTTTTTCTTAAAAGATAAAATAGTATCATGCCAGGTTACCGAGTCCTGTCGGTTCTAAATTGGCACCGTCCTGACAAACCTGCTCGTGTTTTGTACGAAGGTTTCTCGGAAACAAGTTTCCTATGTCTCTCGGGTGCAGACAGGGGGCTCCCTTTGGGATACCTCAATATCTTGAAACTCGAAAGGAAAAGAATAAACGAAATCAAGGAAATCAAAGAAGGTTCTTTTCCGAGGAAATTGGTTTCGCGCAATCTCGCATTTCTATCAAAAGGAATTTAATAACAAACATTTATAGCAAGTGCACTGATCTTTACTTTTACATAATTTACAGAAAAAACATAAGCAAACAAAATATGGGCTTTTAATGAACTTGGTGCTGTTAATCTTAATAAGATACTGATAGAAATAAAAACTACTCAACAAACCAAAACGTTTTCAAGACAAGCCTGAAACATGGAAAAGACTTATTTTCCATAATTATGATATGCCTGTCATAGGTAACAGACTTATAATACACATACCCTGTACGCGTAAAATACTCCTGGGCCCGTATTCAATTCAATACTTAAGAGTGAAATATGAGTAGTTTACTTAGTTTTCGGCTGAGATAAAATACTTAAGCAATTTTGGTATTCAGTTGAATCTTTTGGCTAAGTATTTTACCCTAGGTCTAAGACAGCTCCCTAGCAGACTTAAAGGGAAAGTTCACCCTGAAGATTACTTGAGTTTAAAAAATGCAGAAAAAATAAAGAAAAATATTGGCGAAGGTTTGATGAAAATCGGTCAAATAATAAAAGAGTTATGAGTATTTAAAGTTTTGGATTCGTGACGTCACATGCGAGCAGCTGCCCATTGGTCATGTAATAAATATTCCATATATTCGCATTTTTTTTACGTTCCACGATAAATTAATATTGTTTCTTTTCAGAATCTAGTATTGAATAACATTTCTGACAATATATCAAATGCACAAACGAAAATATTCTAAATTTTCTGAGAAAACTGTATTTTATGGAATATTTATCACATTACATAATGGAGGAGCTGCTCGCATGTGACGTCACAAAATCAAAATTTCAAAAGTCCATAACTCCGTTATTCTTTAACGGATTTTGTCCAAACTTTCGCCAATATTTTTCTTTATTTTTTCTGCATTTTTTAAACTCAAGTAATCTTCGGGGTGAACTTCCCCTTTAAACCAATTACTTGATTGGCAGGTATGTGGCTTTCATACATACGCGCAGTCGTATAAGCTGCGCACAAGCAAACCATGTAAGCGTGCATCTACTGTGACGCATTTATTGCGCATGATTTTGGACAGGACATGTGACGTCACAATGGATATCAGTAAGTATTTTGCCTCAAAGTCGGGTTACTAAAGAAAAATACCTTAAAGTGATCTGAATACGAGTTAAGCCATTTTACTTAGCCGAGTTAAATACTTAGTAATTTACTTACTTAATGCGCGTTTTTAATTGAATACCGGCCCAGGTCCTTTTAAAAGAAAAGGGTCTATTAACATATGGAATTCTATAACTGTAATGCCCCCTTCAGTGGGATATTACTGTCAATACTTGAAAAGGAAATCAAGTTAAAAGGGGTTTGCAATTGTATTCTACATTCCGTTGCATAAAAGTTACTATTATGGTACCTTTGCCATCAATGGTAACTACCATGGTAACAATGCTTAACAGCCAATCAAAATCAAGCTTTCCATGGAAGTTACCATAAATGACAAAGTTACCATAATTGTAACTTTTATGCAACGGGGCCCTGATCCTGGTTGCCTGATAGGACTCCGGCGGTATCGACACGGCTGGGGGGGGGGGGGGGGGGGTGAGCTGCTCTGTATTTGAATTTAAATTCAGTATTGTACCAGAAACTATCTAGTTTATTTTCAAAATGTATCAGCCTCCACATCACAGTTTGAGAGGCTGTTCCACATATTCACCACTCTCATGGAAAAGAAATTACTACGTATACTTTTATTGGCCCTTCTTTTGCTATTGCCCCCTCGTCCTGGAAATATTGAGCTCAAGAAGAGGCGTTACACTTGGATCATATATCTTTATCAATTTGAAGGTCTCAGTCATATCGCCTCGAGCTCGTCCAAAACCAGAGTAGGCAGTTTCAGTTTACGTATAGTCTTTCTTCGTAGCTGAGACCTTTCAAAGATCATAAGAGGGACCAAGTCGAGTGGCCCTTCTCTGCACATTTTCCAAGGCGTCAATATGCTTGTATTTCCAAGGGCACCAAACAGATTGAGCGTACTCAAGATGTGGCCGAACGAGAGCTTTGAATAGTCTTAAAAATATATGTTCATCTAAATAGAGAAAGGAACTTCTAATCAGACCAACAACTCTGTTTGCCTTGGTAATTATGTTCTGAATGTGGCTATCAAAAGAAAGTACATAATCTATACAGACGCCCAAGTCACGCATGCACTGGGCATTTGATTTGATTTGATTTGATTTGATTTATTTTCTTCTGCATTCATATAAGTACAACATTTTTCGGTAACATGCATAAAATGAAATACAAAAGTATTTTTTGACAATAAATCATAAATAGCAAGTATATGTAACAATCATTTTTCAAAAACAAACACGAAATGATAAATTGTCACAATAAATTCATCAAAATATAAAGTCATTTGCGGAAGAAGGACTACCATTATAAGCAATTTGCTTGAGAATATGGCAGCCCCAGACAAATATTATGAAATAGCTAAAAACATGTTTAAATAAGCAGAATGGATAAATAATTGAAATCCTAAATTAAAAGCATATTAATGATGATGGTGATGATGATGATGATGATGATGATGATGATGATGATGAAGAGTTGACACAGAAATTTTACCTTGTATATTCAGATAGTAACATCGTTTTAACTTTGGCTTTAAATGAGTAAAGGGAACAACAGGATTTAATGAATTCTGGGAGAGAATTCCATAGGTCTGGACCATGGTGTCTTATTGATCTATGGGCAATCAGTAACTTTGGGTTGACTAGATGAAAATTGGAGGAATTGCGAGTAGTGTAGGAGTGAATAGTGTTATTTAAATTATAAAAGTTTTGAAATGAAAGAGGGGGCAAGTCATTTAGATACTTAAATATGAACAGTAAACTTTGTAGTGAATTGATGTCGAATACTGTTAGAGTTTTCAGTTGGTAAAATATTGGTCTGGTGTGAGATAAATATGGTGAACCGGTACATATGCGAAGGGCTTTCTTTTGCAATAAGTAAATAGAGTTGATTTTTGTTTTGTTGGTGGTGGCCCATACTAAATTGCAATATGTTGTATATGGTAATATCAATTAATAATTATAAAGCATAATGAGCGTTTTAACAAGGGACAAATCAAGGTCATGTCGTGAAAAGCCCTGACCTAAATAGTATTTCCGATTTGTATCTTTATCACAGTTAGATTTTGTGCCAAAAGTCAAGATTTTACACTTCTCGGGATGAAAACTTAATAGCCATTTGGCAGACCGAGGAGTTATCACTCGGAGTCGGGCTAACTCGGCACTGCGGGGTGTGCGGGGTGACTATGTTTCAAGAGTTTAAAGTCCCCGCTACGCACCGTACCATGTTTTGTATAATTTTACTTCTTT